>ULGY01000001.1:1442549-1476205 GCA_900519085.1 Yarrowia deformans | reverse complement strand
AAAAAAAAAAAAAAAAAAAAAAAAAAAAAAAAAAAAAAAAAAAAAAAAAAAAAAAAAAAGGAGATACATCGGCACCCTCTGGTTTTACACAAGAAAATCATATTCAATATTCGACACATTATCAGAACAAAAAATCCTTCCCAAAATCTTCATCAAAATCCTCCACACAAAAATCCTTCGCATAAGTCTTCATCAAACCCACCACAAAAAAGTCCGTCACAACATCCACCAAACGGCCTAAATGACAAGCAAGACGCATGCCATCAGAGAACCCATAACAAGGCCTTGGTGGGGCTTAAGACCACGAGCATCGTTAGCTTGAAGAGGATCGGAGGGAGAGCCAGAGGACATTGATGGTGTCCCCTCGTTTCCGCCTGATCCCAATCCAGAACCACTGCCGCCGTCGCCTCCACCAACGCCTTGTTGAGAGCCGGAGTCTGAGTTCGAGCCAGAGCCAGCTCCTCCGAATCCAGATCCGCCGCTACCGTCATGTCCGTTGGAACCAGCACCGGGCTGAGAGCCGGCCTCACCTGATCCAGATCCACCTTGTCCATGACCATCATCAACGCCTGAGCCTGGACCGGTGTCTCCGAGTCCAGATCCACCATTAGCACCATTTCCGCCGTTTCCCCCAGGGACATTGGAACCAGAGTCTGGATGAGATCCTGATCCTCCTTGTCCGATTCCACCAGATCCTTCGTTTCCTCCGTTTCCTCCATGTTCACCGCTTCCACCGTCTCCAACGTTGGTTCCAGATCCACTACCAGTGCCCGCTGTTCCAGAAGGTGAAGAAGCTGAGCCGGTTATGTAAGAGATCGAGAGCGAAGATGCATCACCTCCGGTGGGGTTGAATGGAGCGGTTTTCGAGGGCAAGACAGTAACCACAACACCAGTGGGAACTCCATTGCTGTCAGTCTGCACCGATGTGCCAGGGGCAGGCCCAACAGTGGTAGACTGAGCAGATGTCGGAATGACAAAGGAGGAGCCACGCGAATCTGTGACAGTTAGAGTGCCCTGAGAGTCTCCATGCGGCGACGAGTTTTCACCCGAGCCAGATCCAGAACCGGATGTCGAGGGACCAACGGTCACTTCAACACCTGTGGGGACGCCATTGCCGTCCACGAGTGTGGAGGTACCGCCAACAGGTCCAGACAGGGTCGTGGGAACCACGGTGATGATCACATACGAAGTGCTTCCGTCTCTTGAGGTGGAGGAGCCAGCAGAAGAGCCAGTAACTACCGATGTTCGTTCTCCGTCGTTCTCGCCACCTGAACCAGAACCAGATCCTGTCGCCGTAGGTGTCGGCAACACTGTGACAACAACTGTGACAACAACATCGGTGATATCGCCGTTGCTGTTGGTGAGGCTAGAGGTTCCAGCCTTATCACCAGTAACAGTCGATGGGACCAAGGTTTCGATGATGACTGTGCTGCCTTGGGGGTCGGTAGAGACAGACACGCCAGGAGTTGGACCGGTGACCACAACGTCTGGTCTGAAGCTTGAAGCACTGGTGACGACAACACCGGTGACAACACCACCGTCATCGACAAGTGTGGAAGTACCAGGGACATTACCTGTCACAGTGCTGGGGACCACAGTTACGATAACATGTGTGTTTCCAGAATCATCCACCGATGTCGAAGTTCCAGGGACGGTGCCAGTGGTGAAGGTGGGAACCGTGGGTACAAATGTCTGAGTCACCACAATTCCAGTGACAACGCCATCTTCGTCTGTGGCGCTAGATGTACCAGGGGTATTACCACTCAGCGTTGTGGGAACGATAGTTTCAACAACACGAGATCCTCCATCCCCGTTGTCAATAGTGGTTGTGCCCGCAACAGGGCCTGTGGTGACATCATCAGGCTTCACCGATGATGACGCCGCGGTGACAATAACTTCAGTCACCTCGCCGTCACTGTTGGTGACACTTGATGTGCCGGGAACTCCACCAGCTACAGTCGTGGGCACCACTGTAACTACATAGAAGGTGCTTCCAGCGACATTCGTTGTGGTGACAGTGCCAGATTGCGAGCCAGTCACAACAGTAGTGTCCTCTCCTCCTAGTCCTTCTCCTCCTCCGTTACTCGAGGTCTCTGTGACGATGACATCAGTGACGATGCCATCATCATCCACAAGGCTCGAGGTGCCAGGGACATTTCCAGTGACAGTGCTAGGGACCACTGTCACAATCACACGGGTGCTTCCATTTCCATCATCCTCAGTGGCTGTGCCAGGCACAGATCCAGTGGTTACAACATCAGGTTTGGCAGGAGTCTGAGTGACGACGACACCAGTGACGATGCCATCATCATCCACAAGGCTCGAGGTGCCAGGGACATTTCCAGTGACAGTGCTAGGGACCACTGTCACAATCACACGGGTGCTTCCATTTCCATCATCCTCAGTGGCTGTGCCAGGCACAGATCCAGTGGTTACAACATCAGGTTTGGCAGGAGTCTGAGTGACGACGACACCAGTGACGATGCCATCATCATCCACAAGGCTCGAGGTGCCAGGGACATTTCCAGTGACAGTGCTAGGGACCACTGTCACAATCACACGGGTGCTTCCATTTCCATCATCCTCAGTGGCTGTGCCAGGCACAGATCCAGTGGTTACAACATCAGGTTTGGCAGGAGTCTGAGTGACGACGACACCAGTGACGATGCCATCATCATCCACAAGGCTCGAGGTGCCAGGGACATTTCCAGTGACAGTGCTAGGGACCACTGTCACAATCACACGGGTGCTTCCATTTCCATCATCCTCAGTGGCTGTGCCAGGCACAGATCCAGTGGTTACAACATCAGGTTTGGCAGGAGTCTGAGTGACGACGACACCAGTGACGATGCCATCATCATCCACAAGGCTCGAGGTGCCAGGGACATTTCCAGTGACAGTGCTAGGGACCACTGTCACAATCACACGGGTGCTTCCATTTCCATCATCCTCAGTGGCTGTGCCAGGCACAGATCCAGTGGTTACAACATCAGGTTTGGCAGGAGTCTGAGTGACGACGACACCAGTGACGATGCCATCATCATCCACAAGGCTCGAGGTGCCAGGGACATTTCCAGTGACAGTGCTAGGGACCACTGTCACAATCACACGGGTGCTTCCATTTCCATCATCCTCAGTGGCTATGCCAGGCACAGATCCAGTGGTTACAACGTCAGGCTTCACCGATGATGACGCCGTGGTGACAATAACTTCAGTCACCTCGCCGTCACTGTTGGTGACACTTGATGTGCCGGGAACTCCACCAGCTACAGTCGTGGGCACCACTGTAACTACATAGAAGGTGCTTCCAGCGACATTCGTTGTGGTGACAGTGCCAGATTGCGAGCCAGTCACAACAGTAGTGTCCTCTCCTCCTAGTCCTTCTCCTCCTCCGTTACTCGAAGTCACAGTGACGACGACTCCGGTAACGAGACCCTGATCGTTCTGGACACTTGACGTACCGGGAACACTACCGGTTACAATTGTCGGAACAACTGTGACCACATAGTGAGTGCTTCCGGCCCCATCTGGGGTTGTAAGAGTACCAGGAACAGGTCCTGTCACCACAGATGTCTCAGGTTGTTCACCAAATCCATCGTCTTGAGTTAAGGCCTCAGTGACAACGACTCCAGTAACGATGCCGTCGTCGTCAACAATACTGGATGTTCCAGGAGTGAAACCCGTGACTGTACTGGGGACGACTGTAACAACGACAGTCGTCTTGCCACTACCATCGTCAATGGTAGTCGTGCCAGCAACAGGTCCAGTGGTGACAACATCAGGCTTCACCGGAGTGGGTGTAACAGTGACAATGACTCCAGTGACAACTCCTCGGTCGTCAGAAATGCTCGATGTACCTGGAACAGCACCGGTAGCAGTGGATGGAACCACTGTAAGGACATAGTGAGTGCTCTGGTTCTCGTCGACAGAAGTCGCGAAACCAGCAGTTGGTCCAGTAGTAACAACATCGGGGGTCTGATCCATAGTCTCAGTAACGACAACACCAGTGACGATACCATCATCATCAACAACGCTGGAAGTGCCGGGGACATCACCGAAGGTGGTGGTCGGGACAAGGGTTACTATGACACTCGTCTGACCGTTACCATCGTCCATAGTAGTCGTACCAGCAACAGATCCGGTGGTGACAACATCAGGTTTCACAGGAGTAGGGGTAACAGTAACGATGACTCCGGTAACCACGCCATCGTCATCAACAATGCTTGATGTACCCGGAACGTTACCAGTGGCAGTGGAAGGTACCACTGTCACAACAACACTCGTCTGACCATTTCCATCATCAATAGTAGTGGTTCCAGCGACAGGTCCAGTGGTAACAACGTCAGGCTTCACAGGAGTAGGGGTCACAGTAACAATGACTCCAGTGACAACTCCTCGGTCGTCGGGAATGCTCGATGTACCTGGAACATCACCAGTAGCAGTGGATGGAACCACTGTAAGGACATAGTGAGTGCTCTGGTTCTCGTCGACAGAAGTCGCGAAACCGGCAGTTGGTCCAGTAGTAACAACATCGGGCGTCTGATCCATGGTCTCAGTAACGACAACACCAGTAACAACACCATCGTCGTCAACAACGCTAGAAGTGCCGGGGACATCACCGAAGGTGGTGGTCGGGACAAGAGTTACAATGACACTCGTCTGACCGTTACCATCGTCCATAGTAGTCGTACCAGCAACAGATCCGGTGGTGACAACATCAGGTTTCACAGGAGTAGGGGTAACAGTAACGATGACTCCGGTAACCACGCCATCGTCATCAACAATGCTTGATGTACCCGGAACGTTACCAGTGGCAGTGGAAGGTACCACTGTCACAACAACACTCGTCTGACCATTTCCGTCATCAATAGTAGTGGTTCCAGCGACAGGTCCAGTGGTAACAACGTCAGGCTTCACAGGAGTAGGGGTAACAGTGACAATGACTCCAGTGACAACTCCTCGGTCGTCGGGAATGCTCGATGTACCTGGAACATCACCAGTAGCAGTGGACGGAACCACTGTAAGGACATAGTGAGTGCTCTGGTTATCGTCGACAAGAGTCGCGAAGCCAGCAGTTGGTCCAGTAGTGACAACATCGGGGGTCTGATCCATAGTCTCAGTAACAACAACACCAGTAACAACACCATCGTCGTCAACAACGCTAGAAGTGCCGGGGACATCACCGAAGGTGGTGGTCGGGACAAGAGTTACAATGACACTCGTCTGACCGTTACCATCGTCAATAGTATTCGTACCAGCAACAGATCCAGTGGTGACAATGTCAGGCTTGGTAGGAGTTACAGTCACAACCACGCCAGTGATTACTCCAGCGTCATTGGGGATACTCACAGTGCCAGGAACACTGCCAGTCACAGTAGTTGGAACGACCGTGATCACGTAGTCGGTGTTACCAGAAGCATCTTGGGTGGTCTGAGTACCAGCCATAGGACCCGTAACAACCGAGGTGTGCTCCTCTGCCAAGCCAGTTCCGCTACTACTGGAGAGGTCAGTGACTCGAACTTCAGTAACTTGTCCGTCGTTGTCAGTGAGACTGGTAGTACCGGGAACATCTCCTGTAACCGTGGTGGGGACCAGAGTCTGTATAATATGAGTGCTTCCATCACCATCGGTGAAGGTTTCAAATCCAGGGACAGGACCAGTCGTGATAAGATTAGGTTCGTGTACAGGTGTCTGTGTAACTTCCACACCTGTTACAATTCCATCATCATCAACCAAACTCGAGGTTCCAGCAACATCACCGGTGACGGTACTGGGGACAACAGTTGCAATCACATGAGTGCTTCCATCATCGTCAACGACTGTCGTGGTTCCAGCAATAGGACCGGTGGTCACAACATCAGGAACAGGAGTCTTCGTCACCACAACACCAGTAACGACACCATCATCATCCTCAAGACTTGAGGTTCCGGGGGTATCGCCAGTCACAGTGCTGGGCACAACAGTGACAATCACGTGAGTGTTCTGATCGTTGTCGGTGAATGTGGTGGTTCCAGGAGCTGGTCCAGTTGTCACAGCATCGGGTTTGTGTCGAGACGTTTGTGTCACTTCAACACCGGTGACGATACCGTCACTGTTGGTAATGCTTGAAGTGCCGGGAGTCTCTCCCGTCACCGTCGATGGCACCACGGTGAGAACGTAATGGGTGCTACCGCTCTCATCGACTGAGGTGGCGAAACCAGGCTCAGATCCAGTGGTGACAACGTCGGGCTTGTGGTCAGTGGTTTGAGTAACCTCGACACCAGTGACGATGCCATCAGTGTCTGTGAGACTTTCAGTGCCAGGCTCGTCGCCCATTACCGTCGAAGGAACCACAGTGACAATGATATGTGTGCTGCCATCCGCATCTTGAGAAGTGGCAGTTCCGGGAACAGAACCAGTCGTGACAATGTCAGGTTTCACAGAGGAGGTTTCAGTGACCTCAACGCCAGTTACAACGCCATCTGAGTCTGTGAGGCTTGAAGTGCCCGCAACATCGCCAGTTACCGTGCTGGGCACGACTGTGGCAATAACGTGAGTATTCTGGTTCTGGTCAGTGAATGTGGTGGTACCTGCAACAGGTCCGGTGGTCACAACATCAGGCGCAGGGGTCTTTGTGACGACAACACCAGTCACGATACCGTCCGAGTCCGTGAGACTGGAGGTACCAGGAACATCGCCACTAATGGTACTAGGAACAACAGTTGCAATCACGTGGGTGCTGCCAGAGTCGTCAACAGATGTTGAAGTGGCAGCCACAGGTCCAGTGGTGACAACGTCTGGCCTCTGTGGAGTAGTCTGGGTGACTTCAACTCCAGTCACAATTCCATCGCTGTTCGTAAGGCTTGAGGTGCCAGGGACGTCGCCAGTGACGGTGGATGGGACAACAGTGACAATCTCGTGGGTACTGCCAGTGTCGTCAACGAATGTCGATGTGCCAGGAACCGGACCAGTGGTGACAGNAAATCCGGGAACAGATCCTGTGGTAACAATGTCAGGGTTATGGGGGGTGGTGGTAGTAACCTCAACACCTGTAACGATACCATCAGAGTTGGTTAGACTGGAGGTTCCGATCTCGTCACCCATGACTGTAGAAGGAACCACAGTAACAATCAAGTGGGAGCTACCAGCGTCATCGATAGATGTTGAAGTGCCAGCCTCAGGACCAGTAGTGAAAATGTCAGGGATCTGATGAGTAGTCTGGGTAACTTCAACGCCAGTGACGATACCATCAGAGTTGGTCAGACTGGAGATACCGGGAACATCGCCAGTAACGGTAGACGGGACCACTGTCACAATCTCGTGTGTGCTACCTTCGTCGTCGACGAATGTCGATGTGCCAGGAACTGGACCAGTGGTAACGGCATCAGGGGTCTTGACAGGGACCTCAGTCACCTCGACGCCAGTAACAATACCGNTTGACAGGAACCTCGGTAACTTCGACGCCAGTAACGATGCCATCAGAGTTAGTCAGGCTTGAAGTTCCAGGGATGCCTCCAGAGACTGTAGTAGGAACGACAGTGACAATCTCGTGAGTGCTTCCTTCATCGTCGACGAATGTCGACGTGCCAGGAACTGGACCAGTGGTGACAACGTCAGGGGTCTTGACAGGGACCTCGGTAACTTCGACACCGGTGACGATACCATCCGAGTTGGTCAGGCTGGCAGTTCCAGGGGTGTCTCCAGAGACAGTAGTGGGAACGACAGTGACAATCTCGTGAGTGCTTCCTTCGTCGTCGACGAATGTCGACGTGCCAGGAACTGGACCAGTGGTAACAGCGTCAGGGGTTTTGACAGGGACTTCAGTCACCTCGACGCCAGTAACGATGCCATCCGAGTTTGTCAGGCTGGCAGTTCCAGGGGTGCCTCCAGAGACAGTAGTAGGAACGACAGTGACAATCTCGTGAGTGCTTCCTTCATCGTCGACGAATGTCGACGTGCCAGGAACTGGACCAGTGGTGACAACGTCAGGGGTCTTGACAGGGACCTCGGTAACTTCGACACCGGTGACGATACCATCCGAGTTGGTCAGGCTGGCAGTTCCAGGGGTGTCTCCAGAGACAGTAGTGGGAACGACAGTGACAATCTCGTGAGTGCTTCCTTCGTCGTCGACGAATGTCGACGTGCCAGGAACTGGACCAGTGGTAACAGCGTCAGGGGTTTTGACAGGGACTTCAGTCACCTCGACGCCAGTAACGATGCCATCCGAGTTTGTCAGGCTGGCAGTTCCAGGGGTGCCTCCAGAGACAGTAGTAGGAACGACAGTGACAATCTCGTGAGTGCTTCCTTCATCGTCGACGAATGTCGACGTGCCAGGAACTGGACCAGTGGTGACAACGTCAGGGGTCTTGACAGGGACCTCGGTAACTTCGACACCGGTGACGATACCATCCGAGTTGGTCAGGCTGGCAGTTCCAGGGGTGTCTCCAGAGACAGTAGTGGGAACGACAGTGACAATCTCGTGAGTGCTTCCTTCGTCGTCGACGAATGTCGACGTGCCAGGAACTGGACCAGTGGTAACAGCGTCAGGGGTTTTGACAGGGACTTCAGTCACCTCGACGCCAGTAACGATGCCATCCGAGTTTGTCAGGCTGGCAGTTCCAGGGGTGCCTCCAGAGACAGTAGTAGGAACGACAGTGACAATCTCGTGAGTGCTTCCTCCGTCATCAACGAGTGTAGATGTACCAGGAACCGGACCAGTAGTGACAACATCAGGGGTCTTCACAGGGACCTCGNCGTGCCAGGAACTGGACCAGTGGTAACAACATCAGGGGTCTTGACAGGGACCTCAGTCACCTCGACGCCAGTAACGATGCCATCAGAGTTAGTCAGGCTTGAAGTTCCAGGGATGCCTCCAGAGACTGTAGTAGGAACGACAGTGACAATCTCGTGAGTGCTTCCTTCATCGTCGACGAATGTCGACGTGCCAGGAACTGGACCAGTGGTGACAACGTCAGGGGTCTTGACAGGGACCTCGGTAACTTCGACACCGGTGACGATACCATCCGAGTTGGTCAGGCTGGCAGTTCCAGGGGTGTCTCCAGAGACAGTAGTGGGAACGACAGTGACAATCTCGTGAGTGCTTCCTTCGTCGTCGACGAATGTCGACGTGCCAGGAACTGGACCAGTGGTAACAGCGTCAGGGGTTTTGACAGGGACTTCAGTCACCTCGACGCCAGTAACGATGCCATCCGAGTTTGTCAGGCTGGCAGTTCCAGGGGTGCCTCCAGAGACAGTAGTAGGAACGACAGTGACAATCTCGTGAGTGCTTCCTCCGTCATCAACGAGTGTAGATGTACCAGGAACCGGACCAGTAGTGACAACATCAGGGGTCTTCACAGGGACCTCGGTCACTTCAACACCGGTGACGATTCCATCAGAGTTGGTCAAACTAGAAGTACCGGGGACATCACCAGCCACAGTGGATGGAACCACCGTGAGAACATAGTGGGTGCTACCAAGCTCGTCGGTTGAAGTGGCAAATCCTGGAACAGATCCTGTGGTAACAATGTCAGGGTTATGGGGGGTGGTGGTAGTAACCTCAACACCTGTAACAATGCCATCAGAGTTGGTAAGACTGGAAGTGCCAGCCTCATCGCCAATCACAGTAGAGGGGACAACCGTAACAATCAAGTGGGAGCTACCAGCGTCATCGATAGATGTTGAAGTGCCAGCCTCAGGACCAGTAGTGACAACGTCAGGGATCTGAGGAGTAGTCTGGGTCACTTCAACNNCAAATCCTGGAACAGATCCTGTGGTAACAATGTCAGGGTTATGGGGGGTGGTGGTAGTAACCTCAACACCTGTAACAATGCCATCAGAGTTGGTAAGACTGGAAGTGCCAGCCTCATCGCCAATCACAGTAGAGGGGACAACCGTAACAATCAAGTGGGAGCTACCGGCGTCATCGATAGATGTTGAAGTGCCAGCCTCAGGACCAGTAGTGACAACGTCAGGGATCTGAGGAGTAGTCTGGGTCACTTCAACGCCAGTAACGACGCCGTCCGAGTTTGTGATGCTCGACGTGCCAGGGGTATCTCCGNAGATGTTGAAGTGCCAGCCTCAGGACCAGTAGTGACAACGTCAGGGATCTGAGGAGTAGTCTGGGTCACTTCAACACCTGTAACGATACCATCTGAATTAGTCAGACTAGAAGTACCGGGCACCTCCCCAGTGAGGGTGGACGGAACCACTGTAACGATCTCGTGAGTGCTTCCTTCGTCATCAACGAATGTCAAGGTGCCAGGAACCGGACCAGTAGTGACAGCGTCAGGAGTCTCTACGGGGACCTCAGTCACTTTTACGCCGGTGACAATACCATCAGAGTTCGTCAGGCTAGACGTGCCGGGAACATCTCCTGTAACCGTGGTAGGGACCAGAGTCTGGATAATGTGTGTGTTTCCTTCAGCATCGCTTAAGGTTTCAAATCCAGGAACAGGACCAGTCGTGATAACATAAGGTTCATGCACGGGTGTCTCTGTAACTTCAACACCTGTCACAATTCCATCATCATCAACCAAACTCGAGGTTCCAGCAACATCACCAGTGACGGTACTGGGANAACAGTACTGGGAACGACCGTAGCAATGATGTGTGAACTTCCAGCATCATCAAACCAAGTGGAAGTACCAGCGGTGGGTCCTGTTGTAACGATGTCGGGCGTGGTAAGAGGTACCACTGTAACAATAACACCTGTGACAATTCCCTGATCATTCCCAACACTCGACGTACCAGCGACACTGCCAGTAAGTGTTGATGGGACAACGGTGACCTCGTAGTCAGTGTTACCAGCAGCATCTTGGGTGGTACGGGTACCGGCTGTAGGACCCGTTACAACAGTGGTATGCTCCTCTGCCAAGCCAGTTCCACTACTGGAGACGTCGGTGACTCGAACTTCAGTAACTTGCCCATCGCTGTTGGTAAGACTTGTAGTACCCGCAACATCTCCTGTGACCGTGGTAGGGACCAGAGTCTGGATAATATGTGTGTTTCCTTCAGCATCGCTTAAGGTTTCAAATCCAGGAACAGGACCAGTCGTGATAATATAAGGTTCATGCACGGGTGTCTCTGTAACTTCAACACCTGTCACAATTCCATCATCAACCAAACTCGAGGTTCCAGCAATATCACCAGTGACGGTACTGGGAACAACAGTGGCAATCACGTGAGTATTGCCATCATCGTCGACAACAGTTGTGGTTCCAGCAATAGGANAACAGTTGCAATCACATGAGTGCTTCCATCATCGTCAACGACTGTCGTGGTTCCAGCAATAGGACCGGTGGTCACGACATCAGGAACAGGAGTCTTCGTCACCACAACACCAGTAACGACACCATCGTCATCCTCAAGACTCGAGGTTCCANTCGCCACTAATGGTACTAGGAACAACAGTTGCAATCACGTGGGTGCTGCCAGAGTCGTCAACAGATGTTGAAGTGCCAGCCACAGGTCCAGTGGTGACAACGTCTGGCCTCTGTGGAGTATTCTGGGTGACTTCAACTCCAGTTACAATTCCATCATTGTTTGTAAGGCTTGAGGTACCGGGAACGTCGCCAGTGACGGTGGATGGGACAACAGTGACAATCTCGTGAGTGCTTCCTTCGCCGTCAACGAATGTCGATGTGCCAGGAACTGGGCCAGTGGTGACAGCGTCAGGGGTCTTAATGGGGACTTCGGTCACTTCGACACCAGTAACGATGCCGTCACTGTTGGTCAAGCTCGATGTGCCAGGGACATCACCAGTGACCGTCGAAGGAACAACCGTGAGAACATAATGGGTGCTACCAAGTTCGTCGGTTGAAGTGTCAAATCCGGGAACAGACCCTGTAGTAACAATGTCGGGGTTATGAGGAGTAGTGGTGGTGACTTCAACACCTGTAACAATTCCATCGGAATTAGTAAGACTAGAAGTACCTGCATCGTCGCCAATCACTGTAGACGGAACCACGGTGACAATCAAATGAGAGCTACCCGTGTCATCAATGGACGTGGAAGTACCAGCCTCCGGACCAGTGGTGACAACGTCAGGGATCTGGGGCGTAGTCTGGGTCACTTCAACGCCAGTAACGACACCGTCTGAGTTAGACAGACTGGAAGTACCGGGGACATCACCAGTCACAGTAGACGGGACCACCGTAACAATCTCGTGTGTGCTTCCTTCGNTGTGGTGGTTCCAGGAGCTGGTCCAGTTGTCACAGCATCGGGTTTGTGTCGAGACGTTTGTGTCACTTCAACACCAGTGACGATACCGTCGTTGTCGGTGATGCTTGAAGTGCCGGGAGTCTCTCCTGTCACAGTGGATGGTACCACGGTGAGAACGTAATGGGTGCTACCATTCTCGTCGACTGTGGTGGCGAAGCCAGGCTCGGGTCCGGTTGTCACAATGTCGGGCTTGTGGTCAGTGGTCTGAGTAACCTCGACTCCGGTGACGATACCATCTGTACCAGTGAGACTTGCAGTGCCAGGCTCGTCGCCGATTACCGTGGATGGAATCACTGTGAGAATCACTTGGGTGTTGCCATTGTCGTCCAGAGCAGTGGTAGTGCCGGCAACAGGGCCGGTCGTGACAGAGTCTGGTTTCACCGCAGGGGTCTCGGTGACCTCAACACCAGTGACAACTCCGTCTGAGTTGGTGAGACTGGCAGTTCCAGGAACATCACCCGTCACAGTGCTGGGGACAACAGTAGCAATCACGTGAGTATTTTGGTCTTCATCCGTGAAAGTGGTAGTGCCAGCGACGGGTCCAGTGGTGACAACGTTAGGGGTCTTCACTGGGACCTCGGTCACCTCGACGCCAGTAACGATGCCATCAGAGTTGGTAAGGCTTGAAGTACCGGGGACATCACCAGCCACAGTGGATGGAACCACCGTGAGAACATAGTGGGTGCTACCAAGCTCGTCGGTTAAAGTGGCAAATCCGGGAACAGACCCTGTAGTAACAATGTCGGGGTTATGAGGAGTAGTGGTGGTCACTTCCACGCCTGTAACAATACCGTCAGAATTGGTAAGACTAGCTGTACCAGCCTCGTCGCCAATCACAGTAGATGGAACCACAGTAACTATCAAATGTGAGCTTCCAGATTCGTCGACAGAAGTTGACGTTCCAGCCTCAGGTCCGGTAGTGACAACGTCAGGGATCTGAGGAGTCGTCTGGATCACTTCGACGCCAGTAACAATACCGTCTGAGTTTGTCAAACTGGATGTACCGGGGATATCACCAGTCACAGTAGACGGGACAACCGTAACAATCTCGTGGGTGCTTCCTTCATCGTCGACAAATGTCAAGGTGCCGGGAACTGGACCAGTGGTGACAGCGTCAGGTGTCTTGACAGGGACCTCGGTCACTTCGACACCGGTGACGATACCATCCGAGTTGGTCAGGCTGGCAGTTCCAGGGGTGTCTCCAGAGACAGTAGTGGGAACGACAGTGACAATCTCGTGAGTGCTTCCTCCGTCATCAACGAATGTCGACGTGCCAGGAACTGGACCAGTGGTAACAACGTCAGGGGTCTTGACAGGAACCTCGGTAACTTCGACGCCAGTAACGATGCCATCAGAGTTAGTCAGGCTTGAAGTTCCAGGGATGTCTCCAGAGACTGTAGTAGGAACGACAGTGACAATCGCATGAGTGCTTCCTGCATCGTCAACAAAAGAAAACGTGCCCGGTACGGATCCAGTAGTGACAGCGTCAGGGATATGTGGCGTTGTCTCGGTCACTTCAACACCAGTAATGATACCATCGGAGTTTGTAAGACTCGAGGTACCAGCAGTCTGGCCAGAAACAGTAGTCGGGACAACAGTGACAATCTCATGAGTGCTTCCTTCGTCATCAACAAAAGCAGACGTTCCAGGGACTGGGCCGGTCGTGACAACGTCAGGCGTCTTCACGAGGGCCTCGGTCACTTCGACACCTGTGACAATGCCGTCAGAGTTCGTGAGGCTAGAGGTTCCAGCGGTCTCGCCAGAGACGGTCGTCGGAACGACTGTCACAATCTCGTGAGTGCTTCCCTGCTCATCAACGAATGATGAAGTGCCAGGAATTGCACCAGTGGTGACAACGTCTGGAGTTTTCGGTGCTGTTTCAGTCACTTCAACACCGGTGACGATTCCATCAGAGTTGGTCAAACTAGAAGTACCGGGGACATCACCAGCCACAGTGGATGGAACCACCGTGAGAACATAGTGGGTGCTTCCGAGGTCGTCAGTAGATGTAGCAAAGCCAGGAACAGAACCAGTGGTAACAATGTCAGGGTTATGGGGTGTGGTGGTAGTAACCTCGACACCTGTAACGACACCATCGGAGTTCGTGAGACTAGAGATACCAACCTCGTCGCCAATCACTGTAGAAGGAATCACAGTAACTATCAGATGAGAGCTTCCAGACTCGTCAACAGAAGTTAAAGTACCAGCCTCAGGTCCAGTAGTGACAATGTCAGGAATCTGGGGAGTGGTCTGGGTTACTTCAACACCTGTGATAATACCGTCGGAGTTGGTAAGACTTGAGGTACCAGGGACATCACCGGTAACAGTTGAAGGAACGACTGTAACGATCTCATGAGTGCTGCCTTGTTCATCAACAAAAGAGGAGGTACCAGGAACTGGGCCAGTGGTGACGGCGTCAGGGGTCTTGACAGGGACCTCAGTCACTTCGACACCGGTAACGATACCATCCGAGTTAGTCAGGCTGGCAGTTCCAGGGGTGTCTCCAGAGACAGTAGTAGGAACGACAGTGACAATCTCGTGAGTGCTTCCTTCATCGTCGACGAATGTCAAGGTACCAGGAACTGGGCCAGTAGTGACAGCATCAGGGGTCTTCACAGGGACCTCAGTAACTTCGACACCGGTGACGATACCATCTGAGTTAGTCAGGCTTGAAGTTCCAGGGGTGTCTCCAGAAACAGTAGTAGGAACGACAGTGACAATCTTGTGAGTGCTTCCTTCATCGTCGACGAATGTCGACGTGCCAGGAACAGGACCAGTGGTGACAGCGTCAGGTATCTTCACAGGGACCTCGGTCACTTCGACCCCAGTCACAATACCATCAGAGTTCGTCAGGCTTGAGGTTCCAGAGGTGTCTCCAGAGACAGTAGTAGGAACAACAGTGACGATCTCGTGAGTGTCTCCGTTCTCGTCAGTTAATGTAGAAGTGCCAGGAACTGGGCCAGTGGTTACAACGTCAGGGGTCTTGACAGGGACCTCGGTCACTTCCACACCGGTGATGATACCGTCAGAGTTGGTCAGGCTTGAAGTACCGGGAACAGCGCCAGTCACAGTGTATGGAACAACCGTTAGAACATAATGGGTGCTACCAAGCTCGTCGGTTGAAGTGGCAAATCCTGGAACAGATCCAGTAGTAACAATGCCAGGGATATGGGGCGTCGTGGTGGTGACTTCAACACCCGTCACAACTCCGTCACTGTTAGTAAGACTGGAGGTTCCGATCTCGTCACCCATGACTGTAGAAGGAACCACAGTAACAATCAGATGAGAGCTTCCAGACTCGTCTACAGAAGTTGAAGTTCCAGGCTCAGACCCTGTAGTGACAATGTCAGGAATCTGAGGAGTAGTCTGGGTAACTTCAACGCCAGTAACGACGCCGTCCGAGTTTGTGATGCTCGACGTGCCAGGGGTATCTCCTGTAACAGTACTGGGAACGACCGTAGCAATGATGTGTGAACTTCCAGCATCATCAAACCAAGTGGAAGTACCAGCGGTAGGGCCCGTTGTAACGATGTCGGGCGTGTTAAGAGGTACCACTGTAACAATAACACCTGTGACAATACCCTGGTTATCCTCAACACTCGACGTGCCAGGAACACTGCCAGTAACTGTTGATGGAACAACAGTGACCTCGTAGTCAGTGTTACCATCAGCGTCTCGGGTGGTACGGGTACCAGCCGTAGGACCCGTTACAACAGCGGTATGCTCCTCTGCCAAGCCAGTTCCGCTACTACTGGAGAGGTCAGTGACTCGAACTTCAGTAACTTGTCCGTCGCTGTCAGTGAGACTGGTAGTACCCGCAACATCTCCGGTAACCGTGGTAGGGACCAGAGTCTGGATGATATGAGTGCTACCATCACCATCGGTTAAGGTTTCAAATCCAGGGACAGGACCCGTTGTGATAAGATTAGGTTCATGCACGGGTGTCTGTGTAACTTCAACACCTGTCACAATTCCATCATCATCAACCAAACTCGAGGTTCCGGGAACTTCGCCCGTCACTGTGCTGGGAACAACAGTGGCAATCACGTGAGTGCTGCCATCATCGTCGACAGCAGTTGTGGTTCCAGCAACAGGTCCGGTAGTCACAACATCAGGTGCAGGGGTCTTCGTCACCACAACACCAGTAACGACTCCATCATCATCTACCTCACTCGAGGTTCCAGCAACATCGCCAGTCACGGTAGTGGGAACTAGAGTAGCAATCACATGAGTGTTTTGATCTGCGTCGGTGAAGGTGGTGGTACCTGCTACAGATCCTGTTGTGACAATGTCTGGCTTGTGGCTCGATGTCTGGGTGACTTCAACACCTGTGACGATACCGTCGCTGTTGGTGAAGCTGGCAGTTCCAGGCACCTCTCCGGTGACAGTTGAGGGAACAAGGGTGAGAACATAATGTGTGCTGCTGTTCTCGTCAACTGACGTCGTGAAGCCAGGCACAGATCCGGTGGTGACGATATCAGGTTTGTGGTCTGTGGTCTGGGTCACCTCGACTCCAGTGACTATGCCGTCGGTGTTTGTGAGACTTGCAGTTCCTGGCTCGTCGCCTATCACTGTGGAAGGGACGACAGTAACAATCACCTGCGTGCTTCCGTCGTCGCCAACCGCAGTAGAGCTTCCGGGCACAGGTCCTGTCGTGACAATGTCGGGCTTCTGGGAAGGTGTCTCTGTAACAACAACGCCTGTTACCACGCCATCATCATCAACAAGACTGGATGTTCCAGGAACATCCCCAGTCACTGTTGTGGGAACAACCGTGGCAATAATGTGAGTATTGTTATCCTCATCGGTGAATGTGGTGGTGCCAGCAACAGGACCCGTTGTGACTGCGTCAGGCGTGGGGGTCTTTGTTATAACAACACCGGTGACGACTCCGTCAGAGTTGGTGAGGCTAGCGGTGCCAGCAGTATCGCCAGTAACTGTGGTCGGGGCGACTGTCACAATCTCGTGAGTACTACCTGACTCGTCAACGAAAGAGGAGGTTCCAGGGACTGGGCCGGTCGTGACAACGTCAGGCGTCTTCACGAGGGCCTCGGTCACTTCGACACCTGTGACAATGCCGTCAGAGTTCGTGAGGCTAGAGGTTCCAGCGGTCTCGCCAGAGACGGTCGTCGGAACGACTGTCACAATCTCGTGAGTGCTTCCCTGCTCATCAACGAATGATGAAGTGCCAGGAATTGCACCAGTGGTGACAACGTCTGGAGTTTTCGGTGCTGTTTCAGTCACTTCAACACCGGTGACGATTCCATCAGAGTTGGTCAAACTAGAAGTACCGGGGACATCACCAGCCACAGTGGATGGAACCACCGTGAGAACATAGTGGGTGCTTCCGAGGTCGTCAGTAGATGTAGCAAAGCCAGGAACAGAACCAGTGGTAACAATGTCAGGGTTATGGGGTGTGGTGGTAGTAACCTCGACACCTGTAACGACACCATCGGAGTTCGTGAGACTAGAGATACCAACCTCGTCGCCAATCACTGTAGAAGGAATCACAGTAACTATCAGATGAGAGCTTCCAGACTCGTCAACAGAAGTTAAAGTACCAGCCTCAGGTCCAGTAGTGACAATGTCAGGAATCTGGGGAGTGGTCTGGGTTACTTCAACACCTGTGATAATACCGTCGGAGTTGGTAAGACTTGAGGTACCAGGGACATCACCGGTAACAGTTGAAGGAACGACTGTAACGATCTCATGAGTGCTGCCTTGTTCATCAACAAAAGAGGAGGTACCAGGAACTGGGCCAGTGGTGACGGCGTCAGGGGTCTTGACAGGGACCTCAGTCACTTCGACACCGGTAACGATACCATCCGAGTTAGTCAGGCTGGCAGTTCCAGGGGTGTCTCCAGAGACAGTAGTAGGAACGACAGTGACAATCTCGTGAGTGCTTCCTTCATCGTCGACGAATGTCAAGGTACCAGGAACTGGGCCAGTAGTGACAGCATCAGGGGTCTTCACAGGGACCTCAGTAACTTCGACACCGGTGACGATACCATCTGAGTTAGTCAGGCTTGAAGTTCCAGGGGTGTCTCCAGAAACAGTAGTAGGAACGACAGTGACAATCTTGTGAGTGCTTCCTTCATCGTCGACGAATGTCGACGTGCCAGGAACAGGACCAGTGGTGACAGCGTCAGGTATCTTCACAGGGACCTCGGTCACTTCGACCCCAGTCACAATACCATCAGAGTTCGTCAGGCTTGAGGTTCCAGAGGTGTCTCCAGAGACAGTAGTAGGAACAACAGTGACGATCTCGTGAGTGTCTCCGTTCTCGTCAGTTAATGTAGAAGTGCCAGGAACTGGGCCAGTGGTTACAACGTCAGGGGTCTTGACAGGGACCTCGGTCACTTCCACACCGGTGATGATACCGTCAGAGTTGGTCAGGCTTGAAGTACCGGGAACAGCGCCAGTCACAGTGTATGGAACAACCGTTAGAACATAATGGGTGCTACCAAGCTCGTCGGTTGAAGTGGCAAATCCTGGAACAGATCCAGTAGTAACAATGCCAGGGATATGGGGCGTCGTGGTGGTGACTTCAACACCCGTCACAACTCCGTCACTGTTAGTAAGACTGGAGGTTCCGATCTCGTCACCCATGACTGTAGAAGGAACCACAGTAACAATCAGATGAGAGCTTCCAGACTCGTCTACAGAAGTTGAAGTTCCAGGCTCAGACCCTGTAGTGACAATGTCAGGGATCTGAGGAGTAGTCTGGGTAACTTCAACGCCAGTAACGACGCCGTCCGAGTTTGTGATGCTCGACGTGCCAGGGGTATCTCCTGTAACAGTACTGGGAACGACCGTAGCAATGATGTGTGAACTTCCAGCATCATCAAACCAAGTGGAAGTACCAGCGGTAGGGCCCGTTGTAACGATGTCGGGCGTGTTAAGAGGTACCACTGTAACAATAACACCTGTGACAATACCCTGGTTATCCTCAACACTCGACGTGCCAGGAACACTGCCAGTAACTGTTGATGGAACAACAGTGACCTCGTAGTCAGTGTTACCATCAGCGTCTCGGGTGGTACGGGTACCAGCCGTAGGACCCGTTACAACAGCGGTATGCTCCTCTGCCAAGCCAGTTCCGCTACTACTGGAGAGGTCAGTGACTCGAACTTCAGTAACTTGTCCGTCGCTGTCAGTGAGACTGGTAGTACCCGCAACATCTCCGGTAACCGTGGTAGGGACCAGAGTCTGGATGATATGAGTGCTACCATCACCATCGGTTAAGGTTTCAAATCCAGGGACAGGACCCGTTGTGATAAGATTAGGTTCATGCACGGGTGTCTGTGTAACTTCAACACCTGTCACAATTCCATCATCATCAACCAAACTCGAGGTTCCGGGAACTTCGCCCGTCACTGTGCTGGGAACAACAGTGGCAATCACGTGAGTGCTGCCATCATCGTCGACAGCAGTTGTGGTTCCAGCAACAGGTCCGGTAGTCACAACATCAGGTGCAGGGGTCTTCGTCACCACAACACCAGTAACGACTCCATCATCATCTACCTCACTCGAGGTTCCAGCAACATCGCCAGTCACGGTAGTGGGAACTAGAGTAGCAATCACATGAGTGTTTTGATCTGCGTCGGTGAAGGTGGTGGTACCTGCTACAGATCCTGTTGTGACAATGTCTGGCTTGTGGCTCGATGTCTGGGTGACTTCAACACCTGTGACGATACCGTCGCTGTTGGTGAAGCTGGCAGTTCCAGGCACCTCTCCGGTGACAGTTGAGGGAACAAGGGTGAGAACATAATGTGTGCTGCTGTTCTCGTCAACTGACGTCGTGAAGCCAGGCACAGATCCGGTGGTGACGATATCAGGTTTGTGGTCTGTGGTCTGGGTCACCTCGACTCCAGTGACTATGCCGTCGGTGTTTGTGAGACTTGCAGTTCCTGGCTCGTCGCCTATCACTGTGGAAGGGACGACAGTAACAATCACCTGCGTGCTTCCGTCGTCGCCAACCGCAGTAGAGCTTCCGGGCACAGGTCCTGTCGTGACAATGTCGGGCTTCTGGGAAGGTGTCTCTGTAACAACAACGCCTGTTACCACGCCATCATCATCAACAAGACTGGATGTTCCAGGAACATCCCCAGTCACTGTTGTGGGAACAACCGTGGCAATAATGTGAGTATTGTTATCCTCATCGGTGAATGTGGTGGTGCCAGCAACAGGACCCGTTGTGACTGCGTCAGGCGTGGGGGTCTTTGTTATAACAACACCGGTGACGACTCCGTCAGAGTTGGTGAGGCTAGCGGTGCCAGCAGTATCGCCAGTAACTGTGGTCGGGGCGACTGTCACAATCTCGTGAGTACTACCTGACTCGTCAACGAAAGAGGAGGTTCCAGGGACTGGGCCGGTCGTGACAACGTCAGGCGTCTTCACGGGGGCCTCGGTCACTTCGACACCTGTGACAATGCCGTCAGAGTTCGTGAGGCTAGAGGTTCCAGCGGTCTCGCCAGAGACGGTCGTCGGAACGACTGTCACAATCTCGTGAGTGCTTCCCTGCTCATCAACGAATGATGAAGTGCCAGGAATTGCACCAGTGGTGACAACGTCTGGAGTTTTCGGTGCTGTTTCAGTCACTTCAACACCAGTGACGATGCCTTCACTGTTTGTCAAGCTAGATGTGCCAGGGAAATCACCCGTGACCGTCGTGGGAACAACAGTAAGGACATAGTGGGTGCTTCCAATCTCACCGGTAGAGGTAGCGAAACCAGGGACGGATCCTGTAGTAACAATGTCAGGGTTATGGGGTGTGGTGGTAGTAACCTCAACACCTGTAACAATACCATCAGAATTTGTAAGACTAGAAGTACCGGCCTCGTCGCCGATCACTGTGGATGGAACAACTGTAACAATCTCGTGAGTACTTCCAGACTCGTCAACAAAGGACGACGTTCCGGGAACTGAACCAGTTGTGACAGCGTCTGGGGTCCTTACAGGAGCCTCGGTAACTTCAACGCCAGTGACGATGCCGTTGGGGTCCGTAAGGCTCGAGGTGCCAGCAGTCACGCCCGAAACAGTAGTGGGTACGACGGTGACAATCTCATGAGTGTTACCTTCTTCGTCAACAAAAGAAGCTGTGCCAGGAATCGAACCGGTGGTAACAGCGTCGGGGGTCTTGACAGGAGTCTCGGTAACCTCGACACCGGTGACGATTCCATCTGAGTTTGTCAATCTGGAAGTTCCAGGGGTGTCTCCAGAGACAGTAGAAGGAACAACAGTGACAATCTCGTGAGTGCTGCCTGATTCATCAATGAAAGAAGATGTGCCAGGGATGGATCCCGTAAGGACGGTATCGGGAGTCTTGACAGGAGTCTCGGTAACTTCGACTCCAGTAACGATTCCATCTGAGTTTGTCAGACTGGAAGTTCCAGGGGTGTCTCCAGAGACAGTAGAAGGAACAACTGTGACAATCTCGTGAGTGCTACCTGACTCATCGACGAAAGAAGAGGTGCCAGGGACGGATCCGGTAAGGACAGTATCAGGAGTCTTGACGGGTGCATCGGTAACTTCGACACCGGTGACAATACCATCGGAGTTTGTAAGACTAGCTGTGCCTGGGGTGTCCCCAGAAACGGTAGTTGGAACGACTGTCTCAATGACGTGGCTGCTTCCTGCTTCATCAACCACCGTCGTAACTCCGGGAACGTCTCCAGTGACCACAGTGTCGGGAACAAAAGGAGCTGTTGTGATGACAATAACACCCGTGACGACACCCTCACTGTCAGTAATACTGAGAGTTTCAGGAATGGCTCCCGAGGAAGTGGAAGGTACAACTGTATGGATCACATGGGGGCTTCCCATAGAGTCGGTGGAGACAGCGAATCCGGGTTCGGATCCAGTCACAACCTCAGGCTTGACGGGCGGAACCGACAGCGAAGTACAACTGCCCTTGACAGTTGACGGCGTACAAGAAGAACTAGCAGTAGTGGGTAGTCCACAGCTTGCGATATTGGACATAACGACGGGAACTCTGAGTAGCAGGTTGTCAGGCTGAAGAGCCCTACACTGTCGACAGTCATCGACCTTTTTGGCATTATCCGCCAAAAAGTCACACCAACAATTGCCTGGGGTAGGACACTTGCCAATTCCAGCGACGAGATCCTGACAAGCGTTGTTACACTCCAGACCTGCATATCCACGGTCGACAATGTGACAAACCTCAGTAGTACTGTCAGGCTCGCAGAACTCGGACCATTCGGGCACGACTGTGACAACAAGACCAGTTGGGACGCCGCTCTCGTCTCTCATAGTAGAAGTTCCCGCTTCAATACCTGAGTGGGTCTCTGGAACCAGTGTCTCTTCAAGGAAGGGACGTCCATTTTCATCGGTGTTGGTTGCATGACCCGTAGACGTACCTGTGACAAAAGAAGTGTACTGAGGAATGGGGGTGGAGGTACACACTCCGTACACAGTGGAAGGCCAACAGATGGAGGTAGCCGTAGTCGCGTATCCACACTTACCAATGTTATCCAAGAGATTGGGAAACGCCGACAGATCGATGGTGAAGATACTTAGACACTGGATACAGTCGGTTACATGCCTAGCGTTGGCAGCAAAGAAGTCACACCAACACGTATCGAGCGCGAGCAGACATCTGATAGTACCCTCACCCAGCTTGAGACAAGCACTGAAACAAAAGTCAAAAGTGAGACCCTGCGAATTGACCTCACATTTTGAGGTGGAAGTGTCGGGTTCACAAGAATAGGAATAGTCATCGTTCCGAACCACAACCTGCAGTCCTGTAGGTGCACCTTCGTCATCTCGGAGAGTAGAAACTCCAGTGTGAGGACCTGTGATCGTCTCAGGGACGACCACCTTTTCGATGTAGGGGTTCCCAGTAGAGTCGACAGTGGTCCTGGTCGCAGGAGTGGGGCCAGCGAGAAGAGAGGTGTAAGTGGTGATTAGAGTGGACTCACACTCGCCCTCAATGACAGTAGGGTGACAAGTGGTGCTGGCTGTAGTAGCTGTGTTACATTTCTCCACTTGACCCAACATCAGCGGGTAGAGCGCAAGGAAATTGTCAGGGTAGAGACTGAGACACTGCACACAATCGGCGAGCTCCTTGGCGTTCTTGGTAAATGAGTCGCACCAGCAATTGCCAAAACCCAGATTGGCGACACACAAAGCACTGTCTGTTCCGACCTTGTTACAGCTCTTGGTACAGGCATCGTTGGAAAGGCCCGGGTTGATAGGGTAACAAGTGGTGGTCGAAGTGTCTGGTTCACAGGAGACCCTGTACTCGGGATTGATCACAACGACAGCCAGTCCAGTGGCGTGTCCACCTGCATCTCGCAGTGTGGAGAGGCCAGCTCTGTTTCCAGTGATTGTTTCAGGAATGACAACCTTCTCAATAAAAGGATTGCCACTCTCGTCAACCATCGCCACCTCTGTGGGGGATTCCCCAGACAGATATTTGGTGTACCGACTGATGTGACTGGTAGAACAAGGACCTGGAAGAGTCGAAGTCTCACATACTGTGCTGGCAGTTGTTGCAGTACCACACTTGCCTAGGTTCGTGAGCACTAGGGGGTACAGAAGAAGAAAGTTGTCGGTGTAGAGGCCGAGACACTGGACACAATCTGCTGTGTCCTTTGCATTTGCTGTAAACCAATCACACCAGCAGTTTGAACTGGAAAAGATGGGTGGACACTTTGCCAGGGAATTCTTACCCACGTCTCCACACAGTTTAGAGCATGCGTCCTTGGTGAGACCGTTGTTGAAATTGAAACAGGACGTGGTCGTGGTGTCGGGCTCGCAAGTCACGGAGTACTCTTCAGGGATGTCTCGCTTCATCAGTGTCGGGGTTGTTGGTGTAGGTCCTCTAATTCTCACCTCAAACCCAGGGGCAATAGCAGAGGCGGTCATCACACTTGTATCAACGGGACCATCGAATTTGATCTGCTGTCTGAGGTGGGCTGTCAGCATGTAGTCGATTTGGTCTGTCAGAGCGTCACAAACAGGAACATCTGGTGTCAAGGGTAGGTCGTTGTCACGAATGTAACGGACATAGGCTTGATCCAAGTCAAACAAAGAAAGACATTGCAAGCACTGTGTTAGTTAGAATCAAGAGGGCTGTTTGTTGGTTATCTTTACTCACCTCTTCAAGAGCACTGTCTTTGCCATCAGAAATCAGAGAGTTGCAAACCCGGTTGCAACCAGCAATTGAAAATAGTTGACGAGAAATACACTCCTCGGGGGCTTCCTTCTGCGCTGAGGCAAACCTGCCCAGCGCCCAGATAGCCGACAAGAGCAAAGTTCTCATTGGGAAAACATTTCTGTGTTAATACTGCTGTCGTTTTGCTTCTTTCTCGTGTCGTTTCAGCTCAGCTCACCAAATAAATCGAGAAAATTCCGGGTGACATCCAAAAACTGCACATTGGCCGCCTATATAGAACCATGGTCTTACAAATTCTTTGGACAAAGAGCTCACCCGTCACCGTACTCAGGCTGGCTCGTCCGTTGCATTGAGCAGCGGTAACAAAGGCCCTGTCCGCTTCATAAACAACATCTAGCTGCATTTAAGAACTTTAACGAATCTCGATTTTATATCAAAAGTGCGGAGGTGTCGAGAAACTCACCTTGCATGTGGACTCGTATCAATACGACGGAGATGCGAGAAAATCAAGAAAAAGCCTTGTGCTTGAGACGATGTCGATCTGATGCAATATCCCCAAGCTGTCACAATCAAAAAATGACTACTAGGTACGGTGACAGACCCCTAGTCCTGGACTAATAGCGCAACACTCAAAAATTCCGGAGGATAAGGTTTTCGCGGCTCAGGTGTCCGCCCTTGTTCAAGGATTTAAATCTTTAGCGAGGCCATATCGGGGCATTCTATTGCATCTCTCGGCGCTTAAGCTTTTCGGTGAAATAGCCCTACTGGTATATGACAATAAACAGGGATGGACAATAGCTGGAGTATGGCCTCGTATACAGGCCTGTCGATAAGTCCGGTTTTGGAGAGACCCCGTGCTATGACGTCGTGCAAGTCTCTCGTATAATAGCTAGTTAGTCCCCTTTACTTTTACACACTAAAAATTCCGCTGCTACATACTTTTCAAAGATCAGATAGCGTTCTTTGGTGTCATAAGTCTCAGGGTGTCTTCACCTTCGAATAATTCCGGTGAAAGTGGCTCTCCACGATTCACATTTCTTCAAGGGGCCCTGGAGTTCAGATTGTGCAGTACCGAGGCATGTTTATGCGGGGTTGCGGAACTTTACATCTCACCCCGAGCCATCGTCTAAAAAGCTTAATTTGACAATGAAGACCAGCTCCTTGCATGGACACACAACAAACAGTCACTTGCTTCACCCCCTCGGCATCTTATGGACAGTCGCAAAGAGTCATACGTGGTTTTCCGCAATAGCTCTATGATCATTAAAGGTCCTCTTATGAAGTAACGCCCGAATTCGGCTTCGGGTGTAAAGAGAAATCGGTATGCAGGGCTTCTTTCAGTCCAGCCACTTTTAACCACCTTTTTTAGAACCCCTCGTGAGCTAGCCAGACGCCATAGCGAGCTATTACCAGTAGTTATGCCCTTAGCTCAACCTATAAGTCCTTTTTAATGGGCACAAAGCAGCCAACGACCGGACTAGGGCGGTAGTATGATTGTGGGCAGTTGTACTACACCTAGTAGCAGGGATATGTGGACTTACTGTGAGTAACGGGCACAGTGTGCTGTTTTTTTGGACCGTCCTTGACTTATTGGGAAACTAATGCTGCTACTGTATATTTCCGCTGTCTTCGCCCTCCTCTCGGTCATGTTACACAAGCACTAACTGACATGTTACATTTTTGACGTATAGAAGGGATCATAACTCCGGGGGGAACACTTATCACAGACCCTGAACGTACAAGTAGGGCTACATTGCTATAGCGAACACTTATAACTCGCTTCGGTCCATCGACGACACGGAGAAAATAACGAGTCAATCCCCCAGGTGGTGGATCGGATGAGCACGATTTGCTCTTCGTCTGGTTCCTCAAGTCCATTTGCAACATCCAAGATTGTACGGTTCACCCACACTGTTCGCCTCGAAACTCCCCCAACAAGTCGTTCACATAGTGAAGTGCTCAACTTTCTTGAGTTGTGCTTGGCATGTTGTTCCAGTGACGGTTGTGACAGTTCCTTGCGCACAATAAAGCTTCGCACTTCCGGAACCAACGAAAACCAACGAAGCTTACCTAAGCAAGGTGGCGATTTATTTAGACCGAATGGCGCCACTTTCCGATTGCGACGCTATAAGTACTACAAGTAGGACAGAGTACAAAAGTGGCATCCAACTTGTTGCGTAGATATTTTAGTAATACAAGCAAAACTACAATTCTGGGGTTTTTTCAAACATCGTTGACTATAATTTATGTGACATGAATTTCAAGGCGAGCGGGTGTCAAAAAAGAGGGGTGTTATAAATCACTCGCGTGGGCGGGAAACATGTCCTGGACCTACAACTTGCTTCGCTCTTGATCTTCGGATAGCTAAGCGGAAGCATCCTTCTTGGCGACGGCGACAATGAGGTCGACGACTCGGGCAGAGTAGCCGTACTCGTTATCGTACCAAGAGATGAGCTTAACGAAGTTATCGTTGAGACCAATACCGGCCTTGGCGTCGAAGATGGAGGAGTGGGTGTCACCAATGAAATCGGTAGAGACGACATCCTCATCAGTGTAGCCGAGGATACCCTTGAGCTCGGGAGACTCGGAGGCAGCCTTCATGGTGGCCTTGATGTCCTCGTAAGAAGCACCCTTCTCGATTCGGACGGTCAGGTCAACGACGGAGACGTCAACGGTGGGGACTCGGAGAGACATACCGGTGAGCTTACCGTTAAGCTCGGGGATGACCTTGCCGACGGCCTTGGCAGCACCAGTGGAAGAGGGGATGATGTTACCGGAGGCGGTTCGGCCACCTCGCCAGTCCTTGTGGGAAGGACCGTCAACGGTCTTCTGGGTGGCGGTGATGGAGTGGACGGTGGTCATGAGACCCTCGACGATTCCGTACTTGTCGTTGACAACCTTGGCAAGGGGAGCCAGACAGTTGGTGGTACAAGAAGCGTTGGAGATGACGGTCATGTCAGACTTGTAGGAGTCGAGGTTGACACCGACAACGAACATGGGGGCGTCACCGGAGGGGGCAGAGATGATGACCTTCTTGGCACCTCCCTTAAGATGGGCGGAAGCGGCCTCCTTACCGGTGAAGACACCGGTGGACTCGACAACGTAGTCGGCGCCGGCCTTACCCCAGGGGATGTTGGAGGGGTCTCGCTCACCGAAGATCTGGATGTGCTTGCCGTCAATGATCAGACCGCCGTCCTTAGCCTCGACCTTGCCCTTGAATCGACCGTGGGTGGAGTCGTACTTGAACATGTAAGCAGCGTACTCAGTGTCAATGAAGGGGTCGTTCACAGCGACGACGTCAACCTCAGGGTTCTTGAGGGCGTTTCGCAGGACCTGTGTTAGGTAATGTTCAATTGGATTGATGCTGTCGTCATTGCGCGGTTGCAACGTCGATGTCGTAGCGGGGTGGGGGCATTGTCGTCGACACATTCTGTGAGACTTCTATCGCCTTCCACCACTGTTATCTCTTGGTAGTACTCACAATTCGTCCGATTCGTCCGAAACCGTTAATACCGACTTTGATGGCCATTGTTGATGTGTTGTTAATTCAAAAGTGAATATAGAGAAGAGAAAAAAAGAAGTCAATTGAGCCGGCGATGCAGACCCTTATATAAATGTTGCCTTGGGCCCAGAGACGGAGCAAGCCCGCCCAAACCTACGTTTCGGTATAATATGTTAAGCTTTTCAGCACAAAGGTTTGGCTTGGGGTAACCTGATCTGCATGGCCCGACCACCCTGCTTTGGAGCCATTGCGTGGGCAAATGGGGCCGTTACGGATGTCATTTTCTTGGCCCAGTCCCAATTGGCCCGCTTGTGGTTTTTCTGCTCCAATCGGACCATATCCACGTCCTGAACAAGCGCTCTTTTCGCCAGACAGCTCCTGCGAAGCTATGTGCGTTTGCACTACTTAAAGTGGCCTCCCAACATGTATGTACTTGTATGGTGTATGTCTGAGGCCGGGCCAAGAGAAAAAGAGACACATTGGGGTCGGCTCAATGGGCTGAAGGAGGAGGGGAGCAAATGCTGCAATGGTTGTTGAATAGCGGTCAATCTTTCACATCGCGTCATTTCTCGAAAGCCTCGCATGACAGGCCATTCTCCACGGCCTCCAAAGATTGCGCTAGATGGTTATATTCGCGCTTCTTCTTAATCCAACCTTTTTTAACACGTATACCCCAACTATCATGTTGCTGTTTGACTCTCCGGTCCCTCTCTCCACTTTGTATGAAGTGCTCCCACCAACCCAACCTTTGGCCGAATCGAAGCTTGTGATTGGCTGAGAAGGCTCCCTATCCGGACTAATTGTGACCAATGAGACATGCGCGTGGGCCGCAAATGCCTCAATTACGTAACCCCAACGAAATGGTTACCCCTCTTTGACACCGTGGGCGACTCGGAAAAAAACTGGCCGACTTCCACAGCCTTCCATCTCTCGAAAACACCCCTTTCTCCACACCCCACAAAAAGGCCCGTGCAGCGGTCCCCTTTGCGTCCGGTTTATGCTCGCCACCTTGTTCCGGCACTTTCCGACAACCGAGCGTCGGCCGATTCATTTCGACGGACGATAAAATGTAAGCAAATGTACTAAGATGGTGGGGGGTGCAAGGGTGGGTAGAGCGGCTGTCGGAGGACACGTGTATCGAGTAATCGCAGCGCCAGGCCCAATTTTCAAAAATATCATCCTCCGACAATGGCCGAAACGACCACTGTTCAACTTTATGTGTGTTGAATTGCCACCACATAACCAGTCAGCGAACCATGGGGCTAAGAGCCAGTGTAGTGTTTTACAGCGTGGTTATCGGATACGGCTGTTGAGCTGGGTTTATCCGGTGCAAACAAACACAAGCAGACGAGTCGGCTGTAACGACGGCAAGCCTGTTATTTACACTTCTATATTATTGGCCTCATTGTAGCACATCACCTCGGTTCATGTGATTGTGATCGTACATCGCGTAGAATGTAGATCGTCGGCGTGTCTTCTAGAATGATCTCTCACTCACCAATAATTACCGACGCCAAAATACCGGTGACACCATAATTGCCGCCCTCAACGACTTTCATACAACTCAAAAGAATACGAGCAAAAAGAAAGGCCGGTATGGGTTCATATGGTTATTTGGCATCAAGGCACCATCAAGGCGCGCAACATGCGATTTTGGGGTGGCAAGACGACAGAAATGTTCAAGTACAACTCCAAGTAAATGCTAACTAAGATCGTGCTAAATAGCTAACATGTGACAAAGCTGAGACAGTGAACAGATGACCCAACACGCCAGAATGGAAACTCTGAGCACCATTTATTTTGGGATTTGTACTCATATTATCACCCATACCAGCTGCATACCCACGTATATACCCTCCCCCGGCTCTCCACCTCATTTACGACACCAATATCGACCACATCCTTACTCGTAACCCAGCAATTACAATTCGCAGTATAGCCTCATGCATAGTCCAGCATCAGCTCACCATACACGTGATCACACCACACGCCCATTTCTCTCAAAAACACACCATGGAAGACGGAGCCAAAGATGACTACATCAAGGACATCTACAGACACTCGTCGCCCCATGCAGACACAGATTCCTTCATCGGCAGCCCCACAGTCGCTCTCGATAGCACTCTGTCCACGTCCAACAGCATCAGCAATCTGAATCTCGAAACACACGAAAACAGCAGCAGCAGCTCGCCACCCAACCATGACGACGTGCCCGACATCGCCGAGGTTCTCCAGGAGATGCTAGCCACCACCGAGATGCCGTCATCCACAACAGACCTGGACTACGAGCCGGAACTCGACTTTGTCGGGGGCCACAGACGCAACCTGAGCCAGCTCAACGACTACACAGACTCTCCTCGCGCCGACTCGTTTGTATCTCTGGACCCGCCCAACATTGGCACTGAAGTCGAGCAGTTTCTCTCCAAGAAGAAGCAGTTCTTCATTCTGTCGTCGGCCGGAAAACCCATCTACACGTTGCATGGCTCGGACGACGTGATTCTCGGCTACCTGGGTGTACTACAAACCGTCGTGAGCGCCTACCAGGCCAACGACAGTGACGACAATCTCATGTCCTTCCGTGCTGGCAAAACACTCGTGGTTATTGCAGTGGAAGGACCCCTGATCTTGGCTGCGGTGTCCAAGATTGGAGAAAGCGAAAGCCAGCTCCGAGCCCAGCTGGACGTGCTGTACACCCAGATCCTCAGCACACTGACCAAGAACCAGATCCACCGAATCTATGCCAACCAGAGCAACTTCGATCTCAGAAACCTGCTGCAAGGAACAGACGTCTATCTGGACGCCCTGACTCGCGAAATCGTCAATGGAAGCCCCTCCGTTCTGCTGGGGGCCCTGGAGCCGCTGATTCTGCGGAAATCTATCAGAGAAGAGATTGATGCCGTGCTTCTCAATTGCAGAACCCCCTCGTTACTCTACGGACTCATTGTCTCCGACTCCAAGCTAGCCAACGTTATCCGTCCCAAGAAACACTCGCTTCATCCGCCGGATCTTATCTTGCTGTTTAGCATGCTTTTCAACACCACGTCGTTCCGGGACGGAGAGCACTGGGTGCCGATTTGCCTGCCCAAGTTCAATTCCACGGGGTTTCTGTACGCCTACATTCATTTTTTCAGCAAGTCTTCGGCGCTGATCCAAATCTCGGCCGATAAGAACGCCTTTTTCGAGCTGCGGGAGGCCAAGCAGCAGATTCTGTCGCAGATGGAAGATAAGGGTCTTATCAAGGCCCTGGAACGCGCAGAAGAGAGGGGTAGGTTCAAGCCGGTGGATGTAGCGGTGCCCATGGTGCGGCACTTTCTCTACAAGAGCCGGGCGCACGTGCAGTACGTCATGCCGTCCTACGAAACGCACTACTACGAGCCGCACATGCAGCGCGGGCTGCTGACCTTCTATCACCAGCTCCATGCCCAGGTGAACAGCGACTCGTCCCGTGGCTCCAACAATGGGTGGAGGTTCATGCATCTGGTGCGTAATTCCTGCATTGGGTTTGCGTGGATAACCCCCTCTTTTGAGCTTTATTGCGTATCGGGCCCCAATGTGTCGCGTGCCACGCTAGCGGCGTCTATCCACTCAATTGCCAAATGGGTCAGCCAGCACCGAGAGCGGCTTTTTGTCATTGGCGGTGCGGTTTTCTAAGCGATTGAGTGAACCCTCACTTGGCCAATTCATCACATGACTCTACCTTGGCTTTCCCTCTCCTCATTATCTTTGCCTCCTGAATGCACTCTTCCAAGGCCAATCGCTGCGTGTAAGAGTCAGCATGTGTGTGTGTGTGTGTGCGCGAGTTACGTCAGATACAAGGGCTTGGGAGTTTTTGAGGTGTGTCAGGGAGGGGTTATCTGGGCGTGTGTGTACATACACCATGAGGCATGCAGGATGACGATCCCAAAGGGTCACATTCGAAGGTCTTTTGCGCGATAACGTTGGCCACGCCGTTGTCCCAGCAAACTCTCCCGGGGATGGTCCTCGGTTTAGCAGGGTTTTGGGATTTTAAAGAACGTCTTATGACCCCTTCTTTTTCCTTTTCTTGGACTCTCCGGTCCTCGGACTTGTTCTTCTCTTTGGTTTGCCACTATCTTTGGATTTAGGGTTTGGCCAAGAGTTTCCCGGATTGGAACCTTCTAGGGTCGCTTTGTTGTGGCGAGTGCATGTCAGACGCACACAACGCCAGCATGACACAGCAGATAGTGCGGTTGGGACCCTTATCTCGCGGCTCATCCGGTGGGAGAGAGCGGCCCCATGGCTCTATATATAGGGGTGGCGGGGCCCACTTTGGACAAGCCATAACGAACTAGCGCAACACAATACTACGAAACTGATAGAATCTTCAAGCAAACAGAGACAGCTACAAGTACCGCATTATTGCACATACACACAATTACCAACATTACCAACATTACCAACATTACCAACATTACTCAAACACAAACACAAACACAAATGAGCACAACTACTTCTACTTCGAACTCCACAACCATGACACAGACACAGCCTCAGCCCCAGCAGCTCAAATTCTCTGCCACAGCACGGGACCCCATGGCCACGATGCACGAGATGGTGACCAAGCACATGCAGCAGTTTGACCCCTCCCACGACATGCACCATGTCAACCGGGTGGTCCGAACAGCCAAGGTGCTGGCACGAAAGGTGGCCGAGACCCAGCCTGTCGACCAGAAGGTGGTCGAGGTGGCTGCCCTTCTGCACGACGTGAACGATTCCAAGTACCGGGATCAGCTCAACAACGGCGAGGATGTCATGATGAAGTGTCTGCAGGAGTCCGACCTGACTCAGGAGCAGCAGGATCTGGTGGTCAAGATTGCCAACAACATGAGCTACTCCACCGAGAAGAAGCTGCGAGAGGCCGGCCAGTGGGGCACGTGGCACAAAGAGTGTGTCGAGCTCCACCTGGTGCAGGACGCCGACAGGTTGGATGCTATTGGAGCCATGGGCATTCTACGACTAGCCGCCTACTCTGGCGCCAAGAACCGACCATTGGTTCTGACTGGAGACGAGGAGGATGAGGATACCATGGCCCATTTTGGAGCCAAGCTCTTGCATATGCACAAGAAGATGAAGACTGCCCCAGGCCGAGAGGTTGCTCTCAAGCGAACTGCGATCATGCAGGACATGGTGACCAACGCCTTTGATGAGGTGACTCTTGCTGATCTTGGCGAGAAGACGCCCGAGACGGAGGCCATTGGCGAGGTGGTCAAGGAGCGATGGATTATGTAAATTCGCCGGGTTCAGCCAAATCCATAGAATATAGAGCAACATCATTCTAGACGAACCCATTGCATCGTTGCACCCCCATTCGCATTCGCATTTGCATCATACATAACTTATAATAATAATTAATATCATCATTGCATTTACCCATTTATCCGTGTGTTATCCGTAGATCCGTGTTTAGTTGAGTCCGTAGTCCCACCGAATGACTCTCCGGTGTGATGATTAGCTCACAGTGCAGTTGGAGGCCCACGTCTTATGCATGTGGATTAAGCAAGAGCCCACTTTTAATTTGGGCCGTAAGGCTGTGCAGGCAGCGGTTTAATTAGCGAGTGGAATTACTCGACGGTTGTAGGGTGGCTACGATGCCGACATTTACTGCCTCGAAGCTGTGAAAAATGTTCTCCGGAAAAGATGGCTCGGAACATTCTAGAATTTCTCGGCTCCAGAAATAATTGCGACTCGTGGTCTAGCCGAGCACAGCAAAATTGTCACCTGCCGAAACACGTGCGTGGAAGGGTGTTTGGAGATCGTGACGTCATTGGTGGTTGGTTTTAGGGGGGGGGGGGGGGG
>ULGY01000001.1:1285991-1442021 GCA_900519085.1 Yarrowia deformans | reverse complement strand
GGGGGGGGGGGGGGGGGGGAGCTACGAGTGGATAAGAGCTATTATCGAGCAGCAATGTAGGGCAGCAATCATGAGTCACTCACACGAGTCATGGTTGCACCTTTGTTTGTTTGTCGGAAATAGGGGGATGAGCCAATCAGAGGAAGGGTAGTCACTGCGTGTCCCCACCTGTAACTGTTTGTCGACGCGGGGACCGTGTGTCCCTGAACCGCGTGTTTATTTGTCCGTGGGTAAGTGATCTGATGGTGTGTTCGGAACCTGATCCTGTCTGTCTCATAGCATCCCACATTCGGCTCCACGTGCAAACTTTATGCGGGCTCTCTCATCGGCCAGTGTCTAACTTGCTTGACGCCCAAAAAACAAAGCACGAAAACAATCTACCATGGCTCTTCGCGACGACCGAATTTGGATCGATGGCTGTTTCGACTTTGCCCATCACGGTGAGTGTGGCGGAATGCCCGACATGACTGGTGGTTGACTTGTGCATACGTTTTTATGACACTTTCGGATCAACAAGACATGTCGACCGTTTTGCGTGTTGACGTGATGGAGACGTGTTTGAAGTGACAGGAATCGACTCATTCGACTCACACCAATTGATTTTTCAATTGACCCCGCTAACCCAGGACATGCCGGTGCAATGAGACAGGCCCGGCAGCTGTGCAACGAACTGTACGTTGGAGTGCATTCCGATGAAGATATCGGCCAACATAAGGGCCCCGTGGTGATGCACCTCCCCGAACGAGCTCTGGCCGTCGAGGGATGCAAGTGGTCCACCAAGCCCATTCTCAAGGCTCCCTACGTGACCGACCCTAAGGTCATGGACGACTACCAGTGCAAGTATGTGGTCCATGGAGACGACATCACCACCGACGAGCACGGAAACGATTGCTACCAGACCGTCAAGGATGCTGGTCGATTCATTGTCGTCAAGAGAACCCCCAACATTTCCACCACCGATCTCGTTGGCCGAATGCTCTCCACCAACACCAACCACCACCTTTCCACAGTTACCTCCGACGAGATTGCCTCCAAGAAGCACTTCCTGCTCCATGGCGACGCTCTCGAGCGATTCGAGCAGTATGCCACCGGCGCTGACGCCAAGGCCGCCCATTCCGGTGTCTACATCTACACAGGAGCTGATGCTCCCATTACTGAGATTGTGGCTCCCTCAGCCGAGGTCAAGAAGGGACTGCAGAAGGTCTGGTACGTGGACGGAGCCTTTGATCTCTTCTTCATGGGCCACATCCAGCTGCTCAAGGATCTGCGAGCTGCTGCCGACAAGGAAGATGCCCTCATTGTTGTTGGTCTCCATGACGACAAGACTGTCAATGAGGTCAAGGGTGAGAACTACCCCATCATGAACCTGCAGGAGCGAGCCCTTTGCGTTCTTCAGTGCCGGTACGTGGACGCGGTGGTTCTTCAGGCTCCCTACATTGCATCCGAGCACTTTGTCGAGGGGCTGGCCAAGGCTGGTATCCAGGTGGTCAAGATTGTCCATGGAGCTACTCCTGTGACCGACCTTGATGGCCAGGATCCCTACGCCTGGGCCAAGAAGGCCGGCATCTACGAGAACGCTCCCTCTCACGAGTTTGCTGGTGTTTCTACCCGAACCATTGTCGACCGTGTTCTGAAAAACAGAGACGCTTACGAGGAGCGACAGCGAAAGAAGGGCTGGAAGGCCGAGAACGAGAAGAAGCTAAAGGACGAGGAGGGCGATCGATTTGCCAAGTAGACGTTGAAGGACATTGGAAATTAGCAGTTCAGCATGAACTAAGCCAGTACGTGTACGTCTCACCACTCCAGCTATTTATAGATTCAGTTCATTCTAGAGCTACTAGCTCGATTTCTAGCGCCCTGTAGAATCCCTCGATCTGCTTGTGTGCAAGCTCTTAGCGGCTTCTTCTTTTGATGGCTATTTTGATGGCTGTGCTCTTGTCTCAGGATCAGCAGATACTTTCCACAAGCGGTGTAGAGTGCAAGTAGAGTATCTGGTTACCGTGGCAATAATTAAAAAATGATGCTTGACAGGTACAAGTAGCCCCTATGCCCCGATAGTTTGCAGGTACTCCGCACGTCATCATTGCCAGGATCCGGGGTGTGAGCTGTCCAGTTGACCACACATTATTCAAACAACTTTGCTGGTTACGTAATAATTAGCTAAGGTAAACATGCGTGGAATGTGGCCGAAGAAAGACAGCCTGTTTGGGGCAATGACAACTTGGGGAAAACGGGCCCCATTAGGAAACCTGTTGGCCCAAAGCAGATCTTTCTCAAACCACCATGCCCATACTTGTAATAGTTGTCTTCGCCGCCAAGACACGGCTAGGTGATGCGGCGCATGACGTCACGAGTGCGGCAATAAGGCACATTTCAACGGAGAGAAGAGAAGAGAGCCAAACTCGTGTCTCTTCAACTGCCCGTTCACACACTTTTGTCTGTGGTGCTTGGAGCTGAAAATGAAAAAACTGTACGTGACTTGAGCTCGACTCCTGCCCATTCCAGATGCGAGGCCTCGGCTGTCACACGCCACAAAGTTTTGCAGCCCAGGTGGTACGGTGTTCTAATGGCTGATAGAGTGTATTTTTTTTGGGAGGTCTAGGCTAATTAAAAAGCGTCTGCACCAGTGGCGAGAGATGAAAATGAAGGCGGTCGATATTATGAGGTGGTAGAGGGGTGGTATATGAGTGAATAGATGGGGCACATACGCACGTAACGCGGACGTAACCGACACAGACACACAAGAGCGCTGGCTATATACAACTGGCCACCAACCTGCTAGAGCCCTATCGTACCTTCTCCTGTTTACTCTCTCCTGCCTCTGCTTCTGCTTTAGGGTCGGGTCGGGTCCTGCAGGTGAAAATCAAATCCTCCTGAGCGCATAGCCAGACACAGTCATAACAAGGCCCAAAAAACCACACCCAAGAACATCACACCTTCACACTCGCCACACCACACGCAGGTCACACACACACCACATACAAGCACACGCGGTCACAAGTTTGCGAGATGGCAAAACCAACCTTCAAAATCGAAACGCCCCACCCGTCCAAGTTTCTCGACGACAAGCAGCTCGAGTTCCGTAAGGAGCACCCGTCGCAACAGAACGCAGACAAGCCCCAGGGCATCATGCAAAAGAGCAATCTGGCGGCGTCACTGGACTCGCTGGACGATGCCCACGACCCGCTCAAACGAGAGCCCTCGCGTGACTCCACCTCCAAGGACAAGGAGGAACTGATGCTGCATCTGCCAGAGCCCCGGTCCCGACAGCCCAGTATCATCGACAACTCGGTAAAGCACTCCAAACAGCCCAGTGTGCACGCCCATTTCAAGCTCGACGACATCGACCAGCACGCCAACACCCGCAGCCGGTCGGGGTCCGCCAGCGGCCGAAACCAGACCGTTTCGCCGACGCTGCAGACCCCCAAACAGATCTCCATCGTGGAAAGCACCCTTAGCAACCCTGCCGGAGGCCACCCGCCGCCCACAGAGATTCCCATTGCAAGGCGCCAGTCCACGGTGGTGGGCGGAGCAGAAGATCCGGCCCAACAGGGCGACCCCCGACTGCCCCAGGACGACGGCAAGATCCACATTCTGCTGGGCGGTACGGGATCGGTGTCCACCTCCAAGCTGCGGCTCATCGTCAACAAACTCGAGGAGATCTACGGACGCAATCGAGTGGCCATCCAGATTGTGCTCACCTCTGCCGCAGAGCACTTTGTCAGCCGCGGCGAGTTCCACACCGACGTGATTCTGTGGCGAGACAAGGACGAATGGTCTACCTGGAAGTCGCGGTCGGATCCCGTTCTGCACATTGAGCTGCGACGATGGGCCGACATTCTCGTCATCTGTCCCCTTTCCGCCAACACGTTGTCGAAAATTGCCATTGGACTGTGTGACAATCTGCTGACCAACGTGGTTCGAGCATGGAACACCCAGTACCCTATTCTGGTGGCTCCCTCCATGACGTCGTATGCCTACAACTCGCCTGTGACTAAACGCCATCTCAAGGTAATCAAGGAGGAGATGCCTTGGATCGAGGTGCTTCGACCGGTCGAAAAGGTGGTCGGCTCATATGGAGAGATTGGCATGGGAGGCATGATGGACTGGAACGAGATTGCCGACAAGATTGTACTCAAGCTGGGCGGATACCCGGAGGAGGAAGATGATGACGATAACGGAGATGACGACGATAATGGAGATGATAACGGCGACGATATCGATCTCGACAACGTTGACAACGACGACAACGACGACGACGATAACGATGACGACGACGACGACGATGACGATGACAACGGAGACGGCGACGACGATCTCAGAGTCAAACGAGAACGCCGTCAGACCCGAAAGGCGCTCAACAAGCTGGACTACGACTACGACGAGGACGAGATGGACAAGGTCATCAACAAGTTGTCTCTTGCAGATCAGGACGAGCTTATGAAGCGAAAGTTTAGTTTACGCGAGAGTTCCAGTTTCACCGGGTAGCACACAGCGCGACAATGAATGCTTCCCTTCACCCCCTTCCACCACCACTATCGCTTTAGACTAATTTTGAGATTTTTGCTGCAGCCCGCCCAGAGTAGAGATGACGTTCATGCTAGGTCAGTAATACATGCTTGATGTAGGGCGCTGCCCGAGGTAGAATACAACGGTATTGGTTACAGAGCTCGAACGAAGTCGGGAATCATGAATTGGAAGTATTTAAAGGTGTGTGAAGAAGATGTTAAAGCGCCCTAGGACGGCTACTGTAGTTTAATCAGTAACAGTCTTGGTCTTGGTGTAAGTGACCTGAGAATAGACGGGCTGGGTCTGGTAGTTGGTCTTGACAATCTCAGACGTCCAGTGCACAGTGGTGTAGTGAGGAACCTCAAAGGTGTGACCGTCCCAGACAGTCTGGGTCTTGCCGTCCTCAGACATTGTCCAGCCCCACTCCTTCTGAGTGTAGGGCAGGGCAATGGTGGTCTGTCCAATCTCAGTAGGGTAGTTGCCCCATTCGTAGACGGTTCTCACTCCTCGTTTCTCGACGTCAGCAGCGTCAACGACAGCGTTAGGAATGGGGTTCGCCATGGCAAGAGAGGCCAGAGAGAGAAGAGCGATTGAAGTGACGGAGACCATTGTGTGTGTGATGAAGGACAAAGAGTTGTGTTGATGATGGAACAACCCAGGGAGGGGCGAGCCCGCTTTATATACAGCGCATGCTCTGACTATATTTAGTCCCTGGGAATCCTCTTTGGCTCGGTTTCCAGGGCTTCCAAGGTTTTCAAGGCTTCCAAGGTTTCCAGACGTCCTTTTACCGCGTTTCTGGTGTAACTCATCCCCGGTCCTTTACCCCTGAAGTGGTAGGATGCTATGAGACAGGTTGGAGGAGGTGTGAACGGGGTCGATGGTTGCTACATGGGGTAATTGATGTATGCGCAATAACCAGGGAGAATCAGAGCGACGAGCCTCGGTTTATTTTCAACAACTCAGCAGCGCCCTTCGTATCCCCTTTTCTAAGGAATCTCAATGCGTCAGTTCCGCCTCCGCCCTCCTAAACCAATGCGGAAAAAAACTCGTGTTGTCCACAGACACTTGTTCTAAACGCGTCTTGACACGAGGTATTCCGTCGATCGAGCTGATCGAGCTGATCAAGGGGTTTGTACGCTCTTTTCTCGTGCTTCCATGCGTCCTCCTTTTTTTTGCCGCAATGACGATCTTTGCCTATAATTAGATGTAACGGCCTGCAACCTAGTGACCCGGTATGATGTTTACGGTGCCAAACAATTCCCTGCGTGTAAACAGACGGATTAGGGGATGCAGGCAGGTAGATGGGGCGTAGATACGAGGAGTTTTTAGGGGTGGTGTAAGTATACCCATTCCTATGCCAACTGCATCACGGGCTTCAGCTGTATGGTAAGAACACGACAGGGTTAAGTCTACACGAAAACTGCACTGGCTGACCATCAGAAACTCCATCTCTACATCCTACCAGTATAGACCAATTAGGCAGGTTCCCCCATTGAAACCTGCTTCATCTCGGTAATGCACGACGAGGCTGCTGCGTGAAGTAAGACATCGTGATACAACATCTGAGATCTGACGATTTTCAGGAATGCGAAGACATGGGGTGGGGGCTAGGAGTGTTTTGTCGAGAATTATTGAGTGATTGAACTCAGGGACTGGGGGTATGAACAACTCAGTGAGCTGTAAATGTGCAACATAGTTACGTGATCAACTTGTGAGGAGGACATACGTACTGTGGTTTTTGCGCTGGAGCTGATTAATGTGTCGGTGTCTCAAGAATGTCGTATTGGGCAGGTACATGTACAGTATCTGGCACCAAAATACTCCTTCACATGAGAGTGATACAAGACATCGACCAGGGCCTAAGCGCTCTGAAACCAGACATTGAAGGCTCGGCTACAGTACGCGGCTAGTTGGAGTTGACATATTGCAAGTAATTAATCTTGAGCCGTACAACAGCGGGGGTTTGTTTCGGAAGAAAGACATTCCCGCTGTTGTGTTTCAAGGCACCAGCATCAGCCGAAGAAGTTGCAGCCGGGTCCTCTTTGACAGCAAGATTCCACCACAGTACAGAGGGTTGTGTTCAGTGCACAGCTTTAGTCCATTCCTGACTTCTGTCATTCTATCATCCTCATCCACCGCTCTAATCCATACACTAGCTACCTGAACTCATCGGATCTGAAACTGTGCAAGAAGGGGAGGAGGCACCACGGGTGAACGAAAGCGCAATCTACAAGTACAGCATTTGGATCAAAGACCAAAAATCACGAAGCTGCAGATACTATGACAAACCCGTGAACACACGATTTTTACACATCCACCATGTCCAACTGGACGTTGAAAATCTTACTCTCGGCTAAATCTCAAAGTCGGTGTGCGGCTTTTACACCAAGGCGGTGGGTAGGTCATGTAAAGGGTCCATGTTGGTGACATTTTCTGCGGTAACAGTTGAGAATCAATCAAAACAGTAGCTCTGTGTTACCCAGTGCTTTTAAGGTTCTTGTGCCATCTGTTTTCACCACTGTAGAAACATCCGAGAATTCGTGCGGCTCATCAATTTATTTCTGAGCCGCACACCGGGTGGCCAAACCATCGACAACCTTTCAACAAGACTATTGCCATCACCACTTTTTTCGCTCCTATAAATCAGAACCGATTTCCCGCCCTTTCAGCCCCGATTCTCTTTTCACAATGGACGCATGCTCAACACTCATAGGTACTCATTTCAACGAAGACCCTCAATCCCCCCGATTGTCGCAATCACCGCCACCGACCCTGGCCTCACCCAACAACGGAGCTGTCCACCCATCGCAGCAACACCCCCCAACTCTCCCAGCCTCGTGCCAGTGTGCCACACCTCCCTCTGTCCTTCATCCCCCCAAGAGTCTTTCTCACTGGGAGACTCTGTTAACCCACTGCGAAGGCTGTCGAGCATTGCTGAAGAAGTGATTGAGTAGCCACAGCTACCTCCACCACCAAGATGCCTTCGCAGGCACTTCAAATTTGCATTTCAGGTGACGAAACAGTCGCCTGAACACTCTGCACTACGTTTAGAGCGCGGAAAGCTCTTATTCGATGAGCAGCACGAGAGATGTACAGAATGAAGAGATTGTATTGAGTGTATGAACGCACAATAGAGATTGTAGAGCCTGTACATACTAGTACAGTACAGTACTACAAGTACTTGTAGTGACAATGCTGGAGCAGACTTGCGACAAGCGTTTAGATCTAACAAGACCCTATTCCACACACTGCCAAGTCCAAGTATGAGTTTCTCGCGGACCAAAAGTTACTCTGGAGTATCACCAGTAGTCCAGAGTCGATACGCCTTCACTAGTGGCAATTATCCTTAGTGCCAGATCTCCTGGTATCATTCCACACACCCTCCTGGTATTATGACTACGAAGTTACTACAAGTAGCCGTATCATTATCTTACAAAGACGAAGGATAAGGGATACGACGACCGATCGAAAGGGCCGGGAAGCCAGCAACTGCCGCAACAAAGAAAAATGTTTCGATCAGAGGAGAAACTTCTACTTGCATTGCTCAGCCGTACGGATAGGGTGCGAAAAGTAGATCGATAGACCGTGGCATCCTGCGTAGTAGCATGATCGACCTCAGCACCGGCTGATACCGTTATAGATAAGCCACTTTTGCACAGGGAGACGGAAGACAATCAAAGTTGTCGGGTTTACCCTACAGTGTTTTTGTAGGTGGAGAATCGATCAACAGTGTCAAAGAGAGACAGACAGACGACAGGGTTTGTTGTCTTGGCCACGGTGTCCAAAGGGTGTCGTTCCAGAGCGTTCTAGAGGGGGAAACGCCGTGAAAATTGGATCAATAAAAACCTCATGCTTCAATTGATCGATTGAAATGCTCCTTTAATCTCCACCACTTTTTACCATCAATATGTCCTTCTCGTCGTCGTCTCCGAAACAAGAATTGTCCTGCAACCTTAACATGCCTTATCGTCCTTTTTGGGTTGCCACCAGGAAGACAGCCAACTGTATTGGGGCATAACCAAACGAACTAACCAATAGCTCCTCCAAACAATGGGAATGGAAGCTAACCGGCACTAGCTGGGCTAGTCTGGTCTCGAAAAGTGATTGGATCTGAGGCGGAAAGTGCTAGGGTATTAAATTCAATGTCTTACCAAGGGGCACTTTGAAGAGCTTTCATAGGTGGCCTGAATAAAGAGCTTGTGTGATGAAACAAACCGTATAGATGTGGGTCCCAGGAGATCCTGAAACACGCAATTGTGTAATTGTGCTATGAAGAAATCGTTCAGTCAAACAGCTTTGCAATAGACTGTGTTGAAATTGTCCTCACTCAATTGATACCGGTATCACTGTTTCTACACATACAGTCAGCTCAAGTCATAATCATAAATACTCATTTCATAAATACATGCCGAGCTCCAACGAGGGAATCTCGATAAATGTCATAGCCTAGCTCTATCGATGCTCCTAGGACTGGTATTTGGCCTCTTCTTCGACAATGGCCTGCTCGTAGTCGTCCGTCATTTTGTTAAAGTCCGGCCGCTGAATGTTGCCCACTCCATTGGAATTGGTTCGCCGTCGGTGGTAACCTGTGTTGAACTCGCCCGACTCGACGAGATCCTCAATGTCGTCCTCGGGCTTGCCCCAGTTTCCCTTTCCGTGGCCACCCTTCTTGGTCTCGTTGGGGTTCTGATCCTGGTGGCCGTGCTTTCCAAAGTACTTGGGGAGGGCGTTCTTGGTGTTGGACATGATTGAAGGGGGGGTAGATGTGTGTGGGGGTGGTTGAGTGTTTTTGCGGGTTGTGTTTCTGTTTGAACTAGTCAAAGCCTGATGAGAAGAATTTCACTGGGTCTTGCTGGCCTCTTTATATATTGCTTCGGAGCTGTGGATAGACGGCCCTGGCCAACCGTGCTGGCGTCAACTTTAAGGTTTGCACAACGCTATGATAAGAGGTCACTTGAGCGTGGCACGCGCATACAAAGTCAGTCACTCAAACTACACCCACCAACAGGCGCACAAACAGCGCCATTTTGAGTTAAACCGTAAATTCAAGAAACCTTAAAATCAGACAAGCCCAAGTCCCTCATTGACAATTGAAAGTGTGGGGCAGGCAGTTGAAAGAGAAATTGGAGGGTGATTCGTATGGGTGAGGGTGGTTGTTCATTGGGCAGTAAATGTGATGGTCTGTGGATTTTTCAAGTCACCAGAGAAACTGGGCCGATCAACTCATGTGTGGCCACTTTGTGGACCCGCATTTGCCACCCTGAAATGGGGTGGTGCAATGGCCTGTCGGACAGGGAATCGAAGCCGACGGCAGACGGCAGACGACACCCAACAATGCTACGTAACAGTGCATGGCATGTCAACTAAAGAAAGTGTGGATAGAACGATAGATGGAACGCCACCCGCTGAGGGTTGAGGGATATTCAATAGGAAGAGGTCTACCATGACGCAATTGGGTGGTGGGATTGTACAACCGGCGTCATTGATACGTTTCTGTGGCTCCCATATCGACAATTGCAACATGACTTTCTTCCCTCACTCCAGTCCCCTGTTGCCCTCTTTTGCCTGTCTTTCCCCGTCTCTCTCCCTTGCCCGATCCGTTGTTATCTTGTTGCTGTCTCGAACTCTGATGTGTCGCCTGCTTGTCCCGATTGCGTCATGGTTTGTTTGAACGTTTAGACAAGGTGTCAAGATCTGGCTACCAGAGTGAAAGATGCGTGAGCTAGTATCCACAGTTGCGTGAGCTACACCGTCGCTGTCGTGTGAGCCGGCTGGCGTCATCAAAGCCATCTTCATGCTGGCTGTTTCCACTCAGCCTTGATCACGTCACTTGTCCCAGGACGCACCAGGTCAGGTGGACAGGTAAGCTGTATGTGCTCGCATGATCCAAGTGAGTCACCCCTTTAGCTTTGGTGGAAGAAGGGTTGTCCAAGTCCGAAGGGCTGGAACAATAGTTTCGAACCCGGTGGAATCATGAGTGAAATATGATACGGTTGAGGTGTCATAAAAATAGCGGCCTTTAGCCATGCTCCAAAAACATAAATGTCGTGTTTCGTATCGCCCAATCTGTCACTCAATTCTTCATACTTTCACACTCCTTGATGTCTCATCTAAAATGGTGCCATTGAGATCGACCGAGATTTGTACAATGGCAATAGCGGCAACGGCAATGTTTGGCCCGGTATGGATCTGATCACCGCTTCACCAGCTGTCCGTATTCTTGCATCATCTCTTCTCCACAATGACTCATGTGGGGAAGCCCACCTCGTCCTTGTCATCCTCTTCACCTTGTCGGACCTTGCCGAAGCGACTCAGAACGCTCTCGAACAAGCACGAACAAACTCGATCCATCTTCCAACATGTCCGTCCCTCTGTTTGACCGAGGAATGTGGGGATCACTACGCAGGGGCCGTGAGCTGTGTACAACTACAGTATCTTTCCAAGTACATACTGTAGGCTGTGTAGAGAGCCAACAAAGCTGCTCGTCGTGCTCACTCTGACCACAGGATATAATTACGCTTGTCATCGCAAACAATCTCAATTGCTCAATTATATCTCTTCTTCCTTAACAACTTAACTTCACCCAACAGAAATCATCATCCCCTCGATTATGCATAGCAACCACAAAGTGTGGGGTAAGAGCGTCGACAGAGGGCAATGACAGGCTACTGTACCAGCACGATCCAGTCATAATAGAAGGAAGTCAACACTCGCACATTAGTTTCTGTGACGTCACTTTGACAACCGGACACATGTCATAACAGACGATGGCATGTTACTGTTGCAGTGATTCAATCCACGACCTTGTTCAACTACTTGTAGGGCTACAACACAAGTTTCATGTAAAAGCTGATACGCTCACAGCACACAGCCGGTCCGACCCATTGTTGCAACCATAAATCCATCCACCGCCTCCTCCTTCTGCCACGTCATCACTGCTCTTAGTTCCGGTTCGATATTTTGCCCCGGACTGCCTCATGTTTTTACCCCACAAAATTCAAATTTAGCGCTCGCAGCCAAAATACGTATTGATGGTTTCAACGTTGCAAACGTTGCTGAATGGGCTGGGCTGTGGGGTGATCAAATAGTCCTGACTGAAGACCTAATGACAACGGTTCATCCACAAGTACGAGTAAAACTACAGGTACAAATACGTGCTTGCGCCTGTACCATCGTCCATGTGCTCGTGCTTGTATATCGTTCTACATCTCACCTGCATCTCGGATCCTGGACTCGGAGATTCACCTACCTACAACCACACGCCAGGGCTCATCCGAAAACTGGAGATTTGTTCAGAACCAAACTGTCAGCTTGTAAAATCGCGGCTGATTGCAGCCCTTCCAGAAACACCCACATTCCCGTTATTTTGACGTGTTCTAAACAAGCCCCAGTGATCTGACTATGGAGCATAAATGGACCTTCTATGGGGTGCATAATGGTAAGTGTTTGGCGAGAGCGGTTGAGAAGGGGCCATGCTGACTGAGGCATCATCTTTTTGTTCTCGACTAGCTACCTGTACCGGTACGACTTGTACTTGTACTTGTAAAAGTAACACAAGCATCCCACATCTTCACCAGCTCTTGAACAAGACCTTCCCACAGGTATGTACAATAACACCCTCCTTCAGCTATACCCCCTGTCGCACCCTCACACCCCGCCAAGGTCGTATTGGCACCATAGCATGATCATTTGACATGACGCATTGTACAAGTAGCGGTACAGCCATCGCCGCCTCAGGTGTGTATTCACAGATCACCCCATTGCAGCCTCCCTCGAGAAAGTCAGTCTCAGCATCAGTCCCGATCTTGAACTTGTCCCAAGGCCAGCTCATCGCACTATGGCTGAATATTTGAACACTCCCAATGCGGTCCTGACTGAGTGTTGAACCGAGGCTATTGTGGACAGCTTGAACATTCATGGACATGGTCACAGAGAAGGGCTCAGAACCATGGAACATTCTAGAACATTCCACATGACACTTTCCAGATCTCATCTCAACCCCCATCGTTTCATCGTTACCACTGGCTGCTCCTAGTGGCTTGTTTGTATCCAAAAGTGCCGTCTCTCACTGATGCTGAATTTTCAGTGAAGTCAAGCTCTGAAAATTCTTAGCCAGATGAGACAGCGCTAACTGTAGCTTGTAGCTGCCCTGATTCCTCCTTTACTGTCTATTACCCAGTTTAGCAGGTCAATACGTGTTCAGGCGACTATTTTGCTGACTAATAACCCTCGGCCACGCCGATATCGGCACGCATTTGCAATCCGCGGCCTCACATTGGTCAACAGGCACAGCTCTGACAAAGGCTTGACTCACTCTCTCGCTTTCTGCACGATGATAAACAGAGTTCGACGTAATTAGGCAGAACCGCGGAAAAAAAGGTTAATCTCGAGAATTGTGAGAACGGTTATAACAGTCTTCATACTACTTCATAACAGAAACTTGACTTGAACGATCAACGACATCGGTAAAATATCAGCACAAACTCCTCACATGTCAAATCTACTAGTGTTCGACAACTCGGTGGTCACCGACGAAGCGCTGGTGGCCAACATCATGGCCCAGAACCAAGGCGCATCTCACCAGCTGCTGGAGCGAATAGGCACCCAGGTCCAGCTGCCAGCCAACACATACGCATCCATCCAGGTGTTCACAAAGTCGCCACAGCCCGTCACTCTGCCGGCGTCGTTGCTGGAGACTCTCAGCGGCTCGCTGACGCCCGGAGGAGCTCTGTACGGAGCAGTGGACGGCTCCCAGGTCATGGACTTCATCATGGCCGGTCTGGCCCAGGAAGGAGATAAGTGGGTCAAGCCCGCCGCCACAGGAACCACGCTGCTCAAAAAGTCGGGAGGAGGCCCCAAGAAGTTTGCATTCAAGAGAGCCAGTCCGGCGACCGCTACCAGCACCTCTCAGAACAACAACCCCGCCGCCACCGTCAACCTCAACTCGGTGGTGACTCTGTCTATGGACGACGACGATCTCATGGATGAAGACGATCTCATGGCCGACGACACAGACCTGTCCATCCCCATAAAGATCCCTGCCAAGTGTGATCCTGGCCCTGGCAAGAAGCGACGAAAGGCTTGCAAGGACTGCACTTGCGGTCTCAAGGAGATGGAGGAACAGGCCAAGGACGCCCAGCTGGCAGCACAGAACACCGTGACTCTGTCGACCGAAGATACCGCCGAAATCGACTTCACCGTGCAGGGCAAGACTGGAGGATGTGGCTCGTGTGCTCTGGGAGATGCTTTCCGATGCGATGGCTGTCCCTACCTTGGCCTGCCTCCCTTCAAGCCCGGAGAGGCTGTCAGTATTGGAGGAGCCAGTGATTTGTAGGTGACCGACTCGACGTAGAAAGAACACGAACAGGCACTCCTTACAAGGCTACACCAAAACCACACAAACGAAAATGAACACCCGAGAGTACCCGGTGCATACCATCTAACATAAGTTATATACATCAAAAATCATATAGATAATGATAAGTTATTGGAGGAGACATATCTTGGGGTCGTAGATGAGTTGAGTTGTATCGGGTATACGGAGTCTGTTGTATTACGCTGTATTACGAACGATCGTCACTTGTCACTACAAGTACACTGCTCTCAATACTTACATCAATTGGGTGACATTCTACGGTGACATTCTACGTCAAGTTTCTTGCCACAGTGAAGTCAACATACCACAATGTGTTGCCCTCGGCAGTACTGTAGCTGTAGTAACAATCTCAGCTGCCAGAAGACTTAATGGAAGTAAACCATTCCCTCGCCTTTCGCAGGCCAAGCCCAAGCCTCTACAACACAGCCTTTCACTCGTCCATTCATCAAATCTCTTAAATAATTAGTAGTAACCCGCCTGCTGGACTCCACTCTGACCAGCCTTGCTTTTTGTCGTTTTCTTGGCCGCAGTTGGGGCCTGGTAAGCTGTTGGTGGAGGCTGCGTGTAGGGGTTGTATTGCTGTGGTGGTGGTCCTCTTGTTTGCTGTGGTGGAGGTCCCTGTCGAGGCTGCTGTCGAGGCTGCTGTCGAGGCTGCTGTTGAGGCATCTGACGCGACTGTTGCTGTGGAGGGGGAGGAGCTCGCATGTCTCGGGATCCTTGAGCGTTTCTGTGAGTATCGTAGCCTCCGTTCTTGCCATTGTCAAAGCTCTGGGTGTATGTAGGAGCTCCCAAACCTGTTCGAGCCGTGTTGCTGACGCCTGTTCCATTGTGTGAGACCCATCCTCCCTTCTTTTCCAGGTCTTTGGCCAGCCATTTGTGAGCAATGGCTGCGTTTCGGGTAGAGCAGCCATTCAGCCAGGCAAACCAGGGTCCCAGAACAGGGACCAGACCGAGAAGAAAGTCAATGAGAATGTTGGAGTTCATCTTCAGAAGAACTGTCTCGGGACAGCCCAGCTCCTCGGCCTGGCTCACGATGGTGCCTCGCATGGCCCACATGATAATGGGCCCGATGACGGGGATGATGCACACCAGAGGACACAGACCAACGCCACAGTCGGCCCAGAAGCACCCACAGCAGCAGCGGTCGTGGTTCCACGCCGTCTGTTTCAGCTCCTTCCACTTTTTCTTCTGGTATTCCGAACATCCTGGTGGGGCCTTGAGTTTCTTCTGGTTTCCCTGCTCGTCTTCGTGGAAGTAGGGATCTTAGTTAGTAGATGGAAAAGGAGTTGCAAGTCGCAACATGGCGAGTATTGCACCTCCAATACGTCACTGTCACTCGCCCTTCCTGATTCACTCACCTGCGTTAAGATGGTGGCCGGCGATATCGCCAACCTTGCCCTGAACGTAGTCGAGGCCCACGGATTCGCCAACAGTTTCAATGAGCCCCATGGTGGATGTTGAGAGAGAGGGTGTTGGCGGTTTGAAGCTGGATGTGAAAATAGAAGAGGAGGAGAGCAAGCGCAGACTTGGTTCCCCCCGCCATTTCGCAGCGTTAAGTGCTTCTGAGGAGCAAGTCAAAGTTTAGAACCAACAGAGTCTTGGAAGGAGATGAGAAGGTATGGCTGACAAGCTCGCGTTTATGGGGGGTAATTAGGAGCCAAGCAGGAACCAAAACCGAATCTAGCAGTGGAAAAAGGCGCGTGAAGCGGAAGCTCTTCTATGATTTTAAAACCACCCCGCCTACACCTCCAGAGCTGCTGTAACTGAGCGCGATTTTTTGGGACCTGACAGAAAATTAAACCCCATTAGCATTTCATCACGTTTGTTGACTCTTGGGTCTTTTCAGCTGATAATGCGGGGTTCCTTGTTCCGTGGAGTGTGCTGGAGTGTTGGCATATTCTCCGAGATAATATCGTGTCGTATGTCAAGGGCAACCCGACCTGTGTTTATACAAGCACAGGGAACGGCACGATGTGTGTACTATCCACCACTTCAAAACGCGCCCCTCGCCTGCAATACGCGATGTAATAAACTGTAGGCTTCCGTTTGGAATGTATAAGTAGAACTGCACTTTGGGAATTATGTCACCCTACTTTTGCTCAGATTTCAGTATATGCCTGCACAGGTGTTAACCACCTGCCAAAACGGGGAACAAGATTAGGGCACAGCCAGTCACGTGATACATGGGGTAGAACGTTCCATGGTGTTCCATGACGAAAACGTCCGGGTTTTTTACTTGTAGCACCGGTTTCCCAGCAAATGTCTGAAGACTCATTTTGAGCTCATCTGGACCTTTTTGTCTCATGGTTAAATTTCAGTCACTAAAATCTCTTGGCTACCCATAACGCCGTGCATTCTGTAGGTACACATTTGGTTCTGTAGGTACACATTTGGAGCATGACACTAATCGAACATTCTAGAAGATGACACTATGGTGAGCTATAGCATGGTTGCGTGGTCTCTCTCTGCGCGCCAATAACAAACAGCAACCAAAGACTTGTCTTGCTCAAACTCTAGGAAGTGATAGTCGCTCTGTGCATCAAGGCATGTTCCAGAAAGAAAATATCGTCCTGTCGATAGAGTTCACTGATAAGCTTACTTATCGTTCGATGCGATGAGCCCAATAGGGTAGTGATTGGGAGTGAATGTGGTACACATATATTTTTGGCTACAATTAAATACACGTCTACACTCTCTCAGTTGTTAAAATATATATCTGTTATGCTATTTACTGTTTTCATGCGTTGACTAGACCGTCTAGAGCTTGCTATCAAGCTTGTAGACCATCTTTCCGGTGTTGGCACCCTCAAACAGAGACTTGAGGGCGTTGGGCAGACCGGAGACGGGACCCTCGATCAGATGGGTCTTAGCCTTGAGCTTGCCCTGAGAGATCAGAGTAGCCAGATCCTTGATGATCTCGGGGAATCGCTCGGTGTGGTCCATGACAATGAATCCCTGCATCTTGATTCGCTTGGGCACGGTCTGAAGAACGTTGTAGAGAGGCTGGGGCTTGTCGAGGTTGTACTGGGAGATACCTCCGCACATGATGAATCGAGCAAAGTCGTTGGCGGCCATGAGAGCCATGTCGAGGATCTCACCTCCAACGTTGTCGTAGTAGACGTCAATGCCCTCCTTGGTGGCCTCCTTGAAGTCCTTCTTGAAGTCGGCAGACTTGTAGTCGAGAGCAACGTCGAAACCAAGCTCCTTGGTGATGAAGTCGCACTTGTCCTTTCCTCCGGCAATACCAATGACCTTGGCGCCGGCAATTTTGGCGAGCTGGCCGGCAACAGAGCCAGTGGCTCCAGCGGCACCAGAAACCAGAACGGTTTCGCCAGACTTGATTCCGCCGGCAACACCGTTGATACCCCACCAGGCAGTGAGACCGGTCAGACCGAGAACACCAAGGTTATCCTCGAGAGGGATACCGGGAATGTTGGGGATCTTTCGGTGGTCCTGGTTGTGGCCGATGGCGTACTCGGAGAAACCGACGACTCCGGAAACAATGTCGCCGTTCTTGTATTCGGGGTTCTTGGACTCAACAACCTCTCCGATACCCCAGGCTCGCATGACGTCTCCAAGCTTGACGGGCTCAATGTAAGACTTCTGGCCGGACATCTGGCCCCGAAGGGTGGGGTCCAGAGACACCAGCTTGACCTTGATGAGGTAGTCTCCGTCCTTGAGGTCGTCCTTGGTGGGGATGGGAACGGTCTCGTCCTTGAAGGTGGAGGGCTCAATGGTGGTCTTGGGGTGCTGCTGAAGAGTGACTCGAGTGTAAGACATTGTTGTGTGTGTGTGTGTGTGTGTGTGTGTATGAAATTGATGTTTCAGTTGGACCGGGAACACCCCTTTATATATCTGGTTGCGGTGGATTGGTGATATCAGGAACCTGCATCCCCCCACTAGACAAGGTTCGTTTTGGAAGCGTAGGGAAGGAAGAGCTGGGAGGGCTTGGATGGGTCTAGGAGAGGGAGTTTTGGGCTGAAAATGAACCAGTTGAAAGTAGACACGTGACAGTCACCAAATATTACTTCATAACTGTCAGAACCCCCCTCAATTGCCATTCTAGCCTCCCGATTGAACACTACATTGCGCTCCCCTCGATCGTACAAAGTTAGTATTTGCCTTGCCCTTCATCCAACGGTTGTTCGCTAATTGCTATTAACATTGGGCTTGTTTCCAACGGACCCGCCTTAGTGCAAACTAAAAAAAGGTGGTGTTTAAGGAGAGGTGTATGATGATAAGTGGGGTAAGAGAACCAGGGTTTGAGTGGAGACTGATCTGGCCGTGTAGACTTTATCGACTTGCTTGCTACTCAGAACTCTTGACAGTCTGCCAATAAATCGACTTTACCCACCGCGGCCCTCCAACCACCAATCTCCGATGGCACTCTGATACACGGTGGACCGCCGCTCTCATGTATCCGCTTACAAATTGGACCACCTCTGCCAACTCTAACGCCGGATTCCCTCCCAGACTTGTTTAAAACCGATGCCAAAGCCGAAGCTCATGGCCGGGTAACCTCTGCGGGGGCAGAATGACGAGAGACCAACGGAAGGACATGGAAGTAGAAAGCGGAGATACAGTCAGCCGGCGGGCTGGTCAAGCCAAGAGATTATTAACAGTCTTTGGCGGAGGCGAAGAGAGATTTGCGCTATGGTTTCTGCTCCGACGTTGTGTTGTGTAACTATGGCCTGTTGATACTGAGCAATGTTGGACAAGGACAAACAACCTGTTATGGATGGGTGTGTACACGTACCTGTTCATTTGCAAGTCACGTGTCCACGAGTCACGTGTCCACTCTGAAACACCTCTACCTATAACTCTACATAACTGCTTACAGCTATCTTCCATAACGACCATCTTCCACATCTCGACATGCTTAACTGCTAACACCGACTACTTCGTCGAGGGGCATGCACTTGTAAGTTAGTCTTTTTTTTATTGGTGAGACAAGGCTATGCCGTTACCAAACGGGCAATTAAAACACTGGTTGTATACAGCACATCGAGTGACATGTGTGGGTCCTGTGCCGTCTACTACGGAGTACCAATTAATGTCACCCTGACAATGCGAGATGAACCAAAGTATCGTCTGTACACAGCACGCTATATTTACAGACAACCCCAAGCAGTACAACAACATGTCCTCAAAGCCGTGTTACGACATAGAACGATGGGGCACGAGCCGTACTACTAACCACCACTTGGCAACACAACCACCTCACGAACACCCCAATCACCTATTTGTTGCTTGCCGCTCTACCCGCTGCATACCAATGCATAATCTTGCATACAGAAACAGCCCCCCAAAATCGCCCAAAAGATTAAAAGCCGAACCATGGACAAATCGCTCACACGGGACGTGGGCTTTATTAGACTGTGGCGTGTCAAAAGTTGCCACAGTTTATGTTATCGATGTCGTCTCTGCGCGCTCGTATATATACAGTACAGACTTGAAGTCGGTCCTCTTTCGTTGGTCCTCTTTCGTCTCCGTATCTCCACACCATACACTCTCTAATATAGCAGTCTTTCCACACCTTCTACACTCCATCTGTCCATGTCGACATACGAACTAGAAGAAGCCACAGGTGCTACTGTAGAGAAATACAGGTTCAGGAGGGAGTCAGTCACCTACAGCTGACAGTTTGACCACAGGCCCATACAATATTTTCCCACAAGTACTGTATCCAAGAAATGCCCAGAGCAGTTCTCACATACCGTACTTGCACAGCTGTATACTGACATCCTTCAGATACAGTTTATACTGTACTTATAGGTCATACCTGTACTCCGCTCATGAGATATTATACACCCCTATCTTTCGTATCTATAGCTACTTTCAGCCGGCTATTGTACATCCACACCTACCTCTACCGCTCTCTACTGCTCTCACCTCACACACTCTACCACCACATTCTCTTTCACATTATGCATTACTATGTTCTGTTTCTAAGCGGTCAGTCTCTCGGATGAGTGGTAACAGCCTACGGCCACTACTCGTCGTCGTCGTCGTCGTCGTCGTCGTCATCATCGTCGTCATCCTCATCAGAGTACACCTCGCTCTCGTCGATGGAGTCGTCGTCCACCATGCTGGCGTCGTCAGACTCGTACCAAAAGTTGTCGTCCACAACGTCCTTGTGCTCGGGAGCCTTGGGAGCCACGTAGGCGGAGGACGAGGATGGCACCACAAAGCCGTCGGGAATGTGCTCTCGGCTCAGCTTCACGTCCTGAAGAACCTTGGTTCGGTACTCCTCCTTGTCCTTCTTCCACATGACGCTGGCGTCCGGGTTGGCTGGCGAGTTGATGTTGGGGTCCTCCAGCAGGGACACTATGCTAATGAGCACAGACTCCACAGACTGCACTGGCGACCAGCACTCCTGGTCTGGTTCTCCGCTCATCACGTCTCCTCCGGGGTGGAGGATCGAAATGCACAGCCGTCCGTCCCGGTACACGTTGGGGTGGAAGATGGGCGGAGTGAACTTGAACTTTGGCGGCGCGTATGGGAAGTCCGCAGGGAATGTCATTTGTGCCTGGGTTAGTATTTTCGTCTCTGGTGTAATGTTAACACGCCATGTTCATATCCTGCACCCTGTAGATTCCCGATCTCGGTTGCCGGTGTAAACTCAATAATATACAGGCCACACCTTGGTAGTGGGTGTGCGATGTGTTGTATGGAGACAGGTAGGGAAGCAGGAAAAAAAGGGTAGCGCAGCGGCAGGGCGGGTATGAACACAGATATGATCGGAACACGACATCGCTCGTGCCATGTTGCGCTGTGTGGAGTTCGGCCGACGGATGACCGATGTAACTTCACGGTTTTTGAAACGCCGGCGCCCCCACAAGGGGACACAACAGCAAACCAACTTTGGGGCCACAACGCCAGGGAGTATTTTGTGGCTCGAAAATGTCGGGTTGCGTTGCCTTTGGCAGGCGGTAGCCTGTTTTCTCACGGTGTCTTTGGTGAGCACCCCCACTGCCTGCTCCTCGTTGCCGCTTCCACGTCTGTCCCCTGTCTTCTGTCCGTGTCGTGTGTCATGTCATCTGTAACCCTGCCAAGAGCCAGGTGTCTGGTCTCCGTGTGTGTACTCACTCTAAAGTATCCGCCGTGGTATACCGAGTCCTCGTTGAGGACCATGACGGCCACGTTCCATGAATAAATATTGTCGTCCTCAAGCTGCGGTTAGTAAAGTGTGCGTGTGTGAATGTGGGTCGTTGCAGGACGTAGGGCGCACGCCTGGGCGTGCCAGGACATGTATGACACGTTCTAGACACCCCCCTGGCCCGCCGTGAGCATCGTGGACAGTCTATGCCCTGTAACCCGGGCTACCGTGAGGTACGCGCAGCCTCTGTTAGAGACACTGTCGGCCAATAGAGGCGCCGCCACCGGGTTCCATCTCGGAGGCCCCACCACACACCTGCTGTGGTCCTGACACACACACCTGCTGTTGTTCCTGACACACAAACAGGATGTCTGCTCGAGAACTCCGGCCTCTCGCTCTCGTTTCTACTCACGGTAATATGAAAACTAGGGATGGCCTTCTTGGGATCGGTCAGCTCCCGGTAGTATTTCATAAGAAGATTAGCACTGCTGGAGCTCATGTTTGTCGCTGATGTTTTTGTTTTTTTTTGTCTTTTCGGCGCCCTGGGGTTTTCTCTGTGCACTTGGTGAATGGTGGTGATTTGAACGTGAGAGAAGAGTTGCAAGGAAGTGAGAAGACACAGCTGAGGAGTGGGAGGTTCTGAAGGCTAATTTACGATTTCCTAACCGCAGATGCAGCTCAAGCTTGGGTTGGGTTAGGACCAGAGAGGGCAAGTGTGGCAAGCCCTGAAAGAGGTGCATGGAGGGGGAGGGGACGGATGGTGGGTGTCAACTGGTGCGATACGATACCATGTGTCGAACTAGCTGGACCAGATGCCGCCGTCTGCGCTACTCTACTTCTGAGGACGGCTTTCAACTTCTGAGCTCAAGGCAGTCTCAGCCTGTCCCCTTCTGCAGACAGTCCCCCTCAGCAGATTTGTCAGCATGACCATGACTAATTTACTCTGGTACACGCACTTGACTTGACTTGACTTTGACCAGTTCAGATGCCGTGTTCCGCTTGCGCTTGGGCAACCATCAACTTGTGGCCACTGGCTCTCTCGCTCGCTCCCGGCTTCTCAAAGTATATGCGCTGATAAGAGTGCGCCAGAGGAAACGACAGAAGGGCAGGGTATATATACCTATGGAGACTTGCTACAAAGACGGATTTTGCACACCCAAAACCCCCCCACTGACGCCTCATTTTGCCCAGCACAAATCCCGCACTCTGGAGGGCGCCAACCTATCTCATTTGGTCCCCTACACTCGTCCAAATGACAAAGCGATTGTCTCGTTTTAGTCAACAGAAAAAGGTTTCTGTCTAATTACCGGATGTGGTTTGGGTTGGGAAAAAGTGACGACGGGATGAAGTGCTTCAAGCAGCTAATTATGCCACTGATGGTGGCCGAAAAAATGACATGCGGGATTTGTTCGACCGTTACTTACGTGAGACGGTTATTTGGGATCGTCTTACTGAATCTATCGAGATATTATACAGCTACTAGGCTAACACCATAAATGGTCGTACAAGTTCCTGATGTAAGACAGTTCCGTTCCATGGCTATGCAGAGGGAGATGACGAGCTCATCATCGGACGTTTGGTGATACCTTACACTGTCCACATGACTCATCTCCTTCGTTTAATCTCCAGACGTTCTTCTCCGTCTTGTTTCACCTCCTTGACTATCTTCAAGGTGTGACTCTTGCACAACCACCTCCAATGTAACGCTACATCCGGTAGCTATCAGGGGGCCCATCAGTAGTATTGTCATTAAGACCAATTTGGGCTCTTTCAAGACCCGAGAGTATGCAAAGATCCAGTCCGCCTATGCAACGCTGCTAATATGGTGTATATAGGTCAACACTAGATCCGAGTACGAGATGTGACCCCACGGTGTCGTGACTGTTGATCGAGACTGAAACGACAGGAAATGAGTCAGTGGGGGTGGTGAGTTTATCGAGTTTATTAAAAGCAGACAACCCGTCACGTTTACTATCAGAATGGACTTGCTTTCTTGTTCCAGTCTTTCCAAACAACCCTATCACGGTTCCCTCCATTTAGTTGAAATTTAGTAGAGAGAAGAGCCATCCAGGGGGGTACATACCGAGGTTCTAGTGGTGGAAAGACGTGGGACAAATTTGTTCACTGCTCAAGATGAGCTACTAACGGTAGCCACAGTATGAGAAAACGAGTACTGTAATGATTCGAGAGCCAGCGACGTTCTTGCTGAAAATGAGATCTTCAACTTACTTAGATTTGGTTGGAAAAGCTGAAGTGACATTCGAAGAACCAGGAATTGAGATGATGTTCTGTGGACAGTGATCGGACAGTGATCGAACGACGATCGGACAGTGATAAAACAATCATTGGGCAGAGAATAATCATCTGGCCAACTAAGAACGAAACGTTACTCATCGCCAATGTGACCCGCTCGCCCGGTATACCCTGCTCAGAAGAGTCGTTAGACTGAATACACCTCAGTAACGACTTGTGCCAGATTCAAACCACCAGCAACCCAGCCAATCACACACCTCATCATTTGGACCCCGTTGTACATTTGCACCCCTTTATACACTCTCCACAACGCTTCCGCTCCAGGACAATGTGCTGATAAAGTTGTAACATTTTTGAGGAACCAACAAATTCGGTTTTACGAGATGTATAAAACAGAGTGTCTATTGTTAAAAGCACTACAAATACTAGCACGACACTGGATTGCGCCAGCTACTACCGGTACTTGTAGTTGCACCACTCCTCCCAGTTACCCTACTGTTCTTACGCTACGCACTTTTCCCCACACCGCATATTACAACTTCCCCGGACTTATGCTAAGGGTGCATGCCGAACCGAGGTTTGAGGTTGTGTGCCTGAAAGCGGGGTGGGAAGACCGTTGTGTTTGGGCGAGGCGAAATGGGTACAAACGGCGGCTCTTGCATGCCTGGTTTCAAAGCTGCTCTCAAACAAAGCATCCCAGCAACAGAGTGGCCTGACTATTGCCCCTTGCCAGACACCATACGAGCTAGAGAAATTCTTCGGCACCACGCAAACATTAGGCTCTTTTAGAGTTGGTAATCTCTCGCATTTTGCATTGGGAGAATGAATGTGAACGTGGAGGGCGATTGACGGTCTATTGAGTGACAAATTAGAGAATCCAAAGGCGCAATTCGAATAAGCGAGCGAAAAGCCCCATTTAGGACTTTTCAAAATCGAAATCGAGTAAAAACTCAGAAGTATAGCTTATTCCACCAAGAAACCAAACACACAACAACACGGGAAATATTGGCCCAAACAAGACAAAATCACTATCAGCCTATTTGTATCATTCAGGGGACTCGTTTGATACCAAAAACCACCACGAGCACCCTCTTTACTCCCCCTCTAATGCCTCACTCCATATCCCTTTCATGGAACTCTAATTGCAAGCCTACATGTCGCCATTATCTCCAGCATCAAGGAACGTTGCTCACCACACACACACCCTGCACTTTCCCACAGATGTCGAAACCCGAATCCGCCGCCGACAGAGCCGCCAATTTCGAGCCCTCCGACATGAGTGCCGGAGCGTCGGCTCTTTCCGGAGCTATTGGAGGCGCCGTGGCCAACCTGGCTGTTTTCCCTCTTGATCTGGTCACCACCCGTCTCCAGGTCCAAAAGGGCTATCTGCACGAGGATGACCAGTACAAGTCGCTGCTGGACGCGTTTACCAAGATTGTCAAGAGCGAGGGCATTTTCGCGCTCTACGACGGAGCCTTCCAAGACACCATCTCCACCATGGTGTCTGCGTTCTTCTACTTTTTCGCCTACGACTTTCTGCGAAACAACCGACTGAAGATGAAACGTCTGCCCAATGGCCGACTGCCCAAGACCCTCGGAATCGCCGAGGAGCTGCTGGTGGGATCGCTGGCCGGAATCTTCTGCAGATTCATCACCTCTCCTCTGGGCAACATTGTCACCCGACAACAGACTGCTGCCCTGGTACAGAAGAAGAGAGCCACCCCAGACGAGGCGACCGCATCGGAGAAGAAGTACGGTCACGTGATCACCGGTGTCCAGCCCGAGGTCCCTCTCGCCACGCCTACTACTGCGGAGACCCCCTCTGCTTTGCAGATCGCCAAGGACATCTACAAGGAGAAGGGCATTACGGGCTTCTGGACCGGTTACAAGGCCACCGTGGTGCTGTCCATCAATCCCTCGTTGACCTACTACTTTTTCCAGGCTCTCAAGGCCAATTTGATCCCCTACAAACGACGAGACAACCCCACTGGAGGCGAGTTGTTCCTCTACTCGGCTCTGGCCAAGTCTCTGGCCGGTCTCATCACCTATCCTTACATTCTGGCCAAGACCCGGCTTCAGGTCAAGTCTGACAACGGCAAAACAAAGGCCAGATCAGCTTCGCAGATGGTGGTCGATACAGTTAAGAAGGAGGGTGTTCTTGGGCTGTGGGAGGGCTGTCAGGGCCAGATTCTCAAGGGCTTCTTTTCCCAGGGAATCACCATGCTCATCAAGGACAAGATTGCAAGATTGCTCATTTATATTTATTTCCTGCTTGTTAGATAGACAGGGTGATAGACAAAAGATTGGTTTAGTGAATCAGGGGAACTGTAGCATGAGAGTACTGTAATTAGGGTGGGGGTGAAGTGGTCGCGTGATGGGATGCTCTGAGATTTCTTGCCGCAAGTGTCTCAGTCTTAGCTGTCTCGCTTGGTTTGGATGAGCGAACCGAAGCATTCCCTAATAAGCAAGAAGGAGTAATAGAAGGAATCACTTGATGTTGAACCCCATACGACACCAACAGAACGAGCAACCCGCTACCCCATTCATGCTGTCTGTGAGTAGATTGCTCAGAATTTTGACTGGCTAAAGCTACGAACAGACTGCAGGATCGGTAGATGGAGACTTCTGCGTTATTGATCAGGTCTCGCCAGTCCATGGACTTTCCGTATCTCAGACAATGACCCCCACGTCTAGATTAGAAAGGATCTTGCGGTCAGATGAATGACAGAGATCAGAAGTGCACGGCTCCGATGCCACGGGAGCAACTGAGCGTGTATAGCCACTTTTACATCCGATCATGCTTTGGTCATGCATTGGTTTATCACGATAAGGTGATGAGAGGAGTCGATGAAGGCGATGAGATGCTGAGACTTTTCCGAGTGATAACATGCATTTTTTGATCTGAAGCAGTATCAATATCAGCAGTAGTTGATGGCTGTTACTGGTGCGAGTACAGCTTGTTCACACTGTATTGTTCCAGATGATTTGAAATAGATAACAAACAATGTTTTGCTTCTATCACACGTAGCCTCACCAGACCACTGCTTCTAGACCCCTTCAAACCCCTCCATGTTCATCTTCCGCCAGTACTTTTTGGTTTCCCGCTTTTGCTTTTTCTGCAGCTAACTAACAGCCTTATCAGGTTTGGCATGTGTGCAGAGCAGATAGTCCGAAGGTGGAGGTCGATGGGGTGAGAGAATAGAAAGCGGTAGGACAAGTCACATGATCAAGAAGTGGAGCGATTGTAACTGAATCACGTCCCTGAGAGTAGTGAGGCTTCATTTATTGTGAGTCCAAATATTCACCCACAGTCAGTGAACCGCAGTAAACCAGACCTGTTCGCTATGGCTGAAAACAACCACTACGTAGTGTCAAAGCCGCCCCAAATCCAGTTTTGTATACACTCCTGCCTGGTTCCGTTCCGTCAAACCTGTTTCGTCAAACCTGTTCCGTTCGACGCCTACTCGCTGCGACAGAAACGTGTGTCAAACTTCGCCACTCATGGGCAGAGTTTGGGTGTTATAGGGTGGGCACAAAGAAAGAGCTTTTGTAAGACCAGAGATGACCCCGTTATAGCTAGCGGGAGTTTATCGGCTTTTGATGGTTACGATTGTGATCGCGAATGGGTTGTATTTGGTGTTTTGATGCTGGTCACCAACTGCAACCTCCACCTGTTGCTGCTGTGACCAAGATAAGACAGGGCAGTGTTGAGACATTGATTGTGATACAGAAGAATGCAAGACTGAGCAAAAAACTGGAAGGCCGATCAAACCAGTTGGATGTACTTTCAAGAGAGAGAAGGTCTAATCTGATTAGGGTCAATATTACGAACAGGAGAGGATGAGGTGTGTATCTAATCTACATGTTAATGAATATTACCATTGGAACGCTCTGATCTTGATGAATCCAGTGTTGGAGCCACAATAACAACCAGAGTCGTTCTACTTGTACTTGAGCTGTGTCTCTGTCTCATGCCGTCTGGCTCTTCTGTTCAATCAAACACACATTAATTAGTTACTTGTCATAAATCATTACTTTTGCCCGGTTACAAAACCTGGGTGTTATTGACATAAGGGGCAGCAGCAGCCTCAGCCGAAACTCGAGGGAGGTTGTTGTGCTCCTCAGAGCTCTGCTCGCCATTCTCCGAGTTACTCTCGTACTTTTCGTCTCCGGAATGCTGCTTCTCCAGGTCGCCTTCAGTTCCGGGGGCGGGGTGAGGGGCGAAAATGTCGTCGCTATCAGAAGAGTCAGGAGCATCGTAGACGTCCTGAGAGGCCTCGTTGAGGTTGACCATAGGGTAGAAGAGAGACAGAACAATCATACCAGCAACACAGCCAAAGGGACCCAGCAGCATGTGTCGCATGGCCTCGTTGAAGGCCATGTTGATCTCAGTTCGCACCTTGGAGCCCATGGGGTACTTGGTGGCCTTCTTGATCTTGTTGATGATCATGTCGAGATCCTTCTTGGGGATGTCAGGAGCGTACTTGTGGATGTACTTGGGGTAGAGGGTTCTGTAGATGGCTCCGGAGATGGAGTCTCCAATCACCTGACCAACACCACCAGTGGTGTAGTACAGAGCGGTGACCGAGGCGACCTTGTGCTTGTCGAAGACTGCCTGAGCCATGGCGACAGCAGGAATGTAGATCATACCTCGTCCCACACCCTCAAAGACCTGGGCGATGATCATGACCGCCAGAGATCCGCTGGGGGTTCGGTAGTGGTAAGTCATACCGATACCGACGAGATGCAGACAGGTTCCAATGACAATGATTCGTTTGCAGTGGCCTCTCCACCACATGTAGGGAGCGACAGCAAACAGACCCCAGGCGTTGGCAGTGACAATGAGCGTGGAGGAGACGTTGGTAGCAGCCTTGGGAGACTGGCCCTTGACCACCAGAAGCCAGGTGATGAAGTAGGGAATGTAAATCTTGTTGGCCATGGAAAGTAGGAACATTTGGGCCGAGGAGATGACCATGATTCGCGACTTGAACAATCTCCAGGGGATGAGGGGGGTCTTGGTTCCGTACACCTCCCAAATGGGGGTGAAGACCATGAGGAACGATCCAATGGTGAGCATGGCAATGTACGAGTGGTACTTCCATTTGTCAGTTCCAGCGGCAAAGGTGATGGGCAAGAAGAATAGAATCATGGCTCCTCCAACAGCCAGCAAACCAATGATATCGAAAGACTTGATGAATCGCATGGGTCCTCCGGGGGTGTAGAAGTCTCCCTGACCTCCGAGTCTGTTCTCATGCTTGACACGCATGTAAAATAGGGTGATAAGAATACCAATCGAGGTTCCAGGAATGATAATGGCCATTGATCCGTAGCCCCATCTCCAAGTGGTGACCTTGAGGAATCCGGCAACGACAGGGGCCGAGATCCAGGGTGCCCAAATGGAAGGAGACTGGATGAAGTATGAGGCCAACACTCGGGTTTCGGTGGTGGAGGTATCAGCAGCGTACAGTTCCATCATCAGATGACCTCCTACCATTCCGATTTCCCAAAAGACCGTGCCTGCAAAGTAGCATCCAATGTTGGGGGAGGCTGCGTAGAGAACGGCTCCGATGATGTGGGCAACAACAACGACAATCCAGGCCTCCAGTCGGCCCATATGATCACTGATCTTGGCACATGCGGGTCGAGCAACAACAAAAATGGCAGATTCAACAACAGCCTGAGACGACAGAAGAGCCAGGCCGGAGAAATGAGAAGTGGCAAAGGGGGCGAGAGAAGGGAAGAGATGCTGGGCAATGGTTTTACCCGAGGCGTAGAGATAAATGAAGATCCAGCCCACAATGACAGTGGTGGTGGTCCATCCTCGTTCCTTGGCGTTGGTGTTGCAGTCCTTACGAGGGTAGTGCTTGACGGGCACTCTGGAGAAGAAGAGCTTTTGGCATAGAGACCTGTACTTTCCCTCTACTGCGAAGGCCATTATGTTGTTGATTTCAGGTTGTTGTACTGATAGATTTGATAAGGGAGAGATTAGCGCAGTTATATATCATCTTGATGGGGCTCTTCGAGTTAGTGTGATTGTTGAGAGGGATATGATTCTTTTGGCTTTGTTTAGAAGAGATGCAGAAAACGCAAAAGCGAAAAACCACGGCTGCATGCTTGTTCCTCCTTGGCACGAGTTTAAATAGAGCTTGGCACATCACAATCTCATGGGGTGGGCGGTGGGGGTCACGGTAGGAGGCAACATAGAAAAAGGGCAGAATCCAATCTAAAAGATTATCGATCAGCCAATTGTTGCAACCCCGTGGCTGTCCTTGTATCCCAGACCTACCTGTAGATGGTGGTTCTACCCGCTAGTGTAGTTATATGTACCAGATACCCCTCTGTGCATTGTTCCTGACTCTCTATGCCCCTATAATAGCCATTGCCAAGCGTAGCCTTGAACTTTCGACGGGAGGTTATTCCCGAGCTTGATAGTAAAGATTGATTGGGGCATAGACAGTGCTGATGGAAGATCGGAGCAACTGACATTCTTGCCCAGCCAGTTCGCTTTTTGAAGACAGTTGAAGAGGTTTTCAGAATCAAGAACAACGTCATCAAAACTCTTCCATGGACATGTAAAGTGTTAGCTCAGTTTTAGGGGGCCACAATTACCGTGACCGCTATAATCTCCCGCTAGCTGGAATTCTCCAACTTAACACCGAGGCCTTCGGTGGGCAGAGCTGAAGTGTCCGCTACGACCCAGTCAGCTAATTAATCACGTCTACGACAGAGACTCAAGCAGCACGCCAATTATCTTTTTTGAAATTGTGTGCTACGGTATAATAGATGCCGTTCCTATAGATCAATCCAGGTCTCTACAGTTGGGCTTGCCTGATCACACACAACAACAAAATCGATGGCCAGCCAGAGCAAACCGTTCCGAAATATCTCATTCAGTAGTGATATGTACAACAGCTCGTCACACACGGTCCACCCCGTTCAAAACCAGTATTTGCACCATCACCGAAGCCTCCATGCATCCAAACAAGCTTTTGCCAAGAAGCGTATGGCTGAAAGATGAAATCGATAAGAATTCGCGCATGAGCTTGTCAAAAGAGAAGCAGCAGAGCCGTGCCATTTAAGACCAGGTGCTTAACTGGTAGGTTGAATCGAGGTACTAAGTGGACAATAACTGTAGTATGTAGTGGGTGCTGTGTAACCCACGAGATGTAATCAGCCCATCATCATCACCACCATCGTATGCCCCTTTCCCCTCCGGAGAAATATTCGAGACATCCGTAGCGAATTTCAGACCTACTTTGTAACAGGTGAGACATTGCCCACCTTTGGCCGCGAGTTTAAGTTATTCCAGGCTCAGTATCCTGTTCTAGACGATCACTTTTGGAGGAAGACACCGAGAGAAAGTCCTTGTCCGCTGTTGCAGCACAACCTCCGACACAGTATGTATGGAGTAGTGCCTTGCCATGACCCTGAGGGAAGGCCGAAAACACAAAGAGAATCAAACATATGTTCTGCCGGATGATAATCCCGGAGTCTTGGCATCCAATCTAATCCATCTACACAGCATCGGATATGTAGTCTGATGAGACAGATGTGACTCGTGATGACGACGTCTGACAGGCACGAAGGACAAACAAGGGCTTCTCAGGATGGACGTGGTTGATATCAGATATATCGTAGGGAAACGCTTCAGGGATGGTCACATGACTAGGAAGAAACCGGATCGTTCCTTTGCAAAGAACTTTTTGCGTGTCTTTGAAAAGTTCTTATTTTAGGTGTTCTCAAAAGGTGGGCGGGTGGGCAATGCTACAGTTAGTTTCATGATTAGAGGTGGTTAGTGTTGTGGTCAAAAGTGAAATAGTGAACGGGAAACAATCACGATCAAATGAACAACTCATTATGCGTCGAATAAAATTTCCCGATTTTCCCTATCTAGTCTGGATCCCACTCTGAGCTCCATCTTGCCTCGTATATCATTTATCAACTAGCTGCTTTACAGCAGCTTAATGTTTTACAGTTGACACTAGCTAACACAGCTAGGTTTATCAGATTCATCTGGGAACCGCAGACACTTTCGTAAAAGTTGGTCAGGATGCGTCACACATGGTGGGGGCTCTTGGCAGCAGCTCTCAAGCACTGGGCAGAGTCTTGGCACATACAAATGCGCGTACACTTTGCCCATTTGAATATGGCCCCACGCAGTACGCCACCTGTTCCCAGACCTTGGCGCTGAGCGATTATGCGGGCTCGGACTTGGCAAGGGTGTAGTGATGCAGTAAAGCCCTGTGATAGGTCTCTTGGCGTTTCTTTGTGCAAGTTCTATATATCAGTTCACAAAGAGATCTTATTGGTGGTGAAGCTATACAGCCACAGTTGGGCACTTTGCACACTGAAGGGGGTGCTCACTTGTTTATTGGCGGCTGAAGACTCGACAGAACTGGTCTGCTTCATTTGTTTGATTCAATACCACTCAGTTCTGTTCCAGATCACCCACTTTTCGATATTTTGTTCCATCCTTTTCTCCAACGGCACTTGGCAACAGTTTTTTAGGGGTCTCAGTTGTGTGATCGACAAGCAACGTGAAAGTGAGACACTGGGAATTGACGGAAGCGAGCATTTCCAACATCCAGATGTGCCAACTTGAAAACGAAAAAGCAACCTCCAACCTTGCATAGTGCCAAGCACATCTCTGCTGGAGCGATTGTGACAGCCTGTGATAGATGAGATACGGGCTATAGAAGACCGGGGAGTTGATAAATATGTATTTTGGGGCGACAGAAATGATGATACTAACTTTTTGGACCTTCTGGATATCATTATCAGTTAATCTGTGACATCTGACCTTGACACCACTTGAAACGATTTCAAATAGATTAAAGATGATTGGATCTCAACGAGACGCAGACTCGGACCTCCGGGGAGCCTGCTCTACTGTACTGTAGTGCCCCCCACGACCGCCAACACAAGTTTAAAGTCAACTAAACGAGAAACTAGCAGTGGTGATAAACAGCTGATCGTTTTGGCACATTCAATAGAGCGTATGGGTGTCAAGGGTTTCTTTTCCCGCTCCAGTTTAATTCCGGGCGCTCCGAGGAGGGCTTGCTCTTGAAGTCTTTGTCCTTTCTTAATTATTTCCTCGATTTAATCAAAAAAATCAATGCCGTGCGAGAAGGACTGTGGCTTACTTGTGCGAGTAAATAACACTCAACGAATATAAACGAGGCAAAGTGCATGTGATGGTGCACTACGATAGGAGAATTTCATTAATAGAACGGCTTGGCGGTTCTTAAGACGGTCCTGCTACAGTACAACTGCTTTTCTTGTCGCCTTTACCACCTCGTAAATCTCGTTGTATTGGTTACGCTACTAGTTTACCCACCGCCCACCCTACAGTGCGCTCTTTGTCAATGTCGACGGCGTTGTACTTGTCAATCTATGCTTAAAGATGGCACGAGACATGACGATCCGGTGGGTGAGAGATACCTTGTCGTCCGTCTCTCTCTGTTGCTGGCAGAGAGCGAATATGAATGTTGGGTGAATTCAGCACCGAAAGAAACCACGACAACGAGTATTCCGTAGTTAATAGGAACAAGAGAAGCTGATAATAGTTGGACTTGTTATGTTTGCAGTCTTCAGGCCCACCAGAAAAACTGTTTGACAACTCATCTCCTGTTTTAGGTGAGTCTTGTTTTTTCTCAGCAGTTCGACACCGTGTAGACTACACTGCAAGAATGAACCAATAAATCGAAGAACAGAGCCAGCCACAGGTACGGCGAGTTCATTGAAAGACCCTTTCGTGCTTCAAGTTTGGGGTAGTCAAGTTTTCACTAACACATTCCGTTTCTACGATACCATCCAAAGCTCCTTCCGGTAGGTAGAGACGGTGGTTTCTGCCTGCCGTAATAGACACAAGAGAAAGACAGAGTAGTAAGTACCTACGTTGATATGTTATGCAATAAAAGACATCACCGAAAAAAACATCAATCCAGCCCCCTTCATCCTTCACGAGAAACAAACACCAGTGGACCGACCAAGAGTCCCATCTGCTCAGAGTAACAGGATGTGGTCCCCAGAAACACCCACCCTTCTCTCACCAGGTCATGTCTGAACACCACACCAAGAGTTACTCTCTCAAGCCATATGTGGAGGGCGATCATGGATGGATGCGTTCTGTTGCGGCAGATTATACCGTTTCCAATGTCTGAATAAGTCATCAACGAAACAGCTCATGACGAAACAGCCAACAACCAGTCAAGAACGAATTACTCTGTCACGAAACAGTTAACAAACAGCCAACAACGACCAAACGACCAAACCGAGGAACGAATTGTCCACTTCAATGGAATTCACCCCCACGACTCTAAACATTCCTAACGTGACAGATTAAGGATGTATCGTGAAGAAAATGGCATGATCACCAACGACAACGACAACCACTTGCTCAAAAACCCTGTTAATCACAAGGAACAACATCTTCTGAACCGTCTATCGCCACGACCACGTCTCTCGCCTGGCCTTTACTGAATAACCGACAAGCGCGAGACACCGATCGTGTATCGTACATGTACGGAGTACCGTGCACACGGCTACACGGCTCACACGGCCCATACGACACCTTATCGATATTTGGCTGTCGTAAACGTTCCACACTACAGTATCTACGCTCTACGCACTCACTCGGTTAAACCACTGGCGTCAAGCCAAATGCTTTACAATTACATGTTTTGAAGAGTTGGAGTTGTGGGTAGTTGGAGTGCACCGGATTACTGCCGACCGTAGGTCAGCTGGTCCTCGGTCCACAGAGGCTCGACCTCGACGCCCTCGCCAACGCCGCACAGACCGCCCTCGGCAGTCCAGTCCTCAACTCGCTTGAGTCCCAGCTCCTGCCACACGTCCTCCAGAGCAGCAACCAGCTCGTCACACAGGCCCTCGTGATGACCGGGGGTGGGGGTCACACGCAGTCGCTCCTGGCCAATAGGCACGGTAGGGAAGTTGATGGCCTGCACGTAGATCTGGTGTTTGGTCAGCAGCAGGTCCGAGGCAGCCTTGGCCTTCTGGGCGTCTCCGACAAGAACGGGCACGATATGGGAGGGGTTGGGCACAACGGGGATACCTCGATCGGCCAGCTGGTCCTTGACGTATCGGGTGTGGGACTGCTGAGCCACTCGGTCCTTCATGGTGGTCTTCTGGTAGTTGATGGCAGCTCGAGCGCCAGCCATGGTGGCAGGAGGAAGGGTGGTGGTGAAGATGAAACCGGGAGCGTACGATCGAACCATGTCGACAAACTTGGCGGAGCCGGCAATGTAGCCTCCGACACATCCGTAGGCCTTTCCGAGGGTTCCGGTGAAGATGTCGACTCGGTCCATGATGGGCTGTCGCTGAGTCTGGGCTCCAGAATGGTAGTGCTCAAAGTCAAGGTGCTCGGCGACTCCGGCGCCGGTAGGGCCGTACATTCCGACGGCGTGGACCTCATCCAAAAAGGTGATGGCGCCGTACTTGTCGGCCAGGTCACAAATCTCCTCGATGGGGCCGATGGAGCCGCACATGGAGTAGACGGACTCAAAGGCAATCACCTTGGGGGTGCTCTTGGGGTATCGGGCGAGCTTCTCCTCGAGATCGGCCAGGTCGTTGTGCTTCCACACAACCTTGTCGCTGCCACCGTGTCGGATTCCGTGGATCATGGAGGCGTGGTTGGAGGCGTCGGAAAAGTAGACGCAGTTGGGCAGCGCCTGTCCGAGCAGCGACAGAGTCGAGTCGTTGGCCACGTAGCACGAGCTGAACACCAGAGCGGCCTCCTTCTTGTGTAGGTCCGCGATACAAGCCTCAAGCTCAACGGCATGTCGGTTGTGGCCCGCAATGTTTCGGGTTCCTCCGGCTCCGGCGCCGTACTTGTCCAGAGTCTCGTGCATGGCGTCCACAACCACGGGGTTTCGGCCCATGCCGAGGTAGTCGTTGGCGCACCACACGGTCACCTTGTCCTCCTCAATGGAGCCTCGGTGGGCCCGGGGGAACTCGGCCGCCAGTCGGTTGATGTTGTTGAAGTACCGGTACGACTTGTCCTGGTGCTTGGCGTTGATTTTGTTCTCGTAGAAGGACTCGTAGTTGAACGTGGTGGCATTGTGGGCGTCCTGGGTCGGGACCTTGCCGAGGCCACGTTGAGTCATTCCGAACGGGTAGTTGTCCAGTCGAGACGAGGGGTACACGGGCGAGTACTGGGCGGCATGGGGGCAGGTGCCCTTGGAGGTGTCGACGGCGGCATGAACGTCCACGGTGGCAGACTCGGCGTTGGATCCGGCGTCGGACTTGAATCCTCGCACGCCCATGGCCTTGCCCATGATGGGGCATTGGCCGGCCTTCTGGGTAAGTCGGCCGTTTCCAAGCTGCTTGAGGCTTGAGGCCGAGGTTCGACCAATGTAGGGGCAGAGCTTCTTGGACTGTCGAACGAGAGATTCCATGGTTGTCTGGGGGTTGACGGAGGGGGTGGTGAGAAGGAGAGTGAGGTAAAATTTCGGGGGCTTTTTCTGTCACCCGGGCAAAACCTTAATTTTGTGATTCCGCACGGTGCGGTGTCAGCAAAAGTAGCTGCAGCCAGCTCCCAACTAACAAACACCAATGACGTGCATTGTTAGTAATTGGCATTTGAGGTTATTTACTGGCAGCAAAAAGGGAGTTGGAGAGACTGTGAAAGAGGTAGCGTGACCAGCGGGCTAAGGGGTGTGTGTAATTGTAGACGGAGGGGGTTACACGGACAATGTGGTGACGTTTTTGAGAGCAAGTTGTTTGCGAGATAAATGGTTTGACTACGACACAACCATCTATTAGTTCGCTTCCATCAGCACGGCTACAATTACACATCCATCATGCTGCTTACTCCCAGATGCTACTACCTATTATAAGCTCTCCCATTGGCCACACTCGACATCTCGAAACACACACCCAACCCAACTCAACCGCCCCCCCACAACTCTATCCCCACAGCATGTGATGGCCGCCAGGGTCTAATCATACAAAGCTCTTTTGATGAGTAAAGAGAAAAAAGAAGCAACTAAGATAACAGCTGAGGGGAAGTGTGGAGGGGGAATGTGAATGTGGCGACATGGACTAAACATGTGTACATACAAGTAGTATCGTACTTGTAGATTGTTGGTGCTGCACATACTGATGCTTCCTTGGTGCACCTTTTTCAAATGTTTTTCACATTTTTTTTTCACGCATTTCCGTTGCCCCTGATTCTGTACATACAAGCAATTGCAATTGCAGGTCATCGCATTTGGGGTGGTTGCAGTTGTGGCAAGTGAGGTGCGAGTTCAATCAAGAGAGCTGGTCTTTGCGCATTTTACAGGTCAGGTTTCAGCCCATTTTATGTTCTCTCCGAATTACGGCGATTTAGTTGGCATTATTCACGCCTGCGCTTTTGCTCGCTTTCCGTCTCGACTTCCGCGCCTCCGTTCCGCGCCACTTCAGGGTAACCCAGCCACTGTGGCTGGAACTGATGGTTCCGGAACTTAATCTTACCGAGGCCGGTGGGTCTAGACCGAGTCGGCGTTAGCACGATAGCTTATGAGAAATGGGCTGATAGTGGGAAGGGTCTAGTGGAGCGTTTGTGGGCGGATAATGACGGGAAAAGTGGCATGTTGATTGGTTAGACACGGCTGAGTTGGTTTAGTCACTCACTAACTGCGTGCTACTATTTCTTTGTGGCAAAATAGACCCCATCATGTTCACGTCTCTCGCTACAACCTCTCACATTGCACATGCACACAAATCACACTGTTGACAAGCGGCTAAAAGAAGATGGGCCAGAACGACAACTGAAGGTCGTATTGGTCGTATGCAAGTGTGGCAGACTGTTGGTATGGTAGTTCCTTAGTGTAGTTACATGTACAAGTGGCTATTGTAGCTTACAGTATAGCTACACTCATTTCTATGGTACTTGCACGGCTTTCTTTAACAGTCACTTCCACTACGGAGTATACTTTTACCAATACAAACACCCACAATCCGATTATCCAGATTGTCATTTGTCCAAAAATCCAATTAATGCACCTTCTTCCTCTTGCGGTAAGACAAGTGCACCCGGGAGTTATCTGATCCACACTGTACGGAGTTCCAGAGGGAGTTGTGTCTTTCGAACTGGAAGAGGCATGCTAAAAAAGCAACACTACTCGCCATTATTCGGTACATCACCATATCCAACCGATTGGCTGTTTTTTTGGTAGCTACAAGTATTCACTGGTTTGCAGCCTGAAGTGCTGCAGATTTTCTTCTGCCTCAACCTGTGCAGATCTTATCAAATCCATCTGAGACAAAGACGCCCGGAAAGACGCAAGACAAATCCCGAGGCCACTGCGCAAACACAGAGGGACCAGGTTTCATTCCTTTTGAGCCCTCCATAAGGGTCCAATAAGCATAACCCTGTGAATGATTACACAGCGTACCGCATATTTGACATCTGTAACGGTCATACAGTTGATCTATTTTGTCATGCAAACTCATGTGGTGCTTTTCCACGTTTGCCTGTGTTTATGTACGTGCACTTCCGTCATCCTTCATTAGTCTGCTTCATTCGACACTTCCAATGCCCGTCTATTTACAATAAATACAATGTCCTCCTCTCTCCTTTCCCTTCCCCTTCTACCTCACATCCTTCAACTTCTCTTCAAGCTCGTCCCTTCGCTGCTTTTCGCCCTCTTCAGTAAGACCAGCCAGATCCGGAGGAATCTCCGCCATCTGAACACTGGGAGCTCCCTGCAACGTTCTCAGCTGCTCCATCACCTGAACATGCACCGAGTCCAGAAACTTGCGCGAGTTCTTGTTGTCAATCTTGCCAGCCAGATTGGGATGCAGCGAGTAGTCGGGAGCAAAGTACTTGAGAAAGGGCATGGAGCTTGGCAACCGGGTCTCCAGATCCACGTCCAAACACACACTCGTTTCGTAACACCAAAGTCGGGACACGTTTCGGGGAGTGTATCCTCCTCCTCCAAGCACAATCAGGGGTAGTCCAAACGACTTTGTGTATGCCACACACTCTCCATGAGCTTTGATGTTGAGGTTGAAGCATCCCAGACGATCTCCTCCGAGAGAATCAGCTCCACATTGCAGCACAATAGCCGATGGTCTGTAGCTGTTGAGTACGGGCTCCAGTACACTCTTGAACAGCCGCACATACGATTCGTCGTCGATTCCGTCTCGTAGAGGCACGTTGAGCGAGTAGTTCTTTCCGAGACTGGTTCCGATCTCGTCGAAATTTCCCGTTCCAGGGAAGAACTCGCCATTGTACTTGTGAAACGACAAGGTCATGACTCGGTCGGTCGAATAGAACGCTTCCTGCACTCCGTCACCGTGATGGATGTCGATATCAATGTAGAGGACACGTGGATACATTCTGAGAAGGTTGAGAATGGCCAAAACAATGTCGTTCACGTAACAGAATCCACTGGCCTCGAACTTCTTGGCGTGGTGTAGTCCTCCAGACCAGTTGATGGCGATATCGGACTGACCGGCCAACAGCTTTCGACTTGCGTCCAAACTGCTACCGGCATAAATGATCGAGTAGTCGTACATCCCGTCAAAAATCGGACAGTCATCTCCAATGTTGAACTTGGGCAGAACTCGCTGAAACTTTTTGATGTTGTCTGGGGTGACTCGTTGTAGGAAGTCGATGTACTCCTCAGCGTGGAACTCGCGCACCTCCGTTTCTGTGGCTCGTCTGGCACGGTACAGGTCCAGTTTGTTGTGTAGCTTGTATCCCAGCACCAGATGGTCGGTGAGCATCAGTCGAAACGGTTTCATGGGATGTCGCACTCCATAATGGTATCGCGCAGCCTCTTCGTTGAAATGGTACGACACCCGCCGCTTTTGTGTCGTCAGGAACGACTCGTAAAGAGGCGTGTTTTCCACCGTCTTAGAGTCAAACACGATAGTTGGTTCCGACATTTTCAAGTGGTGGGCAAAAAAGGTATTAGCGTGGTTTTGTGTTTGTGCCAGTCGTTCCGTGTTTGCGTCTGTGTCGTAAATTTGTCGTGTCTGTGTCGTCTATCCTCGTGTTTGTTCCACTTCTCTGTGATTCCCTCCTGTCGTCTAATACCGTTGTTTGGTGCACTGGAGATGGGTGATGGAGGTGAATGAATTGTGCATATAGAGAACTCTATTTTGGGTGGTGACTTGACGACGTTGACATACAGAAATTGTATTAATTCGAATAAAATCAAATAAAAAAAGGGAGGCCCATAATAAAGATATGAAGCATTTGAACGTGTGGATTATGCCTTTGTTATACTTGAAAACAAGTCACCCTGGTCCATGTACGGATGCACCACTCAAACATCGCCGTTGGCGAAGGTGTATTTGAAATCAGAACATTATAACAGCCGCAACAGAGCAGCTGTGCCCTTGAAATTCTGACAGTAAATTTAGATCTGTACAGCTACATCACTCACAAAAATCGAACCAGATTAAAGCACTTTAAAGCGAGATAGATAGACCTTGAAACCACATCCAAATCCACCAAACTTTGTGTTGACTTTAACCACACACTCATTTTGTAATGTCCATCAAATACTGCACAAATGTGTATCAAATATGATGCGGCAGCCCTAGTCTTTCTATTGATTCACCCAGACACCCTCAAATATCCCCAATGCAGGCCTTAACCCTCCAGATTCACCACAGTCATCAATCGCCACCTACCTCCTTCCCAACTATAGTGTCTACTAAACTTCCAACAAATCTATTGAGCTGCAAGACCCTAACCCTACTCTCCCACACGGACACATACATCATGCTCTCACTGACGATACCTTCATTGCCACCCAGAACCACACAACACAAAAATGTCAGGTGAGTACTGCAAGGAGCGTGATCATGAGGTCAATGGGCACGTGTTCGATCATGTAATCCGTCAACTGTCACGTGACGATTGATTGCCCTCGCCCCTCCCCCCCAACACCACTAACACAGGCTCTGCTGGATTCGATCGCCACATTACCATCTTTTCGCCTGAAGGCCGACTCTACCAGGTCGAGTACGCCTTCAAAGCATGCAACTCCGCCAACATCACGTCGCTGGGCATCCGAGGCAAGGACTGTGCCGTTGTCGTGTCGCAAAAGAAAATCTCCGACAAGCTGCTGGACCCTTCCACGGTGTCTTACATTTTCCGAATCTCTCCTAGCATTGGAGCTGTTCTGACCGGCCAGATTCCCGACGCCCGAGCAGCCGTTCAGCGAGCTCGAGGAGAAGCCGCAGAGTTCCGATACAAGTACGGATACGACATGCCCTGTGACATGCTGGCCAAGCGAATGGCCAACATCAACCAGGTGTACACTCAGAGAGCATACATGCGACCACTTGGTGTGATCATGACGCTGATTGCCATTGACGACGAGCGAGGACCCGAGCTTTACAAGTGCGATCCTGCAGGCTACTATGTGGGTTACAAGGCTACTGCAACAGGCCCTAAGCAGCAGGAGGCGACCAACTTCCTGGAAAAGAAGCTCAAGAAGAAGGAGTACGCTGCCGGTGATCTCAATGAGGTGACTGAGACGGCCATCTCTGCTCTGTCCACCGCTCTGTCTGTGGATTTCAAGAAGAACGACATTGAGATTGGAGTGGCTACTAAGGACGGATTCAGAAAGCTGACTGTGGACGAGATTGACGAGCGGCTGGTAGCCATTGCCGAGCAGGATTAGAGGCCTTAGACCGAAGGGATGAGGTTCCGAGCTGGCGATGATTATGAGCAAAGCGATGAGTTGTCGAGTCGGCGACGATCGAATGATAGTGGCACGATGAAAGGTAAGTGATTAGGTGCAATCCGAGTGACGATCCCCATCAAGGCCAATTAGAGATGGAATAAATATATTGATATGAAAATGGACTTATGGCGGAGGTGAATGTACCCGTGAGATTGTAGGGTTGTGTAGAGAGACATTAACACAGTGGTTATCTATACAGGCATTTACCAGTGGGACCCACAATCGATCACGTGACCATCCGTAGGTACAGAAAGACTGTAACGGTTTTTTTTGACATCATTGACGGTGCTGTTACTGTTGCTGCTGCTGCTTTTGTTGGTGTTAATGTTTTTGTAGTCGTTACCATAGCTCCCTATCATCTGCCTTGAATGTCCTTATCTGGCCTGACCCAGCCTCATCTCTTCCAGTAACCTTAATATGGTATCAGCTGTTGTTTCACTAACTCTATACTCATATCAACAAAACACTCAACTTCCCTTTACCCCCTAACTAAACACACATCTGGCTAATTACACAAATGATCACCAACACGCCTCTGTCCAAGCAGGACTCGTTTCTGGCTCTCAAGGAGGTCTGCGAGGCCAATCCGCGTCTTCGGCCAGTCTCAGCCCTCATCTGTGACGCGGCTGACGACACCCCCTACCGAGCAGGTGTCATCATCATGTTCAACGAGCTCAAGATGCGTGACAAGGAGGTGAAGGACCTGAAATGTGAGCTCCAGGTGATCAAACAACTCAACTGCGAGCTTTGCCACAAAAACGAACAGCTTCAGATCTCCAAGAAACTCATCTCTGTGTCTCTCAAACGCCACATTTCCAGCCAGAGAGCTGCCAACGACTCCAAACTCGAGCCTCTGCAGGACCTGTTTGACTATGCGGCGGGAAACACGACAGAGATTGATTCTGACATTGAGTGAAGGAGGAGAGTGCGTGGTTGGGTGTAAAAGGACTTTTTCAACAGTTCCTTGAAGTCTACAAAAAAGATTAACCAAAAGATCTAACAGTGAATGAAGTGGCGCCAGAGGTGTAGAGTAAGGAATTGTAGAGAGAGATAGAATCGTGCGTACTGTAGTCTACTGTGTAAGCCTAGAAGACCATTTAACCAGAGTCTTCTATCAACTATCAACTACCTATTGTCTGTCATCGATGTTCTGCAAGACAACTACAGGTACTCATCATAAGCTGTATCTACTTAGATCTCAGTCACCAACCTCACTCATCAATTATTCGAATACAACTCCTCTGTAATCTTCTGCTTTGATGGCTTATCATCTATAATACATTATTTACTATCCCGTCAGTCTATCTGGATCTCCAAACGACCATAAAGTCGCACTTTTGCTGCTGCTTGCCCCGACTTCGCTCCATACAATGCTGGAGCAGCCGACTCAGCTCCTGCAGAATCTCCCATCGCACCTTTTCAATCGCCTTCCAAACCACCTGCAGCAGGCCAATAATGTTCTGCAGATTGGGCGCCGTTCTGATCTCGACAGGAGACAGACCCGACAGCCGTTTCAGATACTCGTAGCCGTCCTCCTTGGGCACATAACTGTTGATGGGCCGCTCTTCGCTGCGAGTCAGCATCTCCGAACCCCACTCGGTGATTTTTCCCTTTTCGGCCGTCAACCGAATGTTGGGGTCCTTGTACAACGCCATGGCATGGTCCTCGCAGCCAGAGTTGACAAACACAAACGCCCAAAGAGCCAGAGCCGCCATGGTCACACTGTGGGGCCGCTGAATCACGGGATCAAGGTGGCCTCTGTACGTGAGCTCATTGGGGCCGTCCAACAGCACGTCCCGCAGAATCCGAATGGCGTGCCACACAGCAATACTGCCTGGCTCAGTCCGGGCCCACTCGTGCATACGGGAATTGGTAGCGTCGTACTGTGCCTGACGCATCTTGACCGTCAACATTCGCGGCACTCCGGCAAAAATCTGGAAGTCGTGCGGCGAAAGATGCAACACGATCGAACCCAGATGGTAAATGTGAAGAGCAGACAACCCGAGCGCGTCAGAAAGAGCCTGTTGTTGCTGAGGCAACGTGACGGAAAAGGCGTTGAGGAAATCAGGAGGGAACTCGCCAATGGACAAACCGAGATTTGGAATGTCCATTCTGGGATGCAGGTGAGGAAGAGGACCACAAGTGTAGGCCAATCCATACTCATGGGCCCAGAAGTCGTAAGATCGAGACAGAATCTCCTTCCAGGGCTTTCGACTCTTCCATCCAATACTGCTGGCCTGTAGATCACGCTGTTGCATCTGGATGGCCACAGACATGAGCCCAAACAAGAGCACGTGACGTCCAAAAGGCTTCACGTCCACGTGCTGTTTATTCAGCACCCGTTTGATCGAAGACAGGAACGTTGGAGGCGGCTTACTACCGGCTCCAGATGCCCTGGGTTTGCCTCTGGAGGGAGTCAGAGGTGTTCCAACTGCGTCGGGCTTGTCTCCGTTGTTTTCAGACGACTCACTGCTGTTCCACAATGCTTCATCAGGCAATTGGAGCCGGATTTCATGCGCTGAAACCGCAGGAGTGTGTCCAAAAGTGACGGAATGAAGCACATCGAGACAAAAGGCCAGAAAGGCGACCCGCTTGAACGACTCCACCTTAATGCGCTGCTCGTAAATGCTGGTATCCCTGCTGTCTGCGGAATCGTAGTAGTCAAAGTGGTCGTCAATGGTGCCCATGAACACAGATGATCGACGCATGAGCTGGATGGTTGTGGCATGGTGCACGTGACCCCGTTCGTGTAGAATTCGATCTGTGTACATCTTCTCGTAGCACTCGAGGATCATGAGTGCCTGGAACACCCACAGCTTGGCAGGCGGTTGGCAGTCAGGTGAAGCAAATAGAATCCATCGTAGAGGATGACTAATCTTGTTTGCAAACGTCTGGTTTCCGTCCAGACCCGCTCCCATGAGAATCATGGACCACAAAAGTCCGGGAGGAGACGAGTTGACCCGGAAAGTGCCTCGATGTATCACGTCAATCTGAGCATTGATGACATCCCAGAACCTAAGTAGATACTTGGACAGGCTGACAATGTTGGGGTCGTCTGCTATCGATGGAATCACGCCGATGAGCTCCTTTTGTTTCTCTTCCGAGATGGTCAGGTCTTCTGCCATTGGTGACGGGGGCGAGAATGTGGCCTGAGAGGCAGGGGAGTCAAACTGCTCGGACAAGGACGACGAGTCCCCAAAAAGCCAAGATAGGAGTTGTGAAGACTCGGCGTTGAGATCGTAGTCGGTCATCTGATCAAACGAAAACATGGGCCGTGGACTGGGGATTTCGTCTGGTTGCCAGGGTTTGGGTAGAGCTCGTGTGGAGTGCAATTTAGAGCGCATGTCCATATCCAGAGCATTGACCAGCAGGGTATTGTTGTTGAGGGGAGGCAGGGTGTTGTCCATGTCGATGCCTGGTCCCGGACTGTTGACAGGCAAGTAGTTGGTCATGCTTGGGTTGGCCATTCCTGAGTTTGCCATTCCGGTGGTCATACCTGGGTTTGCCATGCCTGAATTGAGCATACCGGTTGGGGGTACTGGCTGCGGCACATTAGCCGGAATGAGGTTGTTGTTGTTGTTGTTAGAAATGCTGGGTGGGCCGTTGGGAAGGCCATTCGGACTGAGAGCGTGCTGTCCAAGAGGAGGCTGGGGCGGCAGGTAGCCCAACGACGGAATCGGCGGGTTGTTGACACTCGCCATGTTGGTGGTGGGGATGTGTCCCATTGGAGGTCCTGGAACTGGGAGTCCTTGGACGGCCAGTGGTGCCCCCGGAGACCCCACTCCTGGTCCTCCTCCTGTTGCTGGGGCCAACACGCTCTGTGTTGGTTGAAGCGTCTGACCTGGCTGCATCGCCTGGCCTGGCGGCATTGCCACATCGTCCTCCATCTTAACTCCGTAGCCAGCGTCACCTCTCTCGTGACGCTGGGCGTGTCGCGCTCGCAGGTCGGCCCGCACAAACGTCTTGGTGCATCCCGGAAACTGGCACGGAAAGATCTCCTTGGGCCGGTGGTTGAGCTGGTGTCGGGACAGGTGTTCTGCCCGAGTGAACCGTTTGTCGCAGCCCGGCTCTTCGCATGCAAATGTTTTTTCGAGCCCCTTGCGCGATCTGCGCGGCCGTTTCTTGGGCTGTTCGCCGTCACTGCCGTACTCCGGACTCGCCCGAGGCATGGCCGAAAAACCCATCTTCTGGTCCATCTCTGGATGTGGTTGTGACTGAGAGGTGTGTGACTGAAGGTGTGTGACTGTGCTGAAAGGACGGTTGTGTGTTTGTGTCGGTTAGTTGCGTGGGCTAGTTTGCTTCGGAGCTGTGTCGCTATCACTCCGTCTGTGTCACCCCTTTTGTGTCGCGTTGTCTGATCACGGACCACTAGCTGTGTAGTATCGTACCGGAACTCGTAGTTTGCCTGTATACTTGTACTTGTACTGCGAATCTACCTGCGTCACTTTCTGCCCAGAGACCGCCGAAAGAGGCTAGTGAGGAGAAGAGTGGGGTGGCGGGGAGTTCTGGTGGCTAAGACGTGGCGGATGCGGTCGAGCCCGGTTTGTGTCGGAAGGAATCTTGCTGTCCACAAAAGGCCTTTTTTTTTTTGTGGGTTTTCTCAAACTCCGATTTCGCTGTTAAAGATTAAATTGCTGAACGCTGTTGAGGGACGACGCACGCACAGTGTGGGCCCTCCGCCGTTTAGACGCTTGGACTCGCAACGCTAATTAGCTCTCTTGCATGGAGCTTATTGGAGATGTGCAATGGTTGATGAACAAGGAACACGATGAGTGTAAAATCGAATAAAATATTAACAAATAAACAAAGACTGGAATTCTACTTTCCCACTCTGTTTGAATAAATTAAGCTGGTCTCATATTCGTTTCCTCCTCTCACTCTACCTACATTAACTACACCAAAACCAACCACATGCATTAAACTCCACACAATAAGATTGTCTCTCCATCGTTGTAAGACATGCTTGTTAGTTCCGGTGGATACCATAGCAAATGCTGTGTGCCTCGATCGAAACGGTTGTATACGAGCCATCTTCCCGGCAGATGAGACATGGCCTTTGAACTAGTATTCTGGCAACGCTATAGCTCATCTTGTAGTCACTCTCGTGGTACAGTGTACCTACTCTTCGCACCAGGAACCAGGCACACCCCTACACTCCTAGCCCCGCTGTCAAACTTTGCACGGGGAAAATAAACCGACTTGGACAGGCTCAAGAGAAGAGGGGTGTCTGTCGTCTTTGTTCGTCTTGTCCCAGGTCTTTTTCGCACGTGCAAGTCGTCAGGTGTGTTGTCTGGTAGAATATGTAGATGTGTGCGATGATGTCGGTGCATGTTCGGTGGGCGAACAGCACACTCTCAAAATGCTCTACAAAGATGATTGCGAGAAATGAGTAGCATTGTCGAGCTTTGCGGCTCGTGAGCATTCTATGGATGTCAAAAACAGACCTTTTCGGGCAATTTCCTCATATTTAAAGACACCCTCATATACCACAAGGCTGGTTAGGTTCACTGTGGATCGGAGGTGTATCTGCTCGGAATCGGAGACCTGCAAATATATTCTGAAAATTGGAGGTTTGAAGCAGGAGTCCTGAAAAATAGCTACTCAGCCTCCCTACCAGATGCCTTATGTTTTCTATATCCCTTGTTTACCATGGAAGTGTGTCTTTATACGTTACACTGAAGTGTGCACAACATGACATCATTTGTGTGGATTTATTGGGTGGGCAGAAGGGAAATTGAAATGGCGAAAGTGGGTGCAGCTTGATGGTAGATTGATTTGAACACACTCGAGTTCAGGGCGATATCACATTGTGATTATTTACAAAACCTCATTGACCTCCTCATCTCAGCGACGATCTATTACCGATCTACAATTAATTACACGCTTTTTGGTTTTTCCCGCAGTCGAGAAAAGCAAAACTTTTGTGCGGGATTTGAAACGGCTCTAAAATGCTCGTTAGGCGGCCGAATCGATATTCGAAACATTCGTTCGACTCATAAGAGACTGTTTACTTGATTCTTTGCCGCCAATAAAATTCCATTCTGAGGCTGGTCCAATGGCCCAACCCAAAACGGCCTCGAAGCAGGGCCACAAACGCAAAGCAGGGTCCACGGAACATTAATTAATAACACGGCACAACGAACATATTGACAACAGGTCTGAAAAAATAGACTAAACCCGATATCATATTCATTGCGCATCTGTGGCCTTCAGCTATAATTCAATAAAGTCACTCTGTCACAACTATTTTATTCGATTTCTCATGGGGCAAATAACAATTTGGCGGGTCGAAACCCAAACACTCACCGACTGTAGAACTGGCCACAAAAACGGAATCACATTGCATGGCGTCTCAGCAGCAGAAGAGCGGGGTCGAGATTGGCCGCTGACAAACCTCTGACGTCTATCACCGACCTTTTGACACTTTTCAAAAACGTTCTTCACCCTCTCCAAGAATGTTTGTGTTCTGTTCTGCTTTCGGACATGCAAACGAGCTAAACACTCGTATACAGGCCCGAGTCTCTTAGCCACTAATGCGGTGCCTTAGCCTCAATTAGAGAGCCTACTCGTTGTGCTCCATGTCCCATTTTCGCGTACTGTAGATGAGATAGATAGACAACACCTGGTCACTGGAATGCTGACTCAGCTTCTGGTACAACACTACGCTGGCTGAGATGGTATGTTCGTCCCATGACATCTTGCTACGAGTAATCATGACTAAGCATACCTAAGCCTGTTGTCAGAATACTGGCTTCAAAATGTCCCTGAGCTTTGATACTGTTTTTTGACACCTTGTCCAGTACAGTAGTGAAATTTGGCCCAAACACATATCAGTATCTGGCGATGTGCTCTGTAGTCCAGATGCTCTCCACTGATGAAAAACTTTGAGAGAGTATGAACGTTTGTGAGACATTAGAGGATATGATCACTAAGCTACTATCAAGTCACATTACGTGATGTGTGTAGTTCGAGAAGCCCTGCCCTGATGTACTCGCACTAACCATACCTACACTTCTCCCTCTTTCCAACCCCAACTAAATAGTTGAGTTTTGGGTTAGCTCACTTTTTGGTTTTTCAACAGCACACAGTTTTCTCCGTCAACATATCTACATCTTACAACAGCCGCACTTCTGTTCCGATCACCACCAAAACCTGCCAATCGCCTACACACGTCCCGCCCATACCACTGCCTTTGTCTGCTTCTCCATACATCCGAAACTCCGTGTTTCCCGCCCCCTGCAAGATCCAGTCTAGGAGTCGCATAAACTAGCCCCGACAGACTCCAACCCTTTGGTCTAGACCTCGGAGCAGGCTACTAGTTACTGGGATACGTTTTTGGGCTTTTATTCATTTTGAGACGCCAATTTCCGACGCGATCTGAACGACCTGAACGATATTTGTTTTCTCCATCACTCGCCACAGCGTCTAAATGATATCGAAACGTAAGCTGCTGCCGTTCATCGTGTTCCTCGTCATATTTGGAACCTGGCTCAGTTTACCGCCGAAAAAACGCCACTTTGTCGACAACTGGAGACTCACAAACTACATCACACGGCTAGGAGCAAGTCACAACTTGTACGATGATACCATAGATCTACGCCACAAAAATGGAGCTCATTACTTCACGGTGCCCCGGGATCAAGGACCCGTTGCAGGACACGCCAACTACACAGAAGCATTGTGTCATGCTTCTCAGAAGCTGATTGTTCCGGATGTCCAGGTTTTCGGCACAGAAACGAATGAAGAGGTTAAGAAAACAGTGGAGGATTACGTGGCACAATTACTGGAGTCGCCACTTGCTTCGGAACTACCAAGTTACACAGACCAGCATATCTCCGGACATCAGTGTATGGCTACCAAATTCAGTCAGATGATGCTGGTTTCGGAACTGGGCTATTTCGCGAGCTGGGCTTTGGTGGAGGAGTCACGTGACTATGAGAATGACCCGCGGGCGAGGCCAGTCATGTCACGTGTTCAGTCGGGTGTTTTGGATGTGCCAGGGGCGACCGAGACTGGGGTTGCCAGCAGCGAGGTAGAGGAGGAGGGCGGTGATGATGAAGAAGCTGAGGAGATTGTGGATGAAGAAGCTGACGAAGATCATGAGGATGGCTCAGACGTGGATGACTCAGACGTGGACTACTCACCGGACTCACCGACAAAACGACAAATCCACACCAACCCGCGCGCAAACCATCTCCTGGCCAAATACCCCTCTCTACTGACACACGTACGGTTCAACGGCATGGACTACTCAGCATTCGTCGCGTCACGTGACAAGTACGCCTCCAATGAGCCCTTCACCACTGATCACAAGTACAAAAACGGAGAGGTTGAGAAGATCAAACACATTCAGGTACCCATGATGGGTCCTGGACATGCTGCCTTCATGCTGAGAAAGACGTTCAACTTTGATCCAATCAAAATCAGTCTTTCTTTTGAGAACGGAGAGCTCTGGGAAGAGTTCATTTTTGAACCTGTTTTAAGAGGAGGTGAAAGAGCTGGAAGAGTCGCAGCGAAGTACCCGGGGTACTTGCAAGATCACGAGTCTCGTGATAAGTCACATGACGAGACCCCGGAGTACTCGTTCCCCCACAATGACGCCCGTTTCTTCGGAGACCAATGTGCACCTAAACCCGAAGACGTGATTCTCATGGGCAAAGTCATGTATGGGGCTGACATCAGCATGAAACGGTATCCGTTTGAGGACCCGTTCTGGCTGACTCAGCAAGCCGCTACCGCCTGGCAAAAGGTCAAGTGGTATGATCTGCGCCCTGAGTTTCTCAACAAGGGTCTACTTGATTCAATGTGTCATTTTGCACACACTAACCAAGGCGAGGCGTTCAATGTGGAGTTTGGCGTCGGTTTCAAGTGTTCGGAGGGACGACATGTGCCCAACTTGAACTACTTTTTTTGTCAGCAGATGCATTAGGCTGATTGTACACTAATAATTATAGACCACAGATGGTCGCCAATCTATCATAAATATAGTTCTTCTAACTAGATGCAAAAAACACTTATAACATGCATGAACGACCGTGAGCCCTACAGTACTCAATTCACTCCCGGATCTTAGGGCCAAACATTGAAATCAACTGCAAGATGGCGGTCAGAATGAACGTTCGACCAGCGTCAGCCACAAAAGTGAGATTGGAAATGCCAAGATCAATGAAACCCTCAGTGTACAGCAGTCGTCTCAACAACAAGGACGTAATCTCGCACACGTAGACTCCACAGTCACTGCCATTACTCTGCTGAGGAGTAGGAGCAACCAGAAAGTTGAGCTTTTGGTTGAGCACAACTCCAAGCTTGTCTGCCACGTTTCGGGCAGCTGCAATGTTGCACTCGCCAACAGTGTCGTAATAGATGGCCTTACCGTCCTCCACAGATACCACCAAAAGAGACCAATGGTTGCCAGAGACAATCTCCACATTATTGTTATCGTTAATGGGAAGAAAAATGAACGATGCATGCTTGAAATCAGGCAGAAACTCGGCGATCTCTCGAGGATCACCCTGGCCCAGCAGAAACGCCATGGAGGGACGCAGCAGGAAGATTTGCGACTGGAAGCCGGCCCGCATAATCTCCAACCGCTCCAGGTACTCGTAGACAAACGAAATGTTGTTGTCGTTAAGCCAGTAGCCGGGCTGGAGATTGTCAATGTCCTCCTTGTAGACGGTCACGTCGTAAAAGTCGAGAACCACATCGCCGGGCTTGTTGTAGAGCTGTTGCTGCAGAGTGTGATGCATTTTGAGAGAGTCCTCGTGTCGGAACTGCAGATGCTCCAGCCGGTGGTGTTCCTGCTTCTCCACGTCCACGGGAAGAAAGATATCTTCGAATCCACACGTGACTTTGCCGGGGTTCTGCACGTGGAACGACCGGTTGAACTCGGTCAGGTCGGGCACCTGCTGGTTGGGCGACTCGGGGCGCATCAGAGGAGACTTAACGGTAGTTTTGGCACCAACAGCTCCAGGGCTAGGGACCTGGCCGGGGCTTGGGTGCTGCTGCTGGGGATGATACTGTTGGCCAGGAACAGAGAATCCAGGGCTGGGATGGACCAGGCTAGGATGTTGGCCCATGTTAGGGCTTCCCATTTTGGGACTGCCCATTGGGCTTCCACGGTGGTGATGAACTTGGTTTCCTCCTCCTACAGGAGGTAGTGATGGTGCTCCTCCTGCCAGACTGGGACTCGCTCGCTGGGGACTGTTGTTCGGGAAGGTCGGGCTCTGGTTGTGTCCGGCTCCAAAGGTTGTGTTTGCGGTGCTGTAGCTGGCGTTTGAGACTGCGGAGTCGTCGGTAGCGGGACGGGTGGGTTTAGGAGGGCCTCGATCGGGCAGGTCTGGTCGAGCCATGTCGAGAGACGCTCGATTGTTGGGGTTGGGGTTGGTCTGGATCTGTGGCGGGGGGCTGGGCGACACGGTTTCGCTTCCTGGCCGCTTATCTGCGGTTCTAGTCTTTGGTTTTTCCGCGTGTCGGAGGTACTCTCCAGATGCTCGCTTTTCCGACGATCTGAAGGGACTCAGATGTCGCAGTCGACGACGTTCGTTGCCGTCTTCGTCCAATGACTTGCGCGAGTACCGGTGGTCTTTTGGTGGCGGTGCTGGAGCAACCTGAGACACGTCTTCCAGCGAGATTCCTGGCAGACGTCCGTCCGACGACGGCGAGTTTCGATCGTGCCGTTTCGATCGATGTAGCGGGTTGATTTTGCGGGAGAATTTTGCAATGATCATTTTCGGTGTGTTGTAAGGTGTTGTTCGCGACTATCTGTTTGTGTCGATGACGTTGCCTGCGTTCTGTACTGTTTTGACAGGGGTTGTGGGGGGGGTGTGGTGGGGAGGGAGGTGAGTGCAGAGTCAAGAAGTGTATGGCTGTCTGCGTGAATACTTCTGGCAGTATGTAGATCTGCGTTGCAAGTTGATTGTGCTGTTGTTTCCGTGCCCCTCTCTGACAAATGTCTGAATAGATTGGTGTCTCCAACTTCTGTCTCGGTGAGAGAGTCTTTATCACGTCTGTCTGTTGTGATGTTTATCGAGCTTTAGTGTTGCACTAAGACAATAAAGGTTTCGGATCGGACTTGAGCGGCGGAACATTAATACAGGATGTACAAAGTGGACCGTTAAAGGGTCTAGCGCAAGAAATTGCCACCACTCGATCGTGTGATGACGTTTGAGATCTAAGGAACTTATTGCGGTCCACGTTTTGTGCAGCTACAACGACTATAGAAGGATTTATCGATCCGCCCCCACACAGTCATGTGCTTAACATGTGAGCACAGTGCGCCTTCGGTGCATAAAGCTGCACACACACGTCCAGCTGTTCTTCTCAGCCTCTTTTATCGTTACATGTTGAACATGACTCAAGAGACTGAGTTGTTGCTCGCCTCACTTCTTCGTCTTTGGCTTTCGGGCTGTGAACTTTTTTAGATCACGAGGCTGAAGAGAGTCAGGTAGAGAGTGGCCAAAGGTCACGAACGGACAACACCACTTGATCTTTCAAAAGACGCACTAAAACGAGATCGAGATGTTCTAAAAACGTGAAAACGTCTTTGTTAGTTGATCCTACCTGAAAATTCCTTTGTCAGTCGATCACCTACAGGTCCATCCCACTACATCTAAATATCTCCTCCTCTAAAGACTGTCTCAAAACGGCACAAGCCAAGTTCGCGTGTCTCGAATACCTGCATCGACTCTGGCTGTCTTTCACGCCACCATTTCCCGGTACTCCAGAAATAGTTGTGTTAGCTCGCTTCGGCGTCTTTGCCACTCTTTGATTCGCCACGGTTCTTCCGTCCCATGACCGCTAAACTCTGCGATCGCACCTAAGGTGTTTCTAGAAGATTTGATACGAGGCGAGGATAGGCAACCTACATCGACTACTGTGTGCTCATATGGTCCGACTCTACAGGTATTAGTGCCGAATGGCCAGTGCTAATTACACCATTGTTCGCGCCACCGGTTAGTGACGTCACAATGAGGTATTTCTGGGCTAATAGCAGTGGCTAGTGTACTGTACTGGTAGCTATAGCACATGTCTAGATGACTTTACACAACTCACCCTTCTCCCTTCGTGACCCCTCAAATTGCTATCGAACTAATCTCGAACTCCAACGTTCAGAATTTGTTTTTGCCGTTGTGAAACGTAATGAGGCACCTAGCATTGGTATGTCGAAGCACCATCAGTTAGTCCGAAATAATCACCCGACTATAGATCACGCCAAGGTCCGTCTACACTAGTGGAATAATGGCCCGACGACCAACGACCACCGACGTCATAATCTGCTCATTTCAGCCGAAAAAACAGGAACTTTCCGTCTTTCTTTAGGACGTTGCACTTTTCTCGTGATGTCCCTTTCACTCGTAATTACCCACACACCTTCCCATTAGCCTTTCAGGTCATATTTATCTCCACACAATATATCGGAAATTCGGAGATAGTCAGCTAGGTTGCATATAACCGTTGAGACCGAACCCTACCTGTTCAACATCACCGTTATCCACAGCCACTATTGCACCATGGGCCTGCAAGCGCGATTTCCGGCCACTACGATTCTTTCCCGGCTCAGACGTCGAGTCTCCGATCTCACAGAAACGGCTCCTCAGTGGAACTTCTTCCAGCTCGTGCTGCTGGTCCAACTGCTCATATTTCTCGATCTGGGAATGCTCTTCAAGACCATCTCAAAGCCTCAACTGAGACTTGTTTATTTGAGGTGACGTGGGTGAGACTGACAAAAGAAGGAGACATTCCATTATGGGTATTGAAGGGTTCTTCGACTTCGTCCTGAACCTCTGATCTGGATCCAACAATGGATCACCAAGAAGAGACTGTACAAACACCGGTACAGGAATGTATATACTAATGATATTTATTGAATTTGACATGACGGGATCTGTTTCCTAAAGTACCCCTAAATCCTGACCGTCACTGTTCTTTGCTTGGGTGGACATTCTCATGGTGAGCGATTTTCACATATTTGTTCTTCAAAGCCCTGAGAGAACGTTCTTCTTGAACAGTGAACTTGTCCCAGTAGATTAAATATCCGTAAGAATATTATCGGCTGCTGGATGTCCAGATTGATTTCATTTAGCTTGAACATCTGGACAGATCAAAGAGCATAAGGCCCCCTCTGAGTATGGCATGCACGTTATACGAACATCTGCTTGAATCTCCTTGGAAACTTAACAAAAGTGATATTAAAATCGCAAGGGACGTTCCGCTTCGTTGGTCAAGCTTTTATGTCTATCACAAAACTACAATGTGAGTAGTCCTGCCTATTCAACCGCCCCAAAATAAGGTGGGACTGAAATTCCGAGCCGCACACTAGGAGTGATATTTTTGTGCTGTCTTCAGTGTGCGGAAAGGTACAAGTACACGTATCTTTATGTGTTCAGGAGGACATAGTGAGTAGATTGACACCGTGTGGGCTCTCATGTGGACTTGTGTGGCCAAATTAATGAAGCGTTCTGGCGTTCCCCACGTTCCCCACATTTCTCACCGTAATAGCTGAACTAATGGGGCTGCTGGCAAATAATATTAAGTAAATCCCCTACAGTACCAGGTACCTCGATTTACACAGCACTGGGAGGTAATCATGAGGCTCAACGATCTAAAATGGGATAATTATGACTCTTCTGGAAGACTCGAGTCATCATACGAAACATTTTTCAATCATTTCATTTGCTCTGTACGCACGGACTAAGGACACCCAGTCAAACTATCCTCCCCATTAAAGAGGGCAAGCGGTATTCGAACCGACAGCCCTCCATCCACTTTCTTCAATTTCTGCAAGCTGCGTTCAAAGCGTGTGTGTGGTATCGATTTTAAGCTTTGGGTTTTTGTCACCTAGCATGTCCAATCTGCTTGTATCGTGATCTCTCTCTTCACACACACATTTTCGCAACACAACTCCATCAGAAAATGTCCGACGTTTCCGAGCTCAGCGCCAAGCTGGAACACCTGGGGTTTGCCGAGCCCAAGATCAAGGAGGTGCTCAAAAACAAAAAGGTCGCCGCCTCCTTCAATGACATTCTCAACGTCGTGAGTGTGGGAAAGGACGAGAAGCGAGCCGCCCTGCTCCACAACCTGGCCTCCTCCTCCAAGGACGCCAAGGACGAGGCCGTCGTCAAGAAGCGAAATGAGGTCGCTGCCGCCATTGCCGACAGCCGAATCAAGACCAACGTGCAGTTGGACGCCGCCTGGAAGTGGGCTCAGGATCTCCACAGCGGAGAGAGCCTCGATCAGGCTGCTGGTGTGGGCATTGAGGTGACCCGGGACGACGTTTCCCGAGAAATTGCCGCCTACATTGCTGCCAACAAGGCTTCTCTGGAGGAGGAGCGATACAAGGCTCTTCCCGGAGTCATGGTGGCCGCCAAGAAGATCCCCGCTCTCAAGTGGGCCAACCCTGCCGACTTCAAGCCCGTGATTGACGAGCAGCTCAAGGAGCTTCTGGGACCTAAGGACGAGCGAGACCTGGTCAAGAAGAAGGCTCCTAAGGCCGCCAAGCCTGCCGCCGGAAAGGAGGCCAAGAAGGAGGAGCCCGAAAAGGTGTCTGCCACCGCCATGTTCACCTCCGGATTCCTCGGCAACCTGCACAAGGTCGGAGAGAACCCCCAGGCCAACATGGAGCGAATGGTCGAGCATCTCAAGGCCACCAAGGGCCAGGTGTTCACCCGGTTCCCTCCCGAGCCCAATGGATACCTGCACATTGGCCACTCCAAGGCCATTACCGTCAACTTTGGCTACGCCCAGTTCAACAAGGGCAAGTGCTACCTGCGATTCGACGACACCAACCCCGAGGCCGAGGAGGAGCGGTTCTTCACCTCGATCCGAGAGACCATTGAGTGGCTGGGCTTCGAGCCCTACAAGGTGACCTACTCGTCCGACTACTTCCAGGAGCTCTACGACCTGGCCGAGAAGCTCATTGAGTCCGGAGGCGCCTTTGTGTGCCACCAGACCGCCGAGGAGATGAAGGCTTCTCGAGGAGTGTCTGAGGGATCTCGAGGAGGCGAGCGAGTGCCCTCTCCCTGGAGAAACCGAACAGTGGAGGAGAACCTGGTGGAGTTCCGAAAGATGCGGGACGGCCACTACAAGCCCGGAGAGGCTGTGCTGCGAATGAAGCAGGACCTCGACAACCCCAACCCCCAGATGTGGGATCTGGTGGCCTACCGAGTGCTCAACGCTCCCCATCACCGAACCGCCGACAAGTGGAAGATCTACCCCACTTATGACTTCACCCACTGTCTAGTTGATTCGCTGGAGAACATTTCGCACTCACTTTGTACCACCGAGTTCTATCTCTCCCGAGAGTCGTACGAGTGGCTGTGTGACGCTGTCGACGTCTACCGACCTGCCCAGCGAGAGTACGGCCGTCTCAACATCACCGGAACCGTGCTTTCCAAGCGAAAGATCGCCAAGCTCGTGTCCGAGGGCCATGTTCGAGGCTGGGACGATCCCCGTCTCTTCACCCTGGTTGCCATTCGACGACGAGGTATTCCCCCCGGAGCCATTCTCAACTTTGTGTCCACTCTCGGTGTCACCACTGCCGAGTCCAACATTCAGCATTCCCGATTCGAGAACAATGTGCGAAAGTACCTTGAGGATACCACTCCCCGTCTGATGATGGTGCTGGACCCCGTCAAGGTGACCATCGAGAACCTGCCCGAGGACCACTTTGAGGAGTTTGACATGCCCTTTGGCAAGAACGACGAGCGGTCTCGAAAGGTTCCCTTTACCCGAGAGCTGTACATTGACCGAAGCGACTTTGAGGAGTCTGCCGGCAAGGAGTTCTTCCGACTCACTGCTACCCAGCCCGTTGGTCTGCTCAAGGTGCCCCACAACATTTCGCTCAAGGAAGTCAAGAAGGACGCCTCTGGCAACATCACCGAGCTTGTCTGCCATCTCGACAACGACGTTCCTTTCAAGAAGCCCAAGACTTACATCCAGTGGGTCCCCGAGTGCGCTGCCAAGAAGTCGCCCGTCAAGATTGCCGAGACCCGAGTGTTCAAGCAGCTGTTCAAGTCCGAGAACCCCCAGGGCCATCCCGATGGCTACCTCGCCGATCTGGCCGAGGAGTCCGAGATCATCCACAAGCATGCTCTCGTTGAGCCCGGCTTTTACGATGTTCAGGCCAACTCTCCTTGGGTAACTGGTGAGCATACCGGTAAGGAGAAGAAGGGATCTCCCGAGAGCGTGCGGTTCCAGGCTCTTCGAGTGGGATACTTCTGCATGGATAAGGACTCTACCGACAAGGATATTGTTCTTAACCAGATTGTTTCTCTGAAGGAGGACAACCAGAAGAAGTAGGGGAGTGATGGTGAGTGGGTGAGGAGCGCAGCGAATCACCAGGATCGGATCACCCAGCTGAGTGAGTCTATCTGACTCAGGAGATGTAATATGATCAATAATATATTATATTGTGTTGTATCTGTTTGTAGGCAGTTGGGCTGGCGATGAGGTTGCCACAGCCCCTCTTATGGCTTATCTGATCCCACTATTCTGCCCTGTTGTCTCCCTACTTTTTCTGCAAAATATTCAGCAGTCCAAAACCTTGATAGTAGATAAGACAAAGTCTATTTTCCCAAATAGGAGTGTGTCCAAATAGGAGACAAAAGGGGGTTAAAAATGTCACAACCACTCTATTTGAGTCAGTTAATTTTTGAGAAATTGTTGGAAAATATCTCCGGAATCATTGCAGTTTGACGAGTCGTATTTTCACTTGCTCTTAGTGTGCAAAACTTGCTTTCGAATTGTGTCCGTACATGGCTCTCAGTGCATAAACAGCGCACACACTGCTGGTACGATACCCTGTCGCAGCCCGCATTTGTCAAATACCATCCATTAGTCTATAAATAATTGCTGTGCTGTTAGTACCGGGTCATGGCCTGGGGGCTACAACCTCTCCCTCGAAAAGGCCCATACCGACTGGACCCCGCGAGTGCCCTCCTTGACGCTGTCGCGCACAAAGCCGTCGCGCTTGGAAAGACAGATCTTTTCCACCTCGAGAATGTACATGCCCTCCTTGTACTTTTCAGCCTCCTCCAGGCTCTTGACATAGGTCCAGCCGACATCGGAGCCGCACTGGGCGCAGGTGATGTCCTGCACAATGTACTGGCCGGTGATCATGTTTTTGAGCACGGGCTCGGCCTTTTTCACGTTCACCACCTGGTCGAACAGAAAGGCGTCCCCAAACTTGCCCTTGAAAGACTGTGTTAGTAATTGCTATGTTGGTTTTCTCCATCCAATGAGTATCCCAGGCAACGCTCTCTATCCGTCACCTTCCTGAACACTCCTCCTCTTCTGCTTGCCAAAGTTAGAGTTGGCGCAAGCTTATTTCCGTTGGCTAAATGGGGTCAACTGCTACTACACAGGGGAGTGAGACACCACGTGACTGGCGGAGGAGCTAGTCTAGCCTGGGAAGAAAGAAAAAGGCAGAGGGAACGTGAAGAATGTGAGGATGCATGGGGATCATATGACAGCTTGCCGTGCAATGCACAGCGGGTGCCTTTTGTCCTCCCCCAGCTGCACCCTTCGCAACCCGGTCAGCGGGTCCACAGCCAACTTAATTTCCGATTGTGCACGATTGCGTTGGGCAGCAGGACGTACAGCTCTAAGGTGAAAGTGGGAAAGTGTAGGTCCCCACTTCGGCCCACCTGCAACCTACACTACACCCGTGACGTGGTTATCGGAGGTCAGCTTCCGTCCGTCAATCATCACACTCACCTTGCTCTTGAGGTCGTCATTGCGACTGAGATGAGACTTGCAAGACATGCAGCAGTAAATGCATGGCTCATCGAAATAGTGTGAGCACACGAACCCCATGTGTGGATGTGTTACTGTACAAGTAGATGTGTTGCTGGTAGCTGGCGATTGCGATTATCGTGGTGGTCGTTTTGGCGGCTCCTCCTGGGCTCCGGGCGCTTTGTGTGTCAATGGGGTTATGGCGTCTGTTGTCAATGAGGTTGGTGTGCTGATTATGTGTGGTGGTCAGGAGAAAACTTGCCTGCGGCCAGTCAATCCACTTATAAGGGCACAAGTGTACAAGTAGAGTGACAAGGTGTGGTTGCGCCTGCCATGTGGTGGTGGGTGGATATACCTAATATATAATAAAAGTGAGGGCTTGGTCACAAAGTTGGCTTGTGCAATGCCGCCAGACCAACTGTGTCGGGATATCCGCCACCGAACCTTATGGATGTGACATTGGGCCCAGTAGTGTCTGTGGCAGGGTTTGGAAGTTGGCAGGGGGTCCGAAGGGGAGTTCGGGGGGGTTCGGGGGTGCTCACGTGCTTTTCGTGGAGCACAAAATCGCCTTCTTTTACGATCTTGACGACAACCTTCCCCCTGTCCTGGCTCTCTCTGCACTGGCTTCACACCGTTTACTTTCTTTCCTGTACCCCAGCTAACTGCAGGTGTGCCGCAAGGTTCGTTCTGGTGGGACAGTACCGGTAGTCTGAGTCCGGTGACTGCAGACAATGGGTCTCCTTATGGGCTGTTTATCAGTGCCATTGGGGTGTGGGATTCGGCGGTGACCTGGCAGGAGGGCGTACCGGTACAGAAGGGAATGCAACTGCCACCGATGGCTCACAATCAAAACACAATCAAAACACAATCAAAACACACACGAATCACGCCAAGACCCGGAATTGGAACTGAACTGAGACCAGCAGAGAGCTTACAGTAGGTCTCGGTTGGGCAGGGTCGGTACAGTAGACTTCAGGAGACCTGGGGATGCCAGATTTGGACTGGCGACAAAGCCGAATGCTTTTCTCAGTCGGGCCTTTTCCAGGCGGGTATACAGTACGAGTAGTTCTCGTACCAGGCACAGCTAGTCTATGCACGGGAAGGGTGTATCGGTTATCTGCAGGTGGAGATAGATACGGGCTATAGCAACTGGGGTTATGATTCCCTGGCTATATATACAGTATTCCGCTTGTGTCAATACTGTGGATAAAGACCTTATGATTACATTAGCCACTTGTAGTGCCAGCACCTTTGGTTTTCTTGTAAAATTGATGCACACAACCATCTCATGATGCTAAAGCTATACTGCAGATAATAGCTGCTTATAGCAGCTCATAAACCAAGGGGCTTTTGGCCGTTTGTCACACCCCTGAAAAACAGCCTCTGCCAAAGGCCCGGTCTTCATACCGTCGATCCTCTCATTACGCTTAGGTTGGCTAATCAGTATTGGGCCTTCTCAGGGGCCACCCAACTATGACAGGAAGGGTTATTATCTAATCAGATGTCTGCCGTGAGTATAATCATTAAATGTGTGTATTATCAATGTTCACTAGCGCTTACTAACTGTGCCTGTCAAACAAGCACTTCTCTTACAGCATGTACTATCGCGATACTGTACATACGTATGTACACTGGTATACCCCCTTGGCCCGCCTAAATCAAACCAACAGTGTCGAAATACAACTCAAAAATCAGCTCCTCCGTCAAGCACTTGAACGCTTCTTGCTGCGCTTCCCTATCTCCCCTGGTGATCTGTCGTGCAAAGAACAGCTCCTGCTCATTATTGCAAGCCTCACTGGAACGCTCCCATCCCTAAATCAGCTCTGCTAGAGTTGTCTTGTGGGAAACCAAGCCTTGGAGACTACTTGTAGCCTCAGCACCCAACCCAGGAAGCATGTACATGTGCGACAAGATGAGGACCCCAGTGGCTTCGTCAAAGGACATCTTGAGCTTTTGCTTGTACACATGTGATACCAGCTGTTGAACCCAGGCTGAAGGAAATTCCAGATGAAGTCTTCTGTCCATTTTCTCGACACACTCATTTGACTGCATGTTTGCGAAGAACGACCAGAAACTGCTCAAAACAGCAGCATGTACTGGAATCGAATCGTTGTCATCGCTAGTGAATGTGAAGTCTGATGCCCTCACGTTCGCCCTGATCACTCCAAGAGCAAGTCCACTTTTAGAGGCTATCTATAACTTGGGCATGGTTTTTTTGTTGCAATCATCTTTTGAGAAGCCGACTGGCGTGCTGATGTCAGGCCGTCCCTGTAGCTCTTTAAAGTCATGATATGAAGGGCTTTCCAAGGCAGACCTTCGTGACTAAACTATGGCTCTAACTACAAAGCCAATACCCAACTAAACTTAACAACACTGAACGGCACCGCGAACATACTTCTCCTACGCACCACCAAAGGCTAAATATTTCATCTCTCGAACCATCTCCACACATCACCATGTCCGACCCAGACCCCCCGCAATTGTACACCAAGCCCGGTGCGGACGAGCTGATCACTCTGCTCGATAAACACAGCCAAAATGTGATCCACAACTTTGAGAGCGGCGTCTCAAACGACCCCCACAACTTTTACCAGTGGCTCACCACGTTATGTGCCTCCCCCCTGACATGGATTGAAAGCGAGGATCAACGTGACGAAATCTGGCAAAAGGCCGCTCAGCGCATCGCCGAACGCTCGGGCCGAACTGCCAACCCCCAAATGCTGCGCAAAATCGAAATTGAAGGACTCCCGTCTATTTCTCTAGTGGAACCCCCTCTCACAGGCGACTTTCTCGGTCTGAAAACCTGGGGATCGAGTTTCGTGCTCTCCCAAATATTTGTGGCGAACCCCTATCTTTTGAAGGACACGGTTCTGGAGCTGGGATCCGGTACAGGTCTTTGTGGAATCGCTACATCTCTTCTGGGACATCCTACAATTGCGACTGATCTTCCTGAAATTGTGGGAAACCTGCAAACCAACTTTGCGGAGAACAAGATTGACAACTTCAAGACCCGTACGCTTGATTGGACTAACCCTGGCTCGTTCCTGGAGGACGAAACAACCCCAAACAAGTATACCACCGTTGTTCTGGCGGATCCAGTGTACTCGGAAAACCACCCTCCGTGGATCAGAGATATGTTGGAGGAGTTTCTCGACAAGAAGAGCGACGCTAGAGCCATCCTGTGTGTTCCTCTACGACGCAAGTTTGACGAGGTTCGAGATCAACTCTGGAAATTGCTGGATGAAGCTGGATTTGATAGAGTCCGAGGGGGAGAGGTTGACGATAAGGACGAGTTTGGCCAAATGACCTACACTTGGGGAGAATGGAAGTGGAGGGATCTTGTCTGAGTTCGGTTTACTTTAGAGGGCTACTGAGACCCCCTCATGTAGACATTGTAAATATAAGTACCGATTTCGGCGTAGGTGTCATTGAATTGGTACGGGTGAAATGTACTGAACTGCGTAGACCGTAGTGAGATTGCACATACATGAAGATACCAAAGACGTAAGAAATAAATGTACTGGGGGCTTGGGACATCCATGCACTGTACGTCGTACTTTGTATACCGTATACTACGAGTACTGTACACCGCAATTAGCTGGACATTCATTGCCTATTCTACATACCGTCCAAACGTATTCCGTCATTCAATGTTAGTATACAGTGCGTCTAGTCTTCTGAGGACCATTTTGCATCCAGAGAAGTGGACAGCTTGGGTTGCGAGTCTAACTCGGCGGAATCGGCAGACTCGGCAGACTCGGCGGAACCAACAGAATCCCCTTCCTCCACAGCATCGCCACCTTCCGTCGAAACCCCCTCAACTCCCTCCACCCTCGATTCCGTCTCGGTATGAACACTTTCGCTGTCACTGCCATCTCCTCCGTTTCCTCCGCCAGCTTCATTGTCACTCAACCGACACTTGCCTGTCTCTGTGGTGACTCTCTCGATGTCCTCCTCGGTCACATCGCCTTCCGTACCGTCCTCGTCGTTATTGCAGTAGCCATCGTCAACCATCCCCATCATGGACCCGACAATGGGCTGTAGATGATCCTTTTCAATCTCCCCGAAGGGATCTCCAGACTCTTCAATCAGCTCATCGAGGCCTCCACCAGACCATCCCTTTCGAGCAACGCCTTCGTGGATCTCAACCTCAGCTCGTACAGCCGAAGAAACGTTTCCAAGAAGAGCGTTGCCTGCCAAGGAATGAGCCTCCCACATGTCCTGGTAGTACTTGCCCTTGAGAGCGTCCAGGCCGTCAATCTCGGCCGCCACTTCCATCAGCGACTGTCTGTAAGCAGCCAGATCACGAGCCCGCTTTTGCTTAGCGAACCCCCGCTGCTGCTGCTCTTTTTTACGCAGCTCGGCGGACTTGCTCACGTGACTAGACCGGTAGTCAGAGTGGATCTCGGCGGATCGCTGCTGAAGACCCTTGCCAATGGCAGTTACCGGGACAACAAAGTTTTTGTCAATTGTGTCTCCTAGAATCTGTTGGTGATTGGAAACCAGCAGATACAGGCCTGCAGCCGCCTGGAGACCGTCAGGAACGCCCTTGCAGTGGGAAAGCTGTTCCAGAGCGCCTCCAAATTCGGCGGAAGCACGTGACACGAGATCCAGAGCGTCTCTGTACTTTTGTGCTGCCTCGATCACGTGGTTGTATGCTTCTCGTGACTCCTTGATGTGTTTGGTGCCAATGATTTGGCTTTTGTCCATGTCTAGAGGTAGAGATGAAGGCGGCAGCATGGAGGGCAGCGAGTCGCCTGTTTGTGCCGTTGCTGCCGAAAAGTGCGACAGGCGCGATGTGGTGGATGCATCGCTAGGACGGCGTTTTCGGGTGAAGGAGTAGAATTCAGAGAGGTGGGAGTTTTCTGGGTTAGCATGGGGAAGTCACGGTAAAGATATGTGTTGGGGAGGGACGTGGAGAGAATCTCGTGAGCAGCTGAGTATGATTGAGAGCTGAAAGGAGTGGACAGCGAGCAGAGACAGTGAACTCTTGGATAGTGAAGAGTGCGTCAGGCTCAGCTCAAAACCTTTCAGATGAAGGTAAAGGCTGTAACAAGCTTAGCAATATGATAAAAGGTCGCTGGTAATCTGTTGTAAAGTTGTTGTGACAGTGATGGTGTGTTGTGGCGTACTGTGGAGACCAGTGCTATGGTCGTGTTTACAACGACAACAGAAACAGACAGTAGAACACAGACAAGCCCAGTCGATCTAGCGAACATCACACTGGTCAGGACAACCGGTTCCATTAAATGTCGCACCACGTCTGTATCCGCGACCTGTAGATGGACCACGATATCAAAGATCTTATCCGACGCATCTGATAGCGATATCAGATAAGATGGATCCAAGGTGAGGCAGATGATAGCAGGTTGGCCTCAGTCAACCAACAGTCGTGAAAGCAACACGACTGACACGCGCTCTGACGTTCTTAATCTCCCCTGCTAAGTCCTAGCCATCTCGCAGTCCATGTAATGTCGTCGTAACCCTTTGGTCATGTATCACTGTATCTTCTTCATGCTGTCACACCCACCTGTATCACCACATTACCCACGTAACACCACCGTTCACTCCACCTTTGTGCCAACGTCACCGACCGATTTTCTTCAGTTCGTCGACGCTGCTCATCGCTCGACGCATCTCTCGACATGTCGTGGTTGTCGCCGTTGATTCAAAAAAGAAGCCAGCGCATGTCACAGGGGTTGCTCTATCACGTGATCAGCTCTTCTTCTCGTTCACGTGTTGTCCACGCCCTTTTCCCCCCATCCATTTCCAAGAAATACTCACCCATCGGCTTTGATCAACAAGTAGAGGTTGTACATGACAATGCTGATTGACATGCAGGTTAATTAGGCCCTGAGTCTGTCACGTGCAGCCGAACTAAGAGAAAGGTTCTAGCACGTGTTCCAGACGTTGCAGAGATTAGCGGAAAAGCTGTTTTTAGTCGCAATCACGTGTCTGATGTATTTTCGTTTTCGTGGCTCAAATATTGACACTTTTTCGGTCTTGCCAACTTGTGCACTTCCGTTCTCGTCAATTCTCAAGCTTCTCTCGCTAAGAGAGCTTAAATCCAGATTTATGGGCTGCAGATTCCGATTGGAGATGTTGATTTGGGACACCAGAAGAGGGAATTCTGGTAATCATTTCTACTCAGGTTGATACTTCTTTAGATAAGGTATATTTGAGTGCTCTCGAATTCCGAATCGAATAACTTTTGGTGTAATGACGGACACTCGACGTTTACGCTTTATACATAGCAAGAAACGAATTGACAAGTAATAAAGGATGATCCAGTGGAGATACTTAAAATCTCAGAGCAGTTTTGGAGTCCTTGGAGAAAGGAGATTCCAGCAATGCTATCCACGTATTCTCATCTCGTCTTACTCAGCCTTCAGTACCCTGCTTGGTAAAACACGCTAACATGGAATGCTATTGAGATGCAACCCTTCGGGAATGTGTGTTTCAGCCTATGGACATCACGGGTCTACCCCTTGTCATCAGGACGGTGACGTCATTGGTGGGAGGTTTGGGTGCTGGATATAGATCTGGTCACGTGATCTACAATGGAGGATGTAGACACGTTTAGTGAAGAGATCTATATAACGTGGAAGATAACTAGAGATTACTAACGGTCACCTATCAACGTGACACTCAAGAAAGATTGATGAACGGGTAACTTCTCACTTTGCTTGCAAACAACTGATTTCTATAAAGACATCTGTCTCTCGTGACTGTTGAATATCTATACCTGGGTCTCAAGTGTTATAACAGGAAGAGGTCAGACTTCACAATCGAGTGTGTCGATCTATTCTATAAGTCAAACCCTCATCTCCACAATAACAAAGACGTTCAGCAAAGCCGGTGGCTAGTGGTACAGTGTAGGCATTGGGTCTCCATGTATACTCTTTATTTGATGATATCTGTGACTGTAACTCCGTATGTACTCAGTTCAGCTACTACCTGTTACCTGCTATTAATGCTTCTGTGCATTACTATCACAGATGTCAAGCTTCACAGAGTTGACAATGTATCCCCGTAACTACATCAATTTAACACTCCATGAGAACGATGCTGTTCCTTACTACACTATTGTACTGTCCGGACTTGATACCCAAAACTACATGGCAGAGTTCTCCAGCCTCAATTAGCCCCAAGTCGCCAGTCTACGCTACAATCTCAACGGTGTTACGAATACTTGCATGTCACTTGGACCGATCGCGTCGCCCAAGGGTTCATTCCAAACAAACATCAATTACCATCTAGTATGCTCAGCATACGTCTACCTGTGGATCTCACACATCTAACACTTTTTGGGAGTGCGTCAATCACCAAATTTCGCTCTCCGTCTAAGCCTTGACCTCCTTCTCGGCCTCTCGCTTGGCCCACATCTCCTGGAAGGTGGCTCCGAAGACGGTGTGCTGGACGGCCTGAGAGGTGCTCAGACCCAGAGACTTCTGGTACATGATGATTCGGCCCAGCTGGACGGAGGCGGTGCAGCCCAGGAAGAAGTTGACGGAGGCCAGCAGGTAGTTCTTGGGCTTGATGATCAGACACCATCGGGTCCAGATGAAGCCGGTGGCAAACAGAGCGGCGTTCTGGGTGCCGGACAGAGTCTCGACGGGCCGGGCAAAGTCGGAGATGCCGGCAATGACCAGAGCCCACTTCATGACGGGGGCCCAGAAATGGACCGTCTTGGGGCCGGTCTCGGAGTTGAGGTACCGGGTGAATTTCGAGGCGTTGGCTGCAGCAGACATGTTGTTGTGTGTGTCTTTTTTTGAATCGTACCTGTTAAAGGCCTTTTGTGTTTGTGTGGGTGGTTGTGTGGTGATAGATACTGGTATGACTCTGATGGAGTTGGTTGTCCCTTTACAAGAGAGTGCGCACTGGGAGGGTCAAATTAGCTTTTTTGCACACCTTCATTGTTGAGCGTTGTGGGTAAGCGCTCTCTTTGAGGTATAAACCGTGGGGGTAATGTGGGTGGAATTGAGCGCGTTCCAGTAGCCGAGATAATAGGAGGTAGAGTTGGGAGATAAAAGCGGGGAATTGGCAAAACAGGAATTCACGTCCATTTATATTCAGCTTGTGTATTTGTGTACAAACACCCATTACCAACAAGAAGCTAATACAAGCACCTCAACCATGACATGTCCGGGTAAGTTTAGTGTGAGTGAGTGATAGGAGTAAATGACTAAGCGAGAACATTGAGCTAAGCGTACAGTACAACTGTGTTCAGTGATTTTGGCGTCAATTATACGCTGGGATGCACAGTTAGCCGCGTCTATTTCTGCCTGTTTCATTGTGCAGCTCGTGTGTGTGGAAAAATATACCAACAGCACAAACAATCAACCCAAACTACCTCAATTCCTAAGATTCAACTCCGATTAGAGTGAAAGTGTTATAGTTGTGCCCGCATTGCCTTTCTGATGACAATGGTGTAAATTTTTGTTCCATTGCTATGACAGCCGCTCTCTTTATCACCCATCCCATCACAATATATCCAACCCAAGCGAAATTCGAACCCACAACCAAGTCTCAGCAGTCTGTCCAATCACAAACTTTAGGATCCGGATATTGTCATACAGAGCAGAGAGCGTTGCAAAGGTTCGAGATTCTCACATCAATCACCACCACCACACAAAAATGTCCGCAGTGCTCCGAGAAATCCGATTCCACCTGTGCCAGAACGGCTCCTCGTCGGCTCCCCTGCGACAGTTTGTCAAGAACCAGATTGGCGCCTTCCAGAAGGCCAACCCTTCCACCAAGGTGCTGGTTCGAGAGGCCAACGGAGTCAAGCCAATTGTGTTTGCTCGATTTGGTGAGTACAGCAACAACTACGAGCGAAGCGAGTAGTTGTGACTTCACTATTGTGGCCAAAGCGAACAGTTTGTTCTCTTTAGTGAAGCTACGACACGGTTCACAAGATGGCGTGTTTGAGAGCATGATGAAGTAACGACGGATAGACGAACATGTGATACACGAGAAACAAGCAGATACGAATGGACCAACGACAAAGGACGAAGAAGAACGGGAAATATTGAGATACCAGAGCATTACATCCGAGGACGGCATTTGAGGAGAGACCATGGGAGAGCATCTGTGAGACAAGACAAGCTCCGACCAACGACATCTCGTGCTCTGACCTACTGAATGAGCTGATACAGTGATTTGGCTGGGTCTATCTCAAAGACTGAATTGACAGATGCTGTGGAAAGGGAGATAGGTTGGTGGCCCACTTACCTAGGCTAAGGTGCTTGCATCAGCTAACAGGGGTGGTGAATGAGAGAACTGGCTAAAGGACGAGACACGCAGAGGAGAATTGGACAGGTAATGTCGAAGCATACCCCGGAATATACAGCTCTTTCCCAGTGTCGTCTGGGACCTATGACAGTAGCGAATACTGGGATATGCTGTTGTGGCCAGTGTGCTATGCCGAGCTTCGCAGAGTTTCTGAGCACAGCTGCTCCTACCATCACTAGGTGACTGTGCTTGTTTGCATTCCAGCTCTGGATCCTGTACGTGCATTGATCTCGTCAGTGACTTAATTGTTAGGTGAAGCACGAATCACACTGCTCGAATCACAGGGTCAGATGTTCAAGGTGTTCCTCATTTTTCCAGATTCTACGTCATTTTTCCATCTCCGTACTCGTTTCAGCTACCACCCATTGGCATATGTTGTCCTTTAGCACCCGTTATCTCCCGTTCTTGCTTTTGCTTTATCTGCGCGTTCCGTATCTCCACAACCGACTTCGATACTAAATCTGTTCCATTCTCAATTTCAACCCCGATACTAACACAGACCGGGGCCACGAGTCCAAGGTTGGTCTCGACGTCTCTTCCGAGGAGGAGGTCGCCGCACGAATCAAGTCTCTGATCGAGGCTAAGTAGAGCATGAATTGAAGATTTATTGGGTTTGAACGTGTAGCGTGTTATAGCGGCTGATTGTGAATGTAACAACCGGATCGACTGAGTGGTTGACGTTTATTGGAGCATTACAACACTTGTCTGACTTCTTAGAGTCATCGTATGTCATTCCTGAGCTATCAGCTACGTGTTTGCTCAACTAGGACCCATGGCACCATTACGAACTGTCTAATGACAGCTGCTAAAGGAAATGTATAGCTACATATCGTCTTCCACATCGTATCCACCAGAGCTTGCGATCAGTGTTAAAGCCGCAAAAGCCGGTGCATGTACAGAAGGAGTTGGAGTACAGCTAAGTACTGTACTTATATGTACGAGTGCAAGGGCGATGTTTGTGGCTACCAGTACTTGTACTTGTACAAGTTGGGGCAAATAACGCGCTCTTGCTGACAAGTCAGATACATATCTTTGCACATGACATTCTCTCCATCTCTTGACCATTCTCCTCTCCTCTCCTTATTATGCACTCTGATTAGAGACTGCATATGGAACCACCTTTTAAGGGGAGCTCATGTCTCGAGATACAGAGACAATAGAGAGCCTCTAAAAGATACAATCAACATACAGTCATGTGTTAGCTATCCACACAACTTTTTGTCTCTATTCCTTGAGAATTCGGCAACTTATACACTTTCGGCTCAAAATGCTACATTGATGACTAACACTTAGAACATGACTATTGAGCCCAAAAATGAGGCCACCATAAAACCAGAAAGTGTATTCCACTTCTGATGGCGTGGACTATCCAAAAATGTAGCTGGGGTTTCAATCGGACACGAATCACAATTCTTGAATGTGCCGTTGTCAAGGGGCTAAATGGCGCGTATAGAAGCTTAACTACAATAAGGTGTTCACGACCTCATCCCATATGGTCACTTGAAATGGGGGTTTCTGGTAACAGATTTGGATTATTTCCTGAGTGTGTGATGTGTCTGTTCTAAGACGCATACAGCTAAATTTTCAGCTTTTTAGCATCATTTTTGGTAGAGTTGGAGACATTGACCAATTACTTGAAAGTGTAAGAAACTCCAAAATGTTAGTCGACCACACATCTAAGATGGCACGGATACTTGAGATAATGACCTTACATATGTCCAAAAAGTTGCTTAATCACGATCTGACACGTTGAAAACATTCAGATCGCTTTTTCAGACTCAAATAGCAGCTTATTATCACGTCACAGCACAGTTTCCACTTTGAGTGGGGTGACCAGACGATAGAGTGTCTTAAAGAGCGTCTACATGTTATTTTCAAAGCCAGAAAAGGCCAACGATCAATTAAACAGACATTAAAGATGTGAAATAAAACCCCACCTTTCGCCAGCACAACCTCCACCCTCCTAGAGACCACCGCTTCCATCTGACACTCACCTCATGCGGAAACTCTAATACACGTCTCCCCTAAACTTTGCACCTCATACGTGACAGCCCTCTCACTCCCTCACAAAAACACTACACTACACAACATACTACAGAACCGACCATGGAGACAGTAGTGACGACAGCGACGATTGCCGCAGCAGCCGTGTCGCCCTCCCCGACGCCATTCACCACCCAGCATCTGGCCGGCGAGCAGATTCTGTCCAAGTTACATGCCATAGCCTCTTCAGCGGCGTATTGGGGCGAAAAGCTGCCCGGCTCGGCCGTGGTCAAGCGGTACATTGTGTCGTCGCACCAGAACGATCCCGTGCGAACCATTTTCGAGCTGCTCTTCTTCCTCTTTGCCGTGCGGTACTTTGTGGCCTCGCGATACTCCACCTCCAACCCGCACCACGTGAAGTTCACCGAGGCCGACATTGACGAGCTGGTGGCCGAGTGGGAGCCCGAGCCGCTGGTGCCGCGAGCCACGGTGCTTGAGGATCTGGACCTCGGCTCGATCCCGCAGATCCATGGCGAATCTGGCCCCGTGGTCGACGTGGAGTCCCCCCGAGTCGGACACGTCAACCGAGCCACCAACCTGGCGTCCACCGACTTTCTCGGCTGGGCACGGGACCCCATCATCAAGGATCGGGCCGTCGAGGTGATCCGAAAGTATGGAGTCGGCTCCTGTGGACCCCCTGGCTTCTACGGAAACCAGGACATTCACGTCAAGTGCGAGAAGGACCTCGCGCGATTCTGCAACGCCGAGTCCGCCATTCTCTACGCCCAGGCCTTCAACACCATGTCCTCCGTCATCCCCTCGTTTATGAAGCGAGGCGACATTGTCATTGCCGACGACCGAGTCGGAACCTCCACCCAGAAGGGTCTGCAGGTGTCTCGAGTCACTCTGCGATGGTACAAGCACAACGACATGGAGGACCTGGCCCGAGTGCTGGCCAAGACCAACCACGAGTTCCGAAAGGCGCCTCTCACCAAGCGATTCATTGTCACCGAGGGACTGTTTGAGAACACTGGACACCTCTGCAACCTGCCCGAAATCATCAAGCTCAAGTACAAGTTCAAGTACCGTCTGCTGCTGGACGAGTCCATGTCCTTTGGTCTGGTCGGATCCACCGGACGAGGAGTGCTGGAGCATTTCCAGGAGAACGGACACCCCGAGCTCAGCCGACAGCAGATCGAGCTGACCGCCGGATCCATGGCTCTCACCTTCTCTGCCGCCGGAGGCTTTGTGGCCGGATCCGATGCCGCCGTCGAGCATCAGCGAATCGGATCCAACGCCGTCACCTTCTCGGCCTCCATGCCCGGATACCTCGCTGCCGCCTCCTCCCAGGCCATTGAGCGACTCGAGGAGGACAACACAAGAGTCGAAGTTCTCCGTGAGAACACGGCCTATTTCCGAAACCTTCTCGAGAAGCAGCTCAAGGCGGCCCGTGTTCTGGGACCTGTCGTCGAGTTCGTCTCGGCACCTCAGTCGCCTCATATTCTCATCAAGCTGAGCGACGAGTTCCGTCCTGAAACCCTCACGTCGTTTGTTGCCGCCGAGGAGCTGCTCCAGCAGATTGTCGACCTGTGTCTGGCCCAGGGCGTGCTCATCACCCGTCACAAGCGAGTCCCCACGCACGAGATCATTGCGTTGGAGAGCATGCTGCGAATCGAGGTTTCTGCCTCGTTGAGCAGACCCCAGCTGGACGAGTCTGCAAGCGTCATTGCAGGTGTTGTCAAGAGCATTGCCAGTGCGTAAATCACACACGGCGTACGACGAAGCATGATTGCGTGGATCCGAGGTCCGCGCGATAGAACAACCAGCACCAGACAATAAAAGAAGAGACTGCGGTGCAAGTTAGGAATAGATCATTAATATATCACTGAAACAGGACGAGTTGAATAGCTAGGAAGGATGGTGGTGGGAGTTAGCGTTTGTATGAATGGGACATCGAGCACAACGACAACCCTGAGCACGAGATGATGAAAGGTGCAGAAGAGGTAAAGAGGTAAAGACCCTGGGAGTCACTCGACCGCTTGCCGAAGAAGTGAACGCTGCAACGCTGGGTTGAATTGATGGTATCAGTCACGGTGATGGAGGAAGTGAGTTTGCAATTTTGTACACCATCACTCATCAGCTACGAAGTGCTTGAGACACGCCTTTGTTTAGAGATATGTAGCTACGAGCTGTTGATGTATAGGTGGTGACCGTAACTTCGTCATTGGCTCTTGTCATTACTACTGTTCTTCGTTACTCGCGTGAGACAGGAAAAATAGCCGCTTTGAGACAAACGCGTATTTGCTCTTGACATTTGAGTGCTTTCAATATAACTGTGCGTTTTGCATCTCTGCTCAGGAGGGCCAGTTGGGGAGGGTACCAAGACGTTATCAGTCTGTACTTGTCTTAAAAACAAGTAACTGGCCCCGGAAGATATCCCTTGGTCGTGGAATCTCATTGGTTCAATATTCACCTCTCTAGCTGCTCTACAACGAACCCTAGACTTTCCTCAGATCCTTGCATCGTGGTTCCTCCCTCACAACCGACCAGTCAGGTTTGTATAGTTATCCAACATGCCACGAGACAGTTGCTTGGTCATCTACAAGTACAAGAGTATGTCGTATCATATCATCATTAAATAATCCACTGAGCTAGGGAATGACACCCAGTGGTGGTTAGGTTAGCTAATTACGCCTTGGGGACAGGCACCCCAGGTACTCGACTACTGGCCTGGGACAGGGCGTGCCAGCCGGGGAGCTGGCCGTTGTAGACGTTTTTGGTCATTTTGCGAACAGCAGGCTCCTTGACAAGCTGCTGTAGCGAAACGGGAGGCGTCAGAGCGATGGACGCAATGCTCTGGCGCCGTTTGAGCCACAGACGGGCGGCCTCCGAGCTTATCTTGTTCATCTTGTCGGCCTCATCGGTGGCTTCCACAAGACAGGGGTTGGAGACCGTCTTGTGAAGCTGAGGGCGACCAGTGGTGCTCTTGAGCTGGAACTCGCGTGATTTGAGAGACACCATGTCATTGCAAGAACGGTCGCGTGTCAGGGTCAACAGGTCGACGGTGGAAGCCACGGGAGTGATAGGATTGCTGTTTCCTCCTCGATCTCGAGCCAGAGCAGCTCGAATATCACTCTTCGCCTTGCTGTGGCCTGGCAACCAGAGAGGGGTCTTGAGAGGAGGAACATGTGGTACGTTATCGGAGTACCCCATATGGTCAGAGTAAGTCAAGTGGTGATGATTGCTGACACTCTTGATGGTGCTGACATTACTGGGAACAGTATGGAGCATGTTGATGGGGGGTGTGGTGTTTGCAGAGAAGGCAGCAATCACCGGGCTTACGTGATTCACTTCCAGAACAGGAGTCACGGGAGTGATAGGACAGCTCGAATTGGACGTGTTGAGAGTATACGTCGATAGACGGGTCCACTCATCTTCGGGGGTTTCAAGACGAGGTCCTTCTTCGGAGTGAGAGAAGTGATCATGTGATAACGGATCATACGATCGCATATCGTATGATCGAAATCCATGTGACTGACTACAGGGCGGTGTTATCGTTGTTGTCGCTGTCACCGTCGTCATCTCCCCTTCCCTGAGGGTACCCTCAGACACCTCTCTGGCCATGCCGATGCCCTGAGGCCGTCGCTTGAGGGTGACATCACGTGACAGGTCAACCTCGAAATGCGAATGTGACGACGAGCCACGGGACTCCGAGTCAGATCGACGTCCGTAGAAGTCGTCGTTATGAAACATGCCGTTCATGGCTGTATGCTCTTGCTGCTGTTGATCAACCGAACAAAAAGGATTCTCCAGCCCCTCATCAGAGGTGACATTCTCCAAGGGGGTTGAAAACCCTTCCTGGGAATCCTTCAAAGATGGGCTGATCTGATCTCCATCTTTTTCTTCGACAGCGCTAGTCTCGATTTTAGACCCCCCTTGGTTGGCCTTGGCACTATCCCTTGCTTCAGTATTATCAGGCTCTTCCAAGTCGACGGTTTTCGACGAATAAAAGCTCTCTCGGAAATTTCTAAAGCTTCTCGATTTCCGCAACGACCCCGATCTCCTGCCGTCTGTCTTGTCGCTCTTGTCGCTCTTGTCGCTCTTGTCAGTCGCCTCAATCACACTGTCTCGCTTTCGGACCAGCTTGCTCCACCCTCCGACGTCCATATAACTTCGCAGTCTGTCTCGATCGACCTTGAAGCCCAAATCTTCGTCCTGAGGAGGCGTGTGAGGTCTGTGACGGGTCATTTCGGGAGAAATGCGGTTCTGAGCGTCGCCTTCAAGCATGTATCCCAGCTTCTCCTTCCAATGCTGCTGAGAAGACTTGGAATCAAACAACATCACAAGAGAGTACTCGGGCTTCTCACGTGACGAGGGAACATATGGCTTTGTGACCACCTCTTTCTCCTTCATTCTCAACAGGCTCTTGAGACGTCCAAAACTGCTGCTGCGTCGCTTGTCGGCTGCGTCCTCCACAGAAATGAGAGACATGCGAGAAGACGCCAGGGAGACACGTGACATAGACCGGGACAGATTAGGAGATCCCGAAACCGGAATAGGAATGGCCACAAGCGCATACTTAAGTTTGTGACGAGCCAAGTACGGATTACTCAGCTTTTGGTCCACCAGAGTCCAGGTGTAAAGACAGGTAGGGTATGTCATGTGATTCGCACCGGTGCTGACGACCACGTGATCGGCCGAGCACGTGACCTGCGTGTCACAGATGACAGGGTCACGTGGCTCCACGCCCGTGACGGTCTCGATCGCCACGGTTTTGAAATTTTGTTTGAGGAGCAGCACGGTGTCCGGGTCAGTTTCCTCACGCGAGACAGTCAGCGAGTGTCTTCGTGAAATGGGGTTTTCTCGCAGTAGAGCCGTGGTTGAGTCGTTATGGTCACGTGTCAGCATCTCTTGAGATGTCAGCATATCGCCCATGCTGTAGCTTCTTGGTTCTTCGGGGGCCGATACGAACGAGTCCATTGATGTGTCTTCTGGAGGCGGAGTGTGTGTCATATGAATTGGCGGTGGTTCTTGTCGAATGCGGTGGTGGTGATGATGTTTGACCTCTGGAACATTCAGTTGTTTGACCTGTTCAGATGCCCTTCTGACCTGTTCAGACTCTGCCTTTCTGAACTGCTCCACCTCAGTTCTCTCGACCTGGTTCACATCCAAAGCCATATCTTCCTCCACCCTCTCATGCTCCACATGCTCCAGACCGATCGGTCTCGTTGGCATGGAATAACTGCGCCCAGATTTCAACGTCACGCGACTTCCTCCCTTTCTTCCTCCTCCCTGGCCTGGTCTGAACTCGCCAGGACGAGTCGTGGCCATCGGTGTTGGTGCTCTTGCCGGTCTGGTCGCTGTTTTGACCCCTGCCAGCGTGAGACTTGAGGCTCGACTCGCTGCTCTGTTCCCCAACCGATCCACGTCTCTTGTCTCCACCCTGTACGGAATCCCACTTCCCTTTGGCATCGGTGTGATACGCCCCGAAGGTGTACTTCTGCCTGATGTCGATGGCGATGCTGTTGTAACTCCTCCAGGCTTGCCCTGAACTCGAATAGGAGTGGGAATACGGGTTCTTCGGGCCCCCGGCGCCGGAGTGGCCGCTCTTGTTTTCGGATTAGACAGGAACCGCTCCGAGTCCATGTCGTTATTAGTTCGTATGCTGTTGGTGATGATTTGTGCAGAGTTGCGATGCTGGAGGAAAAATAAAATGCGTAAGTAGTTGAAATGCAAAGATGGCCGGAGGAGAAATCTCAAATGCTCAATTGCTCAACCGCCAAAACAACCAACATGCTGTTTCATTTTCAAACCCACACAAGCCCTCCTAGCCCCATAATATTCTGCACACCGCTCCAAAGTAGGACCCCCTTAAACCATGGGCCGCATTGAGTTATCGTTTAGTTTAGGCACCTGCACGTCGAGGTTATTTACGGGACGCCGATTAGCGAGGTAGAAGATGGAGGTCTTGGATGGTGGAATGGCTACAGAAAGAATTTGAGACCACCATTAGAACGAGAGCAATCTGAGGATTCTAATGATAGTTTTAATTCTTTTTTATCACGCCCATTAACCGAGCTGTCTTGGCCCCCCACCCAAACACAAAGTTCAAATTAATAACATTGAACCAATGACCTTGACCGACTAATAAAACGTCAAAATAGAAGAAAAAGAGGGGTCCGACTAGTATAGGGCAACGGGCCAATTTCATCACGTGACCCCAACGTCCCCCAATCCGGCTCTCTGCCGCCGGTTCCGTCTCTTTTCAGTCTCTTTCGGGCGCTCTCTCACTTCTTGTGAACATTCATTAGTCCCGATCGGAACCTGAAATATGCAGGTCTTGGAGCAATTAGAGCAGGGACTGCAAAACAAACGGAACAAAAATAAAACCAAAACTGCGGACTGCGTAAGGGTCAACGAAAAATCAAAAGTATCCGATGCGTGGCCGAGGCTCCACCGGCATCACGTGGGTGTCAGTGTCAGACGGGGATGGGGACGGTGTTAGTGACTGGACACTACGAGTACATTTACCTCCTATCTAACGCACAAGTACACAATACATACATTAGCGCCTTTTAAACTGCAATGGAGATCAACAGAGATAGGGTTGCGGTACTTGATCTTGGATCTTGCAGGAGAAGAGCAGAACAAGACTAGTTGGGCTTGTTGTCCATGGCCTGTTTTCTTTTTCGGCCGCGTGACTGCGTTAAAGGAATGAGTGTGTGAGTAGAATGAATGAAATATTGGCTGCTACGAGTGATGTGCACCTACATTGTATACAATGTCAGATGTCAACGAAGACTCATACCCCGAGACTCCTTCCATGCCATGTGTCAAAGGCCGAGCGCGATTCAAAGACATCCTGAAGGGGCCAAATGTCCGTCGACGTTGGTGCAGTGAGACATACGGTGGTGGGTCGCGGTCGTCGGAGCAGCAAGGGTGTGCACTGTAGACGTTTTGGCACAGGATGCATCTAACGCTACTAAGGTATATACACTGACAGGATCCGGGCGAATGTACTGTAGAGGTTGACTAAATGATGGCCACAAGTTCTAAATCAAACCTGCTTGCATAGTACTCGTACCAGTGTATACTCGTCGTAGTGTAGCCCCCAGCTGCTTTGATCGTCAACGCACTATGTCTCACATCTGAAACAAGACGACGTGCTAGAGTTTGAGTGCCCAGGCAAAAGTGGCTGCTAAGCTGCCGGTCCGAAGAGCAGCCATTACTATCACACCACTTTCTGGCCCTGGTTCCATGTATGGAACCGGAGTATGATCGAGGGGCGTTTAGTTCGCTTGTGTGGGGCTTCAAACACCAAGTTCCAGACACCACTGACTCCACACCGCCTGGCCAAACCCTTCACGGCCCCCTGACCCTCCAAACCTCGTATCGGGGTAGCCAATCCGTAAAGACCCCTACTACTCCTATTCCGTACACAACCGTTTGGAGTCGTCATAATATTACGAAGATCAGCCAAGGGTGGGTGCAACTGCAACCGGTGCAACAAGTATAACCGGTGCCACCAGGGGTGTCTTGGTCATCACACTCAACACGCAAATGCACACAGGGTGGTATCCGCTTGGTAATAAGTCCTGAAACACGGCGGGGACCACGTGAACACCCCCGTTGTCCCCTTGTCGGCTAGCCGCTCTAGTCGCCCACTGCATCACTCCTGACCGTGCAGTCGTGGGCTGGTCAAGGTTTTAATTAATTAGGAACCAGACCCCTACAGTGCTGGCTTGCTTGCGCCGTACTGTAGCCAAGGGCTTTAGACAAATGGAGAAGACAAGCGGTTGTGTAAGCGACCTCCTTCTAAGACGCACTGGTAAGGGTACCAGTGTACGTCCAACCTACCCCTATTCATGAGCGCGCGTGCTCACTCATACACGCTCATTCACACTCATACTCGCTGCACACCTCCTTAACGCGTCAGGTGTTAAAAAAATCACCCACTTGACAGCTTCTAATCATTAGCTATCTTCCCACACAAAAATATCCACAATCTCATCAAAGGAGCCACTGACAAGGGGGGTTGTCGTAATATCGACTAATGAGAAGAAACACTCAAAACAAGACAAGGTTCTCGCTTACCTAGGACACCTTTAGGCGCCTCATTCTGGGGGTCTGAAACAACTAGTGGGACTAATAACATCACCAGCTTGTAGTTGACGTTGACGTGAGTCTCCATTCCAAGTTTCCGCCCACCAGGGGCACTAGTTAGTTCGGTTTATATAACCCATCAAGTTTCGACCCCTTGAACTCCAACATGGGGGTTCCAGGACTGTGAGAAGGAGACTTACGACGTTGGGTGGTGAAGAATGTATTATAAAAACGTCCTAAAGAAACAACCCACTCGCTTCGAGCGCAAAAAAAGATTACAGCACCCAGGATTCTCGTATGGTCTCCCACTACAATACTAACTAGGCTCTCTGGTGCTTGACTATGGCTGATCGAACGGGAAGCCGTATTTTCACCAGGATATGGCCGTAACCGAATTGCGCCGACCCGGAATCGAACCGGGGGCCCATCGATGGCAACGATGGATTTTACCACTAAACCATCGGCGCGCGGTTTCGTGCTCTAAAAAAGTGAACTTTCAATAGTATCTGTAAGAAGTCAAAAATCGGCCAATAATGGTTATTGGGACAGGAAATTAGAATCACAGTGTAGCCTGGCATGTGAGAAATCATTGTAACAAATTCTGAAGCTTCTTCAATTCTAATGGTTTTGTTGTGGCCTTTCCAACTGAGTGATTTTGAGCAACTGCGCGATGAAATGGCACTGAGAGACGAATAAAAACATTTAACAAAAATAAATTGCACCACCATAATCAAACAGCCCTTTAGGGTAGAATCCATTTTTGTGTGATCTGTCAGCTCGTTGTCATGAAGCTATAGATCATTACGAACATTTTCTCAAAGTCTGCGGAACAAATATCAATCATATCTACAACAACGATTCACTTTTAAAATTCAATTTCTATATACCATGTTCATGATCTGCTAGGTCAAAGGCCCCACAGGTTGCACTCTCGCTTACTCGGGATACCGAGAGCCTGACGAATTCGACAGTATCCTCCCGAATCGCCATAAGTGTTGACAAAGTTGAGTGCATGTTTGTCAAAGTAGTTCTTGGCTGAGACAATCTCAACAGCGTCGTTACTAATCTTAACAGACTTCTCATCCACCTGTAGTTGTTGTTGAGCGGCCTGCTGCTTCTTCAGAGCGCGCTTCTTCTTCTTGATTCTTTCCAGACGAGCGTCAGACTTTCGCTCTGGTCGAAATAAAGGAAGATCAACGCCAGGAGGGTTGCTGGTAGAGCTATTACAAGGGGAATGTTTGGACATGTAGCTCTTGGCCATCTGAAGATGGGAGTCGTCAATAAATTGCGTGTCCTCGTGAAGTTCCTGTTCAAGCATTTCGCGGAGTTGGTGTTCGATCTTGTGTAGTTTGCGGTTGAGAAGTAAAGTCTCGTACTGGTCTCTTTGTTTCTGGAACTGTTCAATGGCGTAAATCTGAATGTCGTATATGTAAGTCAGTAACTTCTCTCTTGCCATCTTAGTTTAGCTGAGAGGGACACGGTCTTATTTATACACTGTTGAGTTGGAAAAAGAACAAGAAGTATGCCTGAGCAAATGTAAAGTCACCTATCAGCTTTATTTACTTTCATTGGCTGGAATCACGGTGCGTTATGGGTTTCTCAAGATGTTTATGGATGGGATGCATAGACTATGGAAGGCTATGGTGCAAGATTTGGTACTGAATTGGAGAGGTGACAAGATGGGGACTTCAATATTACATGGAATGAAGAGTTTAAAATTCATTTAATATGCATCCGCACTTGTAACTGGTGTATTCGCAGATCTATGGCCATGTTACACCACACCTATCAGTAAGTCACCCACCACATGTATGAGCTGTCATGAGTATACCAGCTCACTGAATGGGCCGGTATGGCACGAGGAAATCCATACAAGTCCCAAATCATCCAATTGAAACATTCTCGAAGGTCGTTTCGCCAAAAGTGGCATCATAAAGTTGCTGTATCTGGTAGCTGCACCTTTCAGGCACAGCACGATACTTAAGATACGTACTTGTACGAAGTTCATGGGTAATGTAGTAACTGAATCACGATGCTTCTGTATCAGATATTTTGAGTCTTGTGTAGAAGCAGCCTGACTTCTGTCTATAAGGCTACATGGTGCCTAACAGACCACTTCGGTCATACTTAGGTATGGTAGAGGTATCTAGTCAAGGCAGAGGCGGATAGACTTTTTCGAAACCCATAACCATTATATCTCTTGTTTCCCATAGTTTTACTAACCACTGATTTATGCCCCAGATGAGCATCCGTCACTCCCTTCCTTCCATACTTGACATTCACCATATACTTCTCAATGTTCCAACCATCAGACTTGACCTAAACCCTAGTTCACAGCCAAATACAACCATACCTCAACTAAACATAACAAAACACCATACCACTAATCAAAACCCCTCCAATCAGCCCCAGAATTAGCCGTGGCACTAAAACACCCGCTCTGAACCATTATACTCATCTGGCCCATCTATATCCCCCACTCTCACCCAATCAGATAGCCGTCGTCTGCATCTGATAAACGGCACTGCCTCACCAATTCGGGGTTCATGTGGGGAACCTTAAATGAAAGCCTATTTGCTATGCCCGAAACGGCAACATATCTACGCACGGTAGGGTAACTGAATGATGGAGCCTTGGACGTTAACTTATCAGTGGTGGGCGGATGAGGGCAGGAGTTGACTGGAGAAGAGGGCCGGCTGTACGAATATTGCGATCAACTGACTTGTCTCAAGAATGAGACTTTGCACCTTTCTACGTGCGCCCAAAAGCTACCCCTTATGGAATCACCCGATTGTTCTTGTACATACTGGTATATACACACCACACCAGCACACCCACATTAATCTGGGGCTAGGTTGCAGCATGCATTGTTGAGAAAAGAGGAGAGGTTTGGTTTTGAAGGGTCACGTAACGAAGCGAGTCAATCGAGGTACTCGTACCAGTACAAGTAAAGCTGTCTGACTGATATTGCGAGTAGCTTAGTAAGCGCCGGAAGGAACCTCGCCAGCTCCTGCTCGTTTCGCTTACCTGTGCCACAATTAATGTTCCACCTGCTTCCAAAAATGTGGCATTTTGCGAGACACTCGAACACCCACCCCGTTCACTTGTGTTGGGAGCTAATTTACAATTCACTAAAAAGTGTGGATGTGGAAATGGTGTTAAAGCGACTCGGAGGAGAAACAGGGTACCAATCTGAATGTCCCAGAGACACAAACACCGCTGTTGTGGCGGCCAAAATGTATATAAGCGTGTTGGGTTCCGATTCCCTTCTTGTCCCAGCCTCCACCTTCTCTCCCGTCAACAGGGGACCCACTCTCAACACCGACATCCCCGTCTTAGTAACACACTCTAACTCTGTTGTTTCACCACCTCCAGCAAGACCATCGCCAACACGACACACCGCACCCGAAAAAAAAACCGTCTTTTAACACAAAACCCCACACAACAGCTGCAACATGGACCAGCCCCGCAAACTGTCGAATCTGTCGTCGGCTCTGGCCAGCATTTCTCTACACAATGGCGACGATTACGTGCCACAAAACCAGCAGCAGCAGCAGCAGCAGCAGCAGCAGCAGCAGCAACAGGCGTATGGAGGCCAGCCCATGTCTCAGTACCAACAGCAGCAGCAGCGGCAGCAGCAGCAGGATGACGACGACATCAGCATGAGCGTGTCGGCCCCGCGGCATGCCATGCCTCAGATGCAGCAAATGCCCATGGAGGAGCTGGACAAAATCGCACAGTATAAGCTCAACTACCCTGACGACGGCATCACGCTTTTCAGCCATCGGTCGGCGCCCAACGGCTTCAAAATCGCCGTGGTTTTGAGCGAGCTGGGTCTTAAATACCGCACTGTCTTCTTGGACTTCAAGAAGAACGAGCAACGGTCTCCCGCCTACATTTCGGTCAATCCCAATGCCCGAGTGCCCTCCATCATTGACCACGACAATGAGCATGTCAGTGTGTGGGAGTCTGGCGCGATACTCATATATCTGTGTCAGAAGGCCGGCCCGGACTGCTCGCTGTGGTCCGAAGACGTGATTGAACAGTCGCAAATCAACTCGTGGCTCTTCTTCCAAACCTCCGGTCACGCCCCCATGGTGGGACAGGCCCTGCATTTCCGATACTTTCACCCGGAACTCATTCCATCGGCCATTGAACGGTACACCAACGAGGTGCGGCGTATCTACGGCGTGGTGGAGATGCGGCTGGCCGAGAAGCGCGAGCAGCTGATTCTGGAGATGGACGACGAGAGCTTTGCGCTGGGCACGTCGGCTCTGTCCGAGTCGAAATACTTTGACGAGCCTGTCTGGCTGGTTGGAAACCGCATGACCATCGCCGATCTGGCGTTTGTCACCTGGAATAACGTGGTGGATAGAATCGGCATCGATCTCAAGGGCGAGTTGCCAGAGGTGTACAAATGGACGAGATTTATGATGGGTCGTCCGGCTGTGATTCGGGCTCTCAAGGGACAGGATAATGTTTAACCAATCCCACTGGATATTTGTTACCGTACTGGACGTGCTTTGCAACGTCTAGACGTGTGACTAGGCTAGGCTACGAGTCTGGTCTCTCATCAGACCCTGTTGATTCAACAGCAACCGGGCTGATTGCAACTCAACTACCGGCCATGCCTGGTGGTAGTATGATGATGGCTAATACCAAAAGCAGCAGCATGCTGGAAAAAATAGGTGTATATATGAATGAATGACTACAACAAGAGTGGAGTTTACTGTAGATGTATTTAAGGGGTTATCGTATACAGTCTCCGAGTCATTTATAGACGTTGCAAATAGGTCTTTGACAATAGACCGGTATGTTCGCCATTAATGCAATTAATTATTGTAGCTAGGCAACTCTTGACTGTTTCAAATTTAGTAATCTCCAACATGTCCAGTGAACTACAAAAGGCCTCCTCCATCCACATAAGTCTCGCTCTACAACAAAATTGTCACAGTTATTCAATATTCAATAATTTACCACTACTTTTGTCCTCCACTTGAAGGAACCCTTCTCCTTCTTTACTTTCAACCCGGGTCGCAGCTCTCTCGTCCATGCAATAAGAGAGCCTCGGTGACACTGTTATTGCGGTTTAAGTCCTGTCATCTAGTTACTGACAAAAAGCCCGCCATCGCACCGTCATAGTTCACTCACATGCTCTCTTAATGCCTTCTCATCTCCTGCAAATCAGCCATGGCATCGGCTGGCTTCACCTGGGTCAGGCAAGCAACAGCACTCTCCTTACCCTTGTGTCCACGACCAACGGGGCCGTCGATATGATCGCTGTCCTCACCTCTGCCCCGTCGACCCGTCCGCTCGGAGCCTGAAAGAGCAGCCTTGTCAGAATCAGTCCAAACAATGCCGAGCATGTCGAATCTGTCGGAGTCCGAGTCTCGATGCGAATTGGTCATCTCTCGAGCATCTCTAGTCACACGTGCCAGCAATCCGGCTCCTCGGACTCGTCCGGACCGTCGACCGGTGCTTCCAGATTCTTCTCCGGAGTCTTCTCCAGAATGGGGGGTGCTTCCATCCCGAGATCCCCCATCCCCGTCCTCCTGCTTTACCATCACATGGCTGAATCCCTTCAAGAAGCCCAGGCTTGCTCGGTCGTTAGAAATGTCGGTCAGTTCTCGAATTTCCGACGACAGTTTCTTGTTTTGAACCTCAATGTGGTTAAGGAAACGAGACTGCAAACTCTTGGTCGTGATTTCATGGTTGGCCCGCAACGACTCGAGGTCACGGGTCTCGTCGGCCTGGACTCGCGAGATCCGATACTCCTGGTTGAACTTGAGGCTCACCAGGTTGATGTCTCTGGTTTCCGCGAGGTCTTCCAGTTCCTCCAACAGATCCACGTCCGTTTCTTCTTCCACTGCGGCGATCTTGCCCTGGATGCTTTCGATGTATTTTATGAGATGCTGGCCACGATTGGAGTGGAATCGGCGGGTGATGAGCGACTGGTAGTCCGTCATTTGCCGGCTTCGTCGAGTTGTTTTCTTGGCCATTTGTGGTGTTTGTGTTTGTCTCGTATGCCCTGGGTGTGTTTTGTGTTGTTTCACCAGTAAGGACCAGTGTAGTGTGATGGTTTTGTGCTCGGGTTGGTGTTTCGGTTGGTGTTGCGCTTTCAGGATGGCCCTAGACTCTTGTAGCTCCCCTCTCTGGTGTTGATTGCGATATGACCTCTCAGATACAATAGAGGTTTATGACACAGGAGGCCTGCAGTGTATGCAGATCTTAAGGTTAAGGTTCAATGAGGTAGGGTAAATCCGCCGTTGCGGCAGGTCTAGTATGGGCTTAGGAGGGGAGCTATAGTGAAGATGAAGGTATTCTCGAGTCTTTGAGAATGAACTGTACGTTTTCGAACAACATCTATACCGATAGCCTATCTGCAACGTGAGAAACTCATTGTAATACACAGTTTTTCCAAGTGCCACATACGCCAACCTAAATTGAGATGTTTAAATGAAAAAGGAAAACCAAGACGCAAAGTAACAGTGGACCGTGATATCGACAAAAATGTTTATTGGCTGTTTAGGAAGATGGAGGAGGGGTTTTTCGGGGTTGCCAGAGAAATACTTGTGGATGTCTGATTCGACAAAATTCGCACCTGCTTTCTGAAGCCCATAATACTCAAACCGTTTGCGTTGCGTTCTAAGGCTAAGACTAGCATGGACTAGTTCGCTGCCCAGTTGCGAGTGTGGTGGCAATCGTGATTAGTCAGCTGGTTGGGGTGTTCGAGAGCTGTTTCTATGACCAGTCGTAGTGCTCTCTTCTGTTGTTTCACTCGATTGTACAGTTTGATGTGTACAAGCAGCAACAATTGCGTGTAGCAGGGAAATAACAGTAGATATGGGGTTCGTGTGCCTTTTTAGAGTCAAGCATTCATTTGTGAGAGCTTGCAAAGTATCGGTAAGTCGAAACTTCTGAGGTGGGATCCCATCGGAGACATTCCATGCTCTTTGGAAGCAGAGACTTCTAGTATTCATGCGAAATTTCGTGTGCTATTCTTCAGTAGCAGGAGATCATCGGGGGCGGATCGGAAACGTGATGAGTAGAGTAGTCTCCCGTTCCGGCCTTGTCAGTTTAGATCGTTGTACCCGTTGACTAAAGTGCTGATCTGAAAGTTCCGAATGTGTCCGATTTCGTTACTCGGGTTTCTGCGTAACAGCCAGACTGTAGCTGTCAGGATATGCCGGCTAGCGCGTAAGCAGCCTATATGTAGCTCCTACACATACAATTGTCGTACACTAGCGGCTGTGCTGCATCGTCTGGGCAACCTGCTCTGTATGTAAGTGCCGTAACGTGCGTTAGCGTGTTTAGTTTACGGACATGTTGGGCTCCATGCGGCATTGGGTGGGGTTTTCTAAATAGTCAGTGACTGAGTAGTTGTGAGTGACAATCATTCAATTGTTAAGGCTGACTATCGATCACGACGTCGGTATATTCATCTGTCGTTGTCCACACACCAAAGTATCGTGGCCGCCCTTAACTGCTGTAGACATCTACAGGTGACTTCTTGGCAGATGATAATTAGGTCTAAACGTGCTTCTTGGCGGTAAAAGTTGTAAACATTCGAGACGATCGATTGAAAAGAATATTGGATCGTCGATGTTATCTTTTTCGTCCATGCAGATCGTTGTGCTAGTAGGGCTGATCCTTGTGGCCTCGACATACCATTGCCAGCTATTCCAATATCCTACCACTTTGTTCACCTTTTCGTAAGCGCGCTAAACTGCGAGTTGGAGAATCTGAAATTATGCTAGAACGGAAACTGCGGAGTTGAGAGGGGCAAGCCGTGTAAGAGACGGGCACACTCATCTCCATTAGGTTTCATCTATTGAGGGGGATCAAGCGCGGGGATTAACCATTATGACTCAGGAGTAGTCACTCTACGAGATGAATCCTGGAAGCAGAAAAAAGCACTGTATTAAAGTCAGCGGAATCACCAGATAACCTACCGTATTGTGAGTCCACACTACCGGTAGCTCCTCAGCATTCTGTGGAAGTCTGGGGTTTAAACTTTCGCTTAAACATTATAAGCTTTCGGCCGAAGCGGGGTCCAGAGAAGAACCCCCATCAAAATACTGTAGACAGTCACGTGAGAGCCATATCTGGGCTGGCGAGGATGTCATATGATCCAATAGCCCGTGTGGTGTTTTCTATGTCGTTTATTCGGTGCCAATTGCTGTCAACCTGGGTCAATTGCATTATATTATATTTTGTTACAAATTAATGCAATTTCAACAACACGCATCATCACTAATCATTAGCTAGTATATATAAGCTGACGTCTCCTTGGGAAAGACATTTCATTCACAATCATGTCTCTCTCAACAAAACTCACACTTGCCAACGGCCTTGAGGTCGACCAACCCACCGGACTATTCATCAATGGAGAATTCGTTGCCTCCAAGTCCGGCAAGACCTTTGAAACCATCAACCCTACCACTGAGGAAGTCATCTGCTCTGTTTCTGAAGCCGATGAGGAAGATGTCAATGCTGCTGTGGACGCTGCTTCTGCCGCTTTCAGAACCTGGGGTTTCAAGACTGCCCCCAGTGCTCGAGCTGCTGTTCTTTTCAAGCTGGCTGATTTGATTGAGCGAGACCTCGATATCATTGCCGCCATTGAGACCACTGACAACGGTAAAGTGTACGCTCACGCCAAGGGAGACGTTGCTTTGGTCGTCAAAGTGATTCGATTTTACGCTGGATACGCCGATAAGATCTATGGAGATGTTATTCATGGAAATGACGGACACTTCTCCTACACTCGAAAGGAGCCCATTGGAGTGTGTGGACAGATCATTCCCTGGAACTTTCCTCTGGTCATGTGGTCGTGGAAGATTGCTCCTGCTCTTGCTACCGGAAACACTGTTGTTCTGAAGAGTGCCGAGTCTACCCCTCTGTCTGCCCTTTATGCTGCTAAACTCGCCCAGGAAGCTGGCATTCCCGCTGGTGTGCTTAACATCATCTCTGGCTACGGCAAGGTCGGTGGTATCATGACCAACCACCCCAAGATTAGAAAGGTAGCGTTCACTGGATCTACTGCTACCGGAAAGCAGGTTCTGAAGAGTGCTGCTTTGTCCAACCTCAAGAAAATCTCCCTGGAGCTCGGAGGAAAGTCGCCCAACATAATCTTTGACGATGCCAACTTGCCCAATGCCATCTCTTGGGCCGCTCTTGGTATCTTCTTCAACTCTGGAGAAGTCTGTGCGGCTGCCTCTCGACTCTATGTCCAAGAGGGAGTCTACGACGAGGTTGTCGCTGCTCTTAAACAGCGTGCCGAGGGTCTGGTTGTTGGTGACCCCTTTGACCAACAGACCTTTCAGGGCGCCCAGACTTCCAAGTTGCAGTTTGACCGAGTCATGAGCTTCATTGAGGCCGGAAAGGCGGAGGGAGCTACTCTGCTGACTGGAGGCTGCCGCGCCCAGGACAAGGGCTACTTCATTCGACCCACTGTGTTCACTGACGTCAAGAAGGACATGAAGATTGTCCAGGAGGAGATTTTCGGTCCTGTTGTCGTGGTGACCAAGTTCAAGGCCCTCGAGGAGGTCATTGAGCTCGCCAACGACTCCGAGTACGGTCTGGCTGCTGGTGTGCATACCCAGGACATTTCTCGAGCCCACTACCTCGCCGAGAACCTCCATGCTGGAACCGTGTGGGTCAACACCTACAACTCGTTCCACATTTCTCTGCCCTTTGGAGGCTTCAATCAGAGTGGTTTCGGTAAGGAGATGGGCAAGGATGGACTGGACAGCTACATCCAGACCAAGGCTGTGCGAATCATGTTTGACCAGGCCAAGCTGCAGTAAGTGAATAATGATTGTTAATGTTTGAATGAGAAAGTAGAGTACATACGTAGATACTGTGAAACGTAGAGCAGTTTCCAATCTGTATTGGGATGTTCTCAACGGTCTGATTCTCACACTGACACACAACTCTTACCTGCATCTACAATGCATAAGTCAATTCATCAGCCCGCTAATCTGATCTACAATCAACTCGTAACTTCATCAATACAATAACTATGTCGCGTTTTTATACAACCGCGCTTAGAGCTTGGGGGTGTCGTTACCCTGGGCAATGAGCATCTGGGGGTAGACGGCGTTGTTAGCAGCGCCGTTGGAAGTGTGCCATCCAGCACCGTCAACAACAATGGTGGTTCCGGACACGTAAGAGGCGGCCTCGGAGAAGATGTAGACGGTACCGTTGGCAATGTCCTCGGTCTCTCCCCATCGCTGGGCGGGGATCAGAGACAGAGCCTTCTCTCGCATGTCAGCGGGGAGAAGTCGGTCGATACCCTCGGTTCCGGCAATGGCACCGGGGGCAATGCAGTTGGATCGGATACCCAGGGGTCCGAGCTCGACGGCCAGAGCGTTGGACAGAGCGTCGATACCGGCCTTAGCGGCGGAGACGTGGGTCTGGAAGGGGATTCCGTAGTAGTGGAGGGTGGCGGAGACAAAGAGAATGGAGCCCTTGTTCTTTCGCAGCTCGGGGAAACAAGCCTTGACGGTGTTGTAAGATCCGAGCAGATCGATGGAGATAACGGACTTGAAGGCGTTAGAGGACAGGTGGTTGAAGTCGGACAGGAAGTTTCCGGCGGCTCCACAAATGACAAAGTCGATTCGGCCGAGCTCCTTGACGGTTCGCTCAGCGGCAGCGACCAGAGACTTGACCTCTCGGACGTCAGTGTTTCCAACACCAATGACCTTGGCGCCGGGTCGCAGCTGGGCCATCTCGTCGGCAGCCTTCTGTGTAACCTCGGGTCGTCGTCCGATGATGGCGGCGTCAGCACCAAGCAGAATCATGGCCTCAGTCTGGACTCGGCAAATGGTGCCTGCACCTCCGGTCACAAAGACAACCTTGCCCTTGAAGATGTCGGCCTTGAAAACGGTCTTCTTGAGCCAATCGGGAGACAGAGTGTTGGGCATTGTGTGTTTATTGAGATTTGTGTGTGGTTGTGACGAGAAAGTGTCGATGTGTCTGTCTCAGGGTCTGGGGACAAGAACACATATATACCAATGCTGTGACATGAGCTAACCTTATGTGGGACTTGTACCCCAAACGAACCTCGGCCGAACCTTACCCCGGATTCACATGGAGGTGGGGTAATTGGAGCGGACGGGATGGAGTTGGTCCAAGTGGTGCAAAATGAAAGAAAATGGAATTTTTCAGAAAAGGAATCAATTTAAAACGAGATGAATCTGCCATACCAGCTTCACGTGACCCCCATCGCCCACCCCTAGCCCATACTAAACTGGTCTTCTCCGCTGTTAGTCCTAAGACCGGTTATGCCGAAACTCTAATTGGTGGACGTTGGGACTGCACTTACAAGGAGACCACAGTGCCATGCCCACTGTTCAATGGCAATCCTTGACTCAACCAATCTTTATAGTGTTGGGGGTCATAACGTGTCAGAACAAGAATGTGAATATTTTATGAACGAACAACCGAGAACCGAACAGACGATTGACGTAGCGCTACGGTAACCCCCCCTAAAATCGTACAATTGTTGTACATACTTGTACCACACAATTTCTCTGCATGTCCCTTCCCCCCTTCCCCCTTCGTGTCGCCTCGCCTCGCCAAGAGCATGACGAATTTGTGCATTGGCGGGAGCTCAACAACATTTCGGCTGATCCGGCTTTACTTGTGCTCCCTGTCTTGATATGACCGTGTCTTCCAGCTTCCATAAATCCACTCCTATTATTTATCCAGCTGAGTTGCAAAGCTATTGGTAAAAGGGGCCTAATAAAACAGCCTCTGCCATGTTGAACTTGTCTGAGTGCCGGAAGTCTTGTACTTGTACCAAGCACCAACAACTTGAAGATGACATTGGATATGATAGTGTACAAGTACTTGATGACTTGATGACATCAGAATCATTGACGTTGCCCGGATAGAAGACTTGCCCTTGCCCAGTGTTCTTAGATTCACATTTACTCCCCATTTAATTCTCTCTGCAACCACATATCTTTCTCCACGAACTTCCAACTAAATAGTTGACTAATCTTACCATTTGTTGATTACAATGAGACGACTAAACAAAATTAGTGATCATCTACTTACCCCACACACGCTGCCATGTGAGAGAAGCGCCGTTGGAACGTGTTTCTGGTGGGTCACGTGACATCATCGTCAGCCCCGCCGTTGCTTCTCAACTCGTAAAATGACCCAGGGACTTACTACTGTATATTGTAGAACATGAACCACCATTATCCGCCAATAAAACTATGCACACAACCAACCACACAATAAAACCGTTGTCAGGGTTAGGTCAGATTGGGTTAAGGCTGGCTGATTGTACAAGTCGGGTTCGCTAGGGCTGGAACTCTATGTGTGGAAATGGTCGTAAAATATTTGAGTTAGGATGTGAGACGACCACGTGAATTTTCAGATGTTCTGCATGACAGGCGGCAGGGTGTGTTTTAGGGTTACTCCGCTACTTGTATTACACGTAACAGCTTTGCGTGCGAATACTATGAGTCGCCGATGTACGAGGAATCGGTGTCGGATCTGTCTGTGCACATATTCTCGAGCGGTCGTTGCTCTTATTCTCCTGGTTAGAGTGGCAAATACTTTAATTGGCTTCTCGCAAAATAAGCTTATGTAATTTTGTGCATGTAGCTGCCAGTAGAAATCTTCACATCTACGTCACTATGATCAATCCACTCATTCTCTCTCTTACCTTCAATTGCGACACTGTCCGAGACGACTGAGCTATGATACTGCTCCTGGACTACTCTGAGATGCCATGACCATCTCATTGATGACTACCCTCAAATGTTACCCCTCAAATGTTACCCCTCCGGCTGCGCACTGTGTACAACTGGGGAATGTTTGGCAGCGATGGATGCTCGGAAAGCGCGGCATTTTGGTTGCATTCCACTGAATTTTATGCGCTTGATTGCTTCTCGGACACAGTCTGTTGATCAACTGCTCACATCCGACACTAAGACGATACCCTTGTCAACACCTCGCTACTGGTACTGGCACCAGTGCCCTCGCATTAGACCGCTTCTACTTCCCAAAGCAGTTGGAGTTCCAAACACCAAAAGGCCGCCTACTATCCCCATTGTTTCCACGCCAACCCAACCGAGTACATACCCCTCCTGTACTACGGAGTAGACTCGTCCTAGGCTTTCTTCGAGCCTCTGACTTGTCGGTGGAGTGACAGCTTCGTTTGAACCCTGTTTAAAAATGCCACTGAACCATCGACCCAACCAAGGATGGCAGGATGGGAAACCATGTGGCTTGTTGGGGGTATTGGCAACTCGTTTAGGCTAGCTAAGCTGGATGGTCAAGTCCACTTAGAGATGCTATGCGCCAATGTAGCACGCATGTTATCCTACAAGGCGCTAAAGTGGTCTAGGTCTATTATACGACGCCCAGTATGTCACGATGTGCTAGGCAGTTAAAAAGCAGTAGCTGGAGGAGACACGATGTGACTATAGATATGACTCGGGTGGAAGAGTGATGTATCTCGGATTTAGTTGGACCCTGTGGGTGCTAATGGCTTTTAGTCGAACATTTTGGCATTGACTAGACGGTCTTCTGCTAAACTAGCAGTAAACAAACATTGAGAGTATTTTACGGGCTCTGGATTTATTAAGGTAATGTCATAAAGGCTATAGGAAGAAGGAAAGGCACAGTCAGTTGCACGCACTCCATCAAGTGCACTGCTTCTGCTCGGCAAAATCTATAAATTAATTAAATACTTCATACTTAGATGAGGAAGGCAGCGACGGCAATGACGGCACCGGCAATGGAGACACCGTTAGTGATGGCACCGTTAGCCTGGGCGGCGACGGGGGCAGTGGTGCCGGGGGCCTGGATCTGACCGTCACCAATCTGAGAGACAACACCCTGGGCAGTGGGCTTGATGGCAACAGTGGTGTTAGGAGCCTGAATCTGGCCGTCACCGATCTGAGAAACGGGGGCGAGGGCAGTCTCCTTGGGGGCAGGGGCAGGAGCGGCAGTAGACTTGGGAGCCTGGATCTGGCCATCGCCAATCTGAGAAACGGGAGCCTGGGCGGTCTCCTTGGGGGCGGGGGCAGGAGCGACGGTAGACTTGGGAGCCTGGATCTGGCCATCGCCAATCTGAGAAACGGGAGCCTGGGCGGTCTCCTTGGGGGCGGGGGCAGGAGCGACAGTAGACTTGGGAGCCTGGATCTGGCCATCGCCAATCTGAGAAACGGGAGCCTGGGCGGTCTCCTTGGGGGCGGGGGCAGGAGCGACGGTAGACTTGGGAGCCTGGATCTGGCCATCGCCAATCTGAGAAACGGGAGCCTGGGCGGTCTCCTTGGGGGCGGGGGCAGGAGCGACAGTAGACTTGGGAGCCTGGATCTGGCCATCGCCAATCTGAGAAACGGGAGCCTGGGCGGTCTCCTTGGGGGCGGGGGCAGGAGCGACGGTAGACTTGGGAGCCTGGATCTGGCCATCGCCAATCTGAGAAACGGGAGCCTGGGCGGTCTCCTTGGGGGCGGGGGCAGGAGCGACAGTAGACTTGGGAGCCTGGATCTGGCCATCGCCAATCTGAGAAACGGGAGCCTGGGCGGTCTCCTTGGGGGCGGGGGCAGGAGCGACGGTAGACTTGGGAGCCTGGATCTGGCCATCGCCAATCTGAGAAACGGGAGCCTGGGCGGTCTCCTTGGGGGCGGGGGCAGGAGCAGCGGTAGACTTGGGGGCCTGGATCTGACCGTCGTTGATCTGAGAGACGGGGGCAGCGGCAGTCTCCTTGGGGGCAGGAGCAGGGGCAGTAGACTTAGGAGCCTGGATCTGACCGTCGTTGATCTGAGAAACGGGAGCCTGAGCGGTGGCAGGAGCGGGCTTCACAGAGGCGACCTCAGCAGAAGACTGAGCCTGGATCTGGCCGTCGGGGATCTGAGCAACGACGGACTGGGCAGCAGCGGTGGCGGCGAGAAGAGCGAGAGTAGAGAGCTGCATTTTTGTGTATGTGTGTGATAAGTGAGAGGATGAAGAGGGAGTAGTAGACGCGACCCCCGGCCACTTATATAGCCAGGGGTAGAGGGGTACGGGTGCTGGAAAGAGTTTGACTTTGTGTTTTCTCTGTCCAGCACTGTTTTACAATGTGCGCTAAAGGGTAGGACATTCGCCAGCACTAATTTAGGGTAGTGATGAGCCTCGCGGTTCCCCCAAGGGCTATAGTCTAGTAGAACCTCTGGCGCTCTGTTTTTTCCATCTCATAAAAACCATCTCATTGAACTCCTGGTATCATCGCGAGGTCAAGATCGTCATCCCCTGGCTACTTCATTTGTGAACCCAAGTCACAGTAGCCTTCGGTTCAAGCATGGCTTGCATAAATTGGTTCGCAACAGGAGAAGGCGGGAGCATGTGCCAAGATGATAAAGCAGGTACATGTACCGCGATATTAATATTTGTGCAGTCCCGCAGTCTTGGTCGAGAAAATCATCATGTATTTCTGGCCCTCAATGCCTTTTCTAGGCAGCTGTCAGCAGGTCATTCAATTCTTCCCGGAGCACGTCCAGCCCATCACTTTACCCTTTTGAGACACGCTAAGAGTTTAGCGAACTTTGTTGCACCACCTTCAGAGGCTTTCTGAGCTTCAGAGGCGGAGCTATTGTGAGCGTTACATCCAAGGTGACGCCATTGAGTCTTAAACAGTTGCGGTAGCATAACTTCTGTGATTCTGTTTTCCAAGAAACATGTGCCAGCCAGGGTAGTCCCTTTACTGTACACTATTCTGATTACCGAACACCGCCGACACTCCCATTGGATCCGACGTGCTGGATTCTTTTCGGTGTCAACCTTACACACGAAATCGAGCCATGCGTGTTCAAGGGGCTCGCTGGGAAAATCCGTAAATCTGTGTGCAGCACCGAGCGTCTGTGCGTCCTTGGCAGTGCAGTCGAATGCAGTGGAACAATCGTGGGTGCCTCCATTGTCCTGCTGGGCATCTCATCGCTCAATGGTGTTGCAAAAACTCGATGTTACAGCCCGGCTTCCAGCCACCCCAACGCCAGCCATTCCTACTCCATGTCTTAGCCAGCCAACGGAACCGGCTGTCTTATTTTTAGCACACCTTTTCCTTTCGATGCAGAAATAGAATTCAGTTATTAAATTCACGCGGTGGTTGCGGGATTGCGCCAGTAAAGCGCTGTCTGCCCGTGGAGAGTGTCCAGTTACGGTAAAGCGAGTGCTCCATACTTGCGTCGTGGATGTGGGTGCGGCCGTAAACGGCATAGAAATGGCGCTCCCTGGCTCTTCGTCCGATATGGTCATCGCCGACCGGGGCCTTGGCCGTGGAGGTGGTCTCTCCGGTTTCTACACACAGTTCGCACCAAAATAACCTCTTCTAAAAATAACACGACGGACGTGTGCCAGGAGTCAATCCTGAATGTCGTTCAACGCCATCGTCAATTTCCGTGTCAGCCAGCGCTGATGCTCGGGATTTTGCTTGCCCACTTCCTGTTGCGTAATTGCGCGTAATTGCTCCATCGAGAGCTGCCTCAATACGGTAAAGTGGTATATGACTTTTCTCACTTTTGGGCTGTACAGTGCACGCATACTGTATGCTCGCACTGTACTATGGGGACAGGGGGGAGTGGGTTGGGAACAGAATCTTCAGGGGGAAATACTCGGTGTAACTAGCTGGAAAAACTGACACTGTATTGCGACCGGCTTCAACTCTGTTGGCTTCGAAAGCACGCCTCAGAAGCAATAAATTGCGGCCTCATGCTACATCACAACATGTCCTCCACGATTCCCAAAAGGGCAATAATTGGTCTAGACCTCCCCGCCAAGCTCGCTTGCTTGCATTAATTGTGCTGGCTGCGTCGGCAGGTGCGCGATTTGACTGCTCGGACAATTGTTCCACGTGACAACACGTGAAGACGTTGCGATCGAGTTGGTGATGTTCGCTGGCTTACAGTACCACCCTGCTGGAATGTTTAGTTCAACTGTGTAGCATATCAAGCCATTGAGGCGCTATCTCGGACAATGAAGGCTCCACTTTGGCTGAGTTTGGTAACGCACTACAAGCGTTGTACAAATACGTCCAGGCGAGCGAAGATATCGCCTTAAACAGCGACTTGCTTCAAAAATTGCATGGATCAGGCCGATGTAACAACAGGCTTTCTGGCATTATTGCCAACTTAATGACTGATTGTTACCGTACCGCCGCATCGCACCCCAACAGAGGTGTCTGCGTTGCATTGAGTTGAATTGACTGAGAGATGTATAGCGCAAAAAGATAACGCAGTTATTGGCAAGTATTTTTACATCAGGCCCGAGTCGGCACCAGCCTCAAATACCAATTACTGTAGAGATCTCTCCAGGTGAGACATTTGACTCAGTTTAATTGGTTTTTGTAAACTCTAGGGGTATTTTTGGGACTCGCAAGGTTGGTTCTCACGTGGGATCGGCCCAATCGATCTGACAATTCCCCAGACTTTCCATTGGCCCATTCGGGTGGAGTGAGCGTCCCATGTTGGAACCCCAGAATTGACCTCATATGCCATCTGCACCTCGGCAACCATACAGTCGACTGTATAATTGTACATGTACCAGACAAAATGAACACACATGCGGGCTGGAAGAGAAAAAAGAAATTCACGGACACCGTCTACATTGTATCTGCCCTGTTTACTTTTACTGTAATCCACTTGTATGTCAACATCGTGCTGTGTGGCCACAATGCAAGAATCGGTAAGTATATGCTAAGTAAGCGTCAGTGAAGCCCTGGGGCGGCCCCTGAACCTCAACAGGTAATCTCTCCGACCTAAAGACCAATGTGGAAATCACAAGCTACAACTAGCTACTGTACCAGTGCACACCCACTTCACCCAAAAGACTCGAAAAACGTGAGTAAACGAACTCTGATCTGGTTTGTGTTCATCACGAGAAGAAGCACGATGCGGAGGGGAAGTACGACCGGGAACAATCACCAACTTTTAGCACATTGAGTGTGGTACACTGTTTAGATCACAATGCCTTTGATTGAGCTAAGCGCTTGGGGGTCTTGTATGAATTGGGGCTATCACTAGGTGTTTTAAAGGAGACTCAACACAGGGGAGCAGGTAACCTTCATGGAATCAAAGACCGGGATCTGACGGATGTGGAACAGAATCGATCTAGACCTTTCCCTTGGCCCTGATTCCGATACCAACTGAACTTCATTCTAAAGCTCACTCACGGTATAGCCGACCAGTACATATAGCGGACTAAACAAACAATCGGGCAGGGATTGAAGTACTGAAGTGATTACAGAGCTACAAATAGCGTCATCAACTCACACTACAAGTACAGGTAGTATGGTTGCGAGTCAGTTCGTCGCTCTCGTGGGGTCCCTATACAGGCTGGTGCACATTCGGTAACGGTACAGAACAATGTGCAACGGGATGTACAAGAGTTCAGTACTCGTGTAATCGCAGTCGAGTTTCACATTGATCGACATGTCTCTTGGTGCCTTGTACTACTCCTCGCTAAAGTCCGTCAGTTGCGATACTATGGTTGGCCAACACTTGGAACGACAAATGGAACACTGCTTCTTCCTAGCAATCACAACACATCAAGTAGCTACTGGCAGTCACTCAAGTCAAATCTGTCCTGAATTTCCTCCTCAAAACATCTGCTCAGAACAATCGAAGTCAACTCCACAGACTAGTCTCTATATATAACAGTCAGTCGCTTCAATCATGTTGCATGCACGACACTTGAGAGACAAACTTTGATGTGTGTCTATAAACACGTCACGTAGTACGAAAGTATGTACACGTATCGCACGGGGCGTAAATTTGGGACGGATAAAAGATACGCTCATAAAACTCTGGCCACGTGATTGAGGTCCATGCTGACCATCTCCATACGTATGCATCATGCATCAAACCTCCCTAATCAGTTACCATACTACTTGCCTAACATTGTCGTGAGGTTTTGCAATAAACTTCGGTGAAACACACTTGTCATCTTACAACCTACAATGCCCAACTGGACTGTGGATCCTGCCAACAAAAAACGGCTTCTGGCGCTGCAGAAGGACGGCGCCAACAAGAAATGCTTCGATTGTGACGCCCCCAACCCCCAGTGGGCGTCTCCCAAGTACGGCATCTTCATCTGTCTGGAGTGTGCTGGCGTGCACAGAGGTCTGGGAGTGCATATCTCGTTTGTGCGATCTATCTCCATGGACCAGTTCAAGCCCGATGAGATGGAGCGAATGGAGAAGGGCGGCAACCAGCGGGCCCATGAATTTTTCGACAAGGCCGGCATGGCTCGAGACACACCCATCAAGCAGAAATACAACTCGGTGGTGGCTCGAAACTACATGAACTACCTGACCAGCCAGATCGAGGGCACCGAGTACGTTCCCGAGAAGGAGGGAGCTGCCCCTAGCGTGGCCCCCGCCAAGTCGCGGGATTCCAGCAAGTCTGGGGAGTCCGATGTGACCCCCCAGGGCTCCAACGTGGCCTTTTTCGAGGGTCTGGGTGCCAAGAACGCATCTCGATCTGCAGATGTTCGACCCTCGGAGGGCGGAAAGTACGGCGGATTCGGAAATACTCCTGCCCCTGCCTCCTCTTCTTCTAACCGACCTGGTGCTACCATCACCATGGACAACTTCCAGGCTGACCCTCTTGGAACCCTGACCAAGGGATGGGGTCTGTTCTCGAAGACCGTCAGCCAGATGTCCAACGAGGTCAACAACCAGTACATCAAGCCTACCGTTCACCAGATCCAGGAGTCCGAATACACCAAGACTGCTCTTGCACATGCTCAGCAACTGGGAGAGACTGTTCAGAAGGAGAGCAAAAAGGGTCTCGATCGGTTCCACGAGTTCGTCGAGGGCAACGAGGGCGATCCTCAGGGCTACAGCCGTCCTGGTGAGTCTCGAAACCTGCTTCAGTACGATGACGAGTCCGACGAGGACCCCTTTTCTCATCTCAAGCCCAAGGGTAAGTCCAACATGACCGGATTCGGTAAGACTGCCGATGGCGAGGACTGGGGCGAGTGGAACGAGTGGGACGAGGATGGAGTTGAAGATGAGGACGAGGACGAGCAGGTGGCCAAGTCCACCAAGGACGCCGTGCCTCCTGCTGCCACCGAGGCTCCCCAGGCCAAGAAGCCCTCTGCCAAGGAGCGAGCTCTTGCAGCTAAGGCTGAGGCCGAGAAGGCCGCCAAGGAAGCTGAGACCAAGGAGAAGACCGATAAGGTCGAGAAGGCTGCGGATGAGGAGGCCGAGAAGGTCGAGGACGAGGATAAGGAGCCTCTCGAGGAGGTCGAGCCCGAGGCCGAGACAAAGTCCAAGAAGGATGATTAGATGTATTATAGATAGAATAAGTACTGTATATGAGGGTGTAGGTGGTCAGACCTGCTACCCAGGTTTCGTTACAATAGTCTGAGTAGCAGAACGAAAGAGTCTGTCGCATGGTTGCTATGAGGTCTCTGCAGTCAAGCAATTGTTACAACGAGGTCCCGAATTGTGCTCATCACGATAGAATTGACAATGCCACGAATGTACCACTCAAAACAGGACGCCTCTTCCACGTAAGTATTCTCGTTGCATGTCCAAAGGCATCACTGTCCACGCGCAAACACAGTTCACCAACCACTAACAAAACGGCCACCACATCACTACGTAATCAGAGAATGTGATGACAGGGGAGCTTGGAAAAAATGCACAAAAATTGGAACAAGCATGCTAATCTGAAATTGCATCGAATCTGCCTTCTAACTACTCAGCTAAAAATCCCCCATCAAAATCCCTGACTACACTCCCTCAGGGCTTACCCTACCAACCCTATCCCAGCATGCATATCGTGCATGACAGACACCACCATCACCATTCTCATCACGACAATCACAGAATGAAGCTCAACACTCTGATTCCATTGGTGGCTGGTCTGGTGACCCCGGCCCTGGCCTTCTCTAACTCGTCCCCTCACGTGATTCTCTCGTCGGTAGCCTCCCTTGATTCGGCTCTCTCCAACTCCGTCCAACAGGCCTCGTCCGCTCGAGATTTCGACGACCTGGTCAACCAGGCCATTGTGGGCTGCCCTGCTGACACCTATGTCTTTGTGTCTCAGCCCGGTCTTCACGCATCCGACCTCGAGGATTCTGCGGTGACTCCCTTCCTGCATCGAATTGTGGGCCTGGCCAAGTCGTCGTTTGTGTCGAACCACGTGTTCAGCGACACAGAGCGACAGCTGCCCCAGGACGCCCTCTCGCACCTCGAGGAAACTTGTGGAGCCGCTCAGGTGACTGTGGACGGAACCACCGGCAAGTTTGAGCAATATGTCGACACAAAGCCCCGAATTCTCCAGGTGCAGCTGGACGAGCTGACCGACGGGACTGGAGACGCCCGAGACGCCATTCTCAAGGCCCACGACAATGTTCTCAAGGCCGTTCTTGGCCGTCTGCCTTCGCCAAACTACGTCCTGGTCTACGTGTCTTCCCCTGGACCAAACCAGGTCGAGGAAGAGGAGGAGTACCAGTTCACTCAGCAGCACACTCGGGAGGAGTCCGACGAAAAGGTCAAGGACAACCTGTTCCAGAAGTACCAGTTTTTCTCGCCCGGCATTTTCATGGCCATCATTGTTTCTCTCCTGCTGGTCTCCGTCATGCTCTTTGCCCTCAACTGGATCGGCTCTCTGCAGATTTCCTACGGAGCCTTTGAGAAGGACCCCGAGCTGGTTCGACAGAAGAAGCAGAATTAGGGAGGGTTTCACTAGGACCAGCATGTGTGTTGGACACAATAGATAATAAATTAACGTATATTTTGATATTGGCAATCGCAGCTCTAAACATCACCTGTTAAATACTTATTCATTAATCATACATTACTCGTCGACATCACCGTTGCCGTTTTGGCCGTCCTCATCGTCAGCATTACCATCTTCCTCCTGTCGTTTCTTCTCCTCCTCCTCTCGCTCAGCGGCTCGTCGTTCCTGCTCCGCCTTCTCGGTCTGAATATCGCCCTGGAAAGTATGCAAAGAAGCGATGATTTCGAGAAATCGGTGTCGCCGCTGTTGCCATGTAGCCTCGTACTGGCTGTTTGTGACCTTGAGGTCCGCAATATCCTGCTCCAGCTCCTGGTTGAGTTGTGCTGCTTCTGTTCGTGTTCGGAACAGATGTGCGTTGATGACTTCGTTGTAAGTCTCATATTCGGGTACCGTAATCGCACCATCCTCGTCGTCAATGTCCATGCTGTTGTCGGCCTCCTCGTCCTTCATCTCCACATCCTCATCCTCATCATCGTCGTCATCATGGTCTTCCTCGTCATCATCCTCATCGCCATGACGTCGCGGGGAGCCTTCAGTCTGGGGAGTGTGGGATCGCGAAGCAACTGCAGGTGTAGGCGCGGCCTCCTGCTCCTCTTCGTCTTCTTCCTTCACGTCACTCTTCTCCTCTTCCTTGACCGCACTAGGCTCCTTCTCCCTAGTCAGCGTCACCTCCACCTTGTATGGCCGCAAAAGCTCCGATGTGATGTCTGTGTATTGCTTCTTCTGCTGCTGAATTCGACGAGCTTCCGCAAGTTGTGTTTCTAGCTCAGCTGTCGTCTGTTGAAGCTGCTCAGTCTCTTGAGAGGCTTCGCCAGCCTGAGCATTCAGCTTCTCAACCTCCTGCGTGTTCATAGACTTCTGGAGCTTGAGTTTAGTCAGCATTAGTCTGTAGGCACGTAGATCCGACGCCAGCTGCTGCTTGAGGTCTGGATCACCCTTCTTTAATAGCGTCATGGCAGTGACAGTCTTGGCAACACGCCGATAGAGAGCATCGTTGACCAGCACCCGTTGTGTGACCGCAAAGTCTGTTGTTAGTGAATTATTGGAGGTAATTTTCCGGCCGGATACTCACCCTCTTGAGATTGTGTCATTTCGTACGGGTTGTGTGGTTGTGCGATTTGGTGATGATTTAGGCTCCCATGTTGGAGGTCAAAATGAAGATGCATAAGGGTGCAGCTAGTCGCGAGTTCGAATTGGAGTGGCACAGATTTAAATGACATTTGACCTAGAGCTAGAAATGCAGGTGTGCATTGACCCGGAAGATAAGAGCTCTCTTCGACAGCAGAAAGATGATTCTCTGAGTCATCTCACACATGTAATTCACTACAGGGCTCTTGTCTTACGCCACTCTTCAAGTTGCCTTCTTTTTAGTTAACCTTATCCAACTAATGACCGCTTTAGTCAACTGCGTGCCTTTAGGTTCCACTTTCTCATCAGGCAGGATCCCGCAAAATAGACATTTTTGACTACTAATTGGGCTGAAACTGTACCAGTGTCATCACTGACGCTGTTCAAAGCGATGAGCATATAATGACCTCTGTAAAACCACGTCTCACCCACTTACAACACCTCCAACTATTGCCCTCTCCATATAAAGTTCACCCTGCAACTTTGCTCTTCCCTTCCCCAACCTCCAATGCTGGTAACGACTTCGTGCGGAAAATTTCAGCTCGAGCTCTACGACCAAGACAACCAGGCCGCCGTGTTGGAATTCGAATCTCTCGTCGATCTCAACCAGTTTTTCGAAAAACCCGTCTCCAAGACTGACAAGTATCTTGGTGTTTCTGTTTCCAAGACCTCGCCTCCTCCCGTTGACAGTCTGAAATTCACTGGAGCTGGAATTGTGGCCTTTCTCGACAAGCAGCTAATTATTTCTGTTGCTCCGATCCCCGATCTCACCCACGCGTCCATCTTCGGCCGAGTTTCACGAGGTCTAGCAGTGGTTGAAGCTCTCAGAGACTCCTCCGACCCCGTCATCTACTCCATTGAAGCCGATTTAGAAGGCACTTACTAGTCTGCGATACCGTCTCAGCAGTTACTAACGACAAACACACGCAAGAACCGTTTCAACGATCATAATGGCTCGAAAGTTGAGTGGACTTCAGAAAGAGGGTGAGTAGCAATTCAGCCGTTAGGGAAAGGTATTCCGAGGGATCCAGAGGGACTAAAACAGTGAAGTAAGTGGTAACTCGATTGTCGACGTCTTCTACCTCGTTGTGGCCAGCCCTTGTCGTCCCCTGCTAGAGGTCGGATTATTCACTAATAGCACTTCGCTGATTGGATAGCATTGAAGTCGCCACCAATTTCTTCATTCTAACACAGTCCTCGCATTGTACCGAAAATGCATCCGAGCAGCTCACACAAAGTCGCCGGAAAATGCCCCTGCATTTGCACAGATGGCCCGCCTGTCATTCAAAAAGTACCAGGGAATCAACACCAAAGAGTTCACCACCATCGAGCATCTCTTGCGAAAGGGATACCGATCTTTGGAGATTTACGGCGACAAGCAGGTCAAGAAATGTACCCCTGTTGCCCTGTAATGTATGTATATAGCAATGTGATATTCGACCCAACGACCTCGGTATGTACGTGTACCGGTACTTGCAACTGTACTATGACTGAATTAATAAATATGTACATGGCTAGTTGATAGCCTTGGTTATAACATGAGACTAGTTGATAGTTTCAATTGTTCTTGGGTGAAGAACGTGATCGTAGACTGCTGTTATCCAACGGGCCAGAGGGGTCTTACTCAAAAGCTCCGTCTCCCAACCGCAGCGTGATAGCCTGTCTGACGTCGATGCAGTACCTTAAGGCATTCAATACAGGCAATAAGCAAAGCAAATCCACGTCCGTGGGATCGTTGATCCAACCTTCAATGGCAATGGCGTTGTTTTCATGCATCATGTAACTGATGGGCGAGTTGTCGATGATCAACAACTTGCTCAGATCTTTGTCCACACATGTCAAATCCTTGACATATCCGTTTCCAACCTTGGTGCAATGCTGTCTGTAGTACCGCTTTGAAAAGAACCGCTGCTCCTGCTCCAGCCAGTCGATTACGGGGTCAGCATACTCCTGCACCGAAGCTGTAAAGACAACCACATTGTACCACTTGCATACAAGCTTGAGGAAGTCGTCGCAAAAGGGCCGTTTGTGCACATAGTACAAGGTGGCGTGTCGCTTATCCAGTCGCACTTCCACCATGTGGCCCATCATCGAGGGCTTTCCACGTGACTGGGAATGGATGAGGGTTTCGTCGAGATCCAGAATCAGCGTCTTGCTGTTTGCTCTCACCGGATGGAGAAGTGACTTTGGATATCGAAACTTGGCCTTGCGATTCTTCCTTCGGACAACAGCGCCAGTAGAGGGACTTTGGTGATGGGCAACAGGGGCCACTTCCGTGTCGGTTTCAGGCGTCAATCGAGACGTGTGTCGTGAGACTGCGGTAGTGGCCGGTGACACTCGTGGTCGCTCATCTGGCTCGTTCCGGAAGACCCGGACCAGAAAGTCGCCTGGGGAGTACAGAAATCGAAGAGTGTCCCAGATGAAAGAAAGAGTGATGATGTAGTAGATTGTAGATGTTGGTGGTGGTGTTGTCGTTGAGGGTGGCAAGTCTTTCTTTGTCGCAGACCTTTTGGCAAGCTTCTTCTCGGATTCAGAGAAGGAGACCTCTCCATCGGAGAACGGGGTAAGAAGACCAGCGGCCTCAGGTGTACCCGAGTTCTTCGGGGTCACTGTACCGGGAGTGGCAACCAGAGGCTTTTCAGTTACCGACGTCGGGGCTGCTCCTGCCTCGCCCCCTCCTTCTGAGGATGCTGCCGATGGTGGTTGTTCTCCTCCACTGCCCACCACGAAGCTTCCAATGCGTCGGATTGTGCTGGCCAAGCTCTCAATGTCTTCGAACGGACGTCGAAAGATGCCGTCGTAGCCCGAGTCTTGTGGTCCCATTCCCGTGTAAGCGTCCATGGTCTGAGATCGTTGGATCAGTGGCCGTTTTCGGGAGTCCGCCTCGTCTGCGTCCTTGGACATGTCGACAAGACTATGGGTTCGAGCGACACCTTCACCTCCATCTCCTAGTCGCTGTGACGCCTTGGACGAGCGAGAAATCACCCTATCCACCTGTTCCGAAAGAAACTGGAGTGAGTTCATTTCTGTGTATTCTTTGCGTGTTTGTGTCCGTGGTGTTAATTAGTAAGGGGTGTGCGGGCGTTTGTCTGTAGAATGGGTCCTCGTCGTGTGTCTGTTGGTTCGTGTTTGTATCTGTGTCGATCTGTCGTACCTCTGTCTGTGTCGGTTGTATGTGTCGTTGTTCTGTCAGTCACTGAGGACTTGCAAGGTCACAATCACAATCGCTCATGCAACATGTTCCCAAATATTCAAGGTTGCCTGTTGGGGTGCAGGTTGCTGCAGTTGAGGACGGCAATTTTGGGGGGTTGCCGAGAGGTTGGGGTGAATGAAAGGGGATATAAATACTCGTCTCAGTCTGGAAGATACACAGACACCCCTTTACACCCATCACATCTACTGTGGCACAGTTTAGTCAGCACTTTTAAGCTCCCCGCTCTCACCGCTCTCACGTGGACCATAACATGGTTCAATGATTAGAAGTGGGGGGTGGGAGAAGAACGTGTCTCATTTCATTTTAGGGGGTGTTTTTATGTAACGAAACCAATTGGTTCCAAAAATATAGGTCTACAGAATCGACTTCTGCCCTCAAACCCCCCTCAGATCATCATCATCTGCTCCTAAATGGCGCTCCAAAATCTACCCTCGCAACCTTGTTTCGGGGTGCGATCTTTTGGGCTGAAAAAACGCACCTAGACTGCTACAAAAGGCCCGATAGGGTCTAGGAGCGTTACTGATTGAAACGGGATATTATTCTCGATGCAGCAGCGGGGAAACCCGCCTTCCGTGCCTAGGACCGGAACTGGTGAAGGCGTTTCCATAAACATCTCCTGTCAATCACATTCAACAGCCGCGAGGCAGATGCTCTTTAGCTTTATGTAAATGGAAGGAGCGACACGAGGCTCTCTGTATGCTTGTTTTTTAGGGCTCACCAGGGCCTCGTGAAAATCGGGTGTTTTATACATGGTGCAAAACAAGGCGTGTCCCTGGTGACGCCTCTGTACAGAAATTATGACACAAACAGGTATTTCCATGGAGACGCACTCAAATTAATTATTGCGAAAACGAAATAAACAATCTGACATCTTGCGACAACCCGTCAACTCTCTCATTGACCCACACGATCGACACACGTGGGGGGAGGCGTGTGCACACATTGCAGGGTTGAGTGTATACGCTGGGTGCAATGAGAGTTGAGAGAGAGATGAGATGAGATGAGATGAATGGAGATTAGGTGATTCGAGCTTATTCAGCACCACAATGTATAATTACGGGAAATTTCGCTTAAATTGGAAAGGTCGACTTGGTGTCGTCTGAATGTGGTAAATAGTTCATTGTTGTGGTTCAGAACGATACATGAAAACCGTTGAGCGTCAGTGCATGTAAAAATGCGGGGTGGTGTTGGGAATTTAAAATCGATACAAAGTACGAACATATCAATAGGAGGAATTGATGATTAATAGAGAGGAGTCAATGACTCTGAAACAGGAGCTAATAGTTGTATTGTGCCCGATTGACGGGTGCCTTCATTAAAAACATTGCAGGCACCAGCTATCCAACATTGTGACTAGACTAAACAAAGTGGAACGTTAGGCCGTTTCATGTAACCCCAAATTATCAAGTCTGGAAAAGGCATGACGAATTGGGCAGATATAAATACAACCCCACAATGTTGACCAACAGAGCTTAAGTGACCGGAGAGGACATGAGGATGCACCAATACGACACTCCATCGCCAGCCCGACTACTCGCATACTACTTGTAGCTGGAGCTGTCGTCGCTGTAAATGTCGTTCACAAACGTATCAAACGTCTGCTCCACTATCAAACTATCGGTGCTCTCCAGGCTCTTTCCCTCATCCCAGTCTTCCAGCAACGTCATAGACTCGTTGGAGGAATCAGAAAGGACATCTGTACAACTACCGGTAGTCGACTTGTTGGAAATGGTCAATAGAGACATGTGGTCGGACACCTGGGCGAGTTCTTTGTTCAGAGTCTTCCGAGTCTCGACCTCTTCGGAAGCATCGTAGTCTGTCATTTCGAATGACTCGTCTTGAATAAGCCCAGAGTCGTCTTCCACAAAGCGAAACGTGGGCAAGATTTGAACTCCGCGAACCATCCGTCGTAGCCACGACTTGTGACTGAGGTCCAGCAGCAGATGCCGCTGCCGCGAAAGTATCGCTGCCCAAATATCCTCTTCACTGGCATCAATGTCCAGTAAGTAACAGCTATCTGAGATATTCTTGCAGTGAATATCCAGATCAACCAGCAGACTTCGCTGTACAGGACAGAAAATAAGAGGATGTGACTTACGCAAGGAAGAAACCACGGAACAAATCAGGTTGTTGGCCTTGGTCGCATCGAGGTCGGGTTCACAGAACAAGGTCACTTCAATGGTACTAGCCTCAGTCACATTCTCGAGCTTCCATTCCTTGTCGAGACCGCTAGTGAAGTCACCTCCGTACTGTTTCTCATCTTTGAGGAGTAGCACTGTGTTCTTTTGCGACTCTTCCACAGCGCAAGTGTACCCACAGAGCTCAAAGTAGTCGGTAAGCAGAGCGACCCGTGGAGCAATGGTGATTTGTAGTCCCTTCCTGGAGGCTATGCAGTATTCTCCTTCATGGATGCTCACGTGGGCGCATCCAGTGTTGTTGTGGATGTACATGATGTCGTCGTACAGGGGATGATGTAGGTATCCTTGTGCTGGTATCGAAGGGAATGGCTTGTGGTATTAAAGGGGATGACTTGTGGTATCAAAGGGGTTTGGCGATGGTATTAGAGGCGATGATTTCAACTGTGGTCGCGTGCCACGTGTCTTTATTGAGGCCGAAAAACAAACAAATAGTGGTCTGGAGGAAGAAAAGTGCAGAGAAATCAGTTCTTACAAATATATAGTTGAACATTACATGGCCTTCGTGGTTGATGGAGATGTTGTGAGAGAGCTCGCTATAGAAGACGGGTGGTTGTAAAGTTGAAGAGCTGGAATATTTCCAGCCGTTCAGTGGAAGCAAAACTGATTTTCTGTCTTTGCGCTTTTGAAGACATACAGTAGCTCCGGATAGGGGTTACTCGGGAGCTCTTAAGGCTCAACCTCGCACCCGATTCCTGTGATTTCGGCAATACCATGAGATGGAGGGCTCTAGTGGCAGCACCTATAGCTATGTTGCTCTTAGTCAATCGAATAGGTGATACAGTAATATCATGTTCACCACAGTTCTCATACAATTGCCCACTTCATCGATGTCGGGAGAGTCGTTAGTGCCGTTCCATCTTGATTATTCATGACTTCATACTTGATGAGAAGTCAGAATGAATTGTCGATTAAATCTCGAAATACACCATGTTGACTCCAAGTTCAGAACTTCTTTGGGTGAGACGAACGATTTCACAATACCCCCTATCATCACGCCTACTGCATCTCAAGAATCGCCCACTTGTCAGACGCTCAGCTGCAGCGTCCCCTCTGTCCCCACAAGACCGTTAGACTAACCGAAAGTTAGTTTCAGGGTGAAGCCGAAAAATACACGAAAAAATCGCGTAATTCTGGATCAAATAGGAAAAAAAGAGAAGAGAGTAAGAATCGATACCATTTACTCCTGATATACGCCTGTATCAATTACTTTGCGATCAACATCTTCCAAACTGCCTGTAGATCAGTGTTTGCTCAGGCACCATAACTCAATGTGAAAGGGAGTATCTAGAACCGTACAAACACCATACAGAGAGTCAGAAACTCATAGAAGGGGGATCACGGCTCAGTAAAAGCCGCTTTGAACCTCCGGAACAATCACCTCCTTTTGCCTCTCAATTTGTCAGCTATTCTGGTGTACCTTTAAGATGTACCACTAAAGCCTATTGATCAGGTCGGAAACCCGCAGGTGGAGAAACCGAATCATTCACTCAATTGACGTTATGGTAACATCTAAAGACATGGAAAACACATTACCCACATTTTAAAAATCTGAGAAAAAAAATTCTGTCAACTTCTTCGCTCTACCTCCACTCCATCACTCTCAAATAACCACCCCCTCACACCCCGCTTCTATGGCCTAAAGCCTAAAGCCAAACCCCAGACTATACTTATAGCAAGTGCATACATCCCATGCTGCATCTCCATCGCTTTCACAAGCTACTACACAACACACACATTCTACAATGGCCAAGAATCAGGAACTTTTCCCACAACTCCCCCAGAACGGCTACGCTGCCACCGACAAGATCGCCGTCGTCACCGGCGGCTCCAGAGGCCTCGGACTGTACTGTGCCTACGGTCTGCTTCATGGAGGAGCCAAGCGAGTGTACATTTCTTCCCGAAAGGCCGACGCCTGTGACGAGGCCTGCCAGCGACTCAACAGCCAGGGATTCAAGGGCAAGGCTATTGCTCTGCCCGCTGACGTCAGCAAGCACGACGGAGTGACCCGACTGCTGGAGGGTTTCACTGAGCAGGAGCTCAAGCACGGATCCGGCAAGGTTGTCTGTGACATTCTAATTGCCAACGCCGGCGCCACCTGGGGAGCTCCCATTGAGAACCACCCCGAGTCCGCCATGTCCAAGGTTCTGGAGCTCAACGTCAAGGGTGTCTTCTCCACCATCCAGCTCTTCACTCCTCTTCTGGAGGCTGGCGGAACCCACGCCGACCCCTCTCGAATCGTCATCATGGGCTCCGTTGCCGGAATCGGAATCGGTAACACTACCAAGGGCGGTGTCTACGGCTACCTCGCCTCCAAGGCCGCTGTCCACCATCTCGGAAAGGCTCTTGCCGTCGAGCTCGGACCCCGGAACATCACTGTCAACATGATTGCACCCGGCTTCATCCCCACCAAGATGGCCCAGGGTGTCATTGACGCTGCTGGTGACTTCTTTGTCGAGTCCAACCCCCGAAAGAGACTCGGTACTTCTGAGGATATCATTGGTGTGCTCATGTTTCTCGTGGGCCAGGCTGGCAACTACGTCAACGGTGCTGTTATCCCTCTGGACGGTGCTGCCCATCTGGGTGCTGCCCTCTAAGCGCAACTCGACGCGGGGCGATAGCTACATCTCGAATTTGCACAAAGATATAACAAACGATTGAATACATACGACGATTGAAACTACAAGATGGAACTGTCTAATGCCTGTACTTGAAGTAGGGACTCCTGTCACCCATCTCAGAGAGCTCTTTGGCGCTGAAGTTGTCATATACTCCAGCTGCTAGTTTCTCTGCTTTCTTTTTGTTGGCCAAATGATAGCCGTAATTGAGGACGCCCAAGGCTGCTATTCCAATGCACACAAACATGATCTCCATGCCGTGACCCAGCTTGTACTCTGGCTTGTCTTTCGACCTGTAGATGTTGGAGGCAATGGCTCCTGCCAGGTTGCCTATTCCAATCTGCAACGCCATGGCCACAGCTCTCTTGTATGTTCCGGCTACGTTGTTAGCCATCCAAGAGACGATAGCGGGAAAGGCAGGATAGAGACCAAGTGCAATGAGGTAGCATCCTGCGTACACGCCTGCAGGACTGGTGTGAGACAGGTTGTATGCTAGAAGATAGCCCAGTAGCATGAGAAGCAGATTGCCTACAACAAAAGGAGACCGTTTGCCGTATCGGTCAGAGAACCAAGCTTGGGTTACTGAAGCAATTGCTGCCACTGCGTAGATTGGAATGGTCAGAAGTTGGGCAATAGCGGACGTGAATCCTAGTCCGTTGATGATACTGGGCAAGAAGAGAGAGATGCCGTAGAGAGGTACCACAACTCCAAAGTATAGCAGAATGTGGACGTAGACCTGAATGTCGGTAAACGCTTCTCGAACATACTTCCAATCTCTGGAGTTGTTTTGTTCCACAAGCTCACCGGTATTGGCATCATTTCCGTCATACTTGAGTCTCCAGACGACGTACTCCCTTTCTTCCTCTGTTAGGAATCTCGCGGTCTCAGGAAAGTCATGAACAAAGAAAAATGCCACAAAGGCAACAACCACAGTAGCTATTCCCTCGAGAATGAAGATCCATTGCCACCCATAAAGTCCAGCAACTCCTCTCATCTTACCAATAGCAAAGGCCAGTAGCCCAGAGAAGGCTCCTGCAACAGACGCAGCCGAGAAGAACATGGCCTGTCTGAACTGAATTTCCGACCGACAGTACCACAGAGTCAAGTAGTAAGTCACTCCCGGGTATAGTCCTGCTTCTGTGAACCCTAGGAAGATTCGACACACCAAAAGCCCATGGTAGTTCTTTACCAGACCCATGAGAGTCATGACGACTCCCCAACAGACCATGATAGTCGGCAGCCAGATGGAAGGTCGCAGTTTTTTGAGAACCATGTTGGAAGGTACTTCAAACGCTGAGTATGTGAAGAAGAAGACAGTCAAACACATGTTGTATTGGTTACCAGTCAGGTGCAGGTCTACTGAGAGGCCTTCAATGTTGGCGTTTCCAACGTTGCCTCTGTCCAAAAAAGAGAGCAAGTACAGGATAGCCAAGATGGGGATGATGTTGAGGTCCATTTTCAGCAGCAATTTCTTTTTGTTGATGTTGGGGAACATTTCCTCGACGGTAGGCTGCGTTCGTTCGACGACGGAGGTTTCAATGATGTCTTTCTCGGTAACGATTTCTTCAGAAGAAACATCTTTGGCTGTTTTGTCACTTGACGCAATGTAATTGTTTGTTGGAGTGACTTCATCGATTGATCCTTCCTCTCTTGCTGGAGCAAACCCGTCAATTTCGTTGCTCATGATGTCGTTGTACTTTCTTGATAGTTGGGATCTTCATTTAATAGAAACACGAAGCTGTTGACATCTTGAGCAAATCAGGCCATCAAGTGGGGACAGTGCTATTTAGGCTATGAGAGGAGTGAAACGACCTTCCACCCGAGAGAGCCGAGACAGTCTACAGACTACCGCAAGTACGGAAATGTACTACTGAGGGATCCGAGTCAAGTGGCTCCACATGCAAGACTCATTCCGAGCCATATTGGACTTCAAAAATGAACTGTTGTTTCCCCACAAGCTCGTTTCCACGAGTCTAGACCCTTCCAATGTCTCCACAAACATGGCGGCTCTACTTTAGACCCCGATGTGCGTTCCTGATGCCTATAGATCAGGGTCCAAGCTAGTAAATACAGTACAAGCCCCATACCACGCTAGTCCAAAATAACAATGGTGTCAAGAATGGAAGCGAGGTGGGAGCTTGTAATTACTCATGTTAGTATGTTTCCGTGTGGTAGTCTTATGCTCGGTACGCATTACTTAGTAACATATACTTGAAGTATTGGCATTTCACTTGATTGTACTATAAGGTTACTTAGGCATGCATCTGTAATGCACACCACCATAGCCTGATCCCTTCAACATCCGCTTCCTTACACAGCAAACAGACACAATCCTCAGACACACAGAGAACTATCCAAATTCTGCTACCGCCCGCGAACATTAACTGACGACATGTCTTCTATTCTGGCAGCCGAGTTGGCCAAGGCAAAGGCGAAACTCGAACATGAAAAGATTCATGGACGAGAGAAGAAACAAACAGAGAAACAATCGACTGAAGACGTGACACGGAACCCAGGAATCGAGAAGAGAATGTCACGCGATGATAAGTATCGCGTGAGTAAATCATCTGCACAGAAAATGGGATTTGACAACATGCAACGGAAGGCAGAGCTGTACCGACAGTTTCACCAAGGAGATGTTGATCGGTTGGAAGGAGGAGTCATGGAGAGGAGAACAAAAGACGACAGTGATACGGGGTCACGTGACTCGGATGACTCAGAGTACGACTCTTCCGTTGACTCATCGGAGGTTGAGATTGTGGACGAGTTTGGCAGAACCAGAATGGTGCCCAAACGCAAACGCTACCTGTTTGAAGCCAGGAAGGAGGTTTCACGTGATGGTTATGAATCACGTGATACAATTCAAACATCCAGGGAAATGGTCGAGAAGCCTGCAAACCTCATTTACGGGGATGTGGTTCAGACTGACAGTTTTGCTCGCAACGATTTTGTGCCACAGGAGAATGAGACTTCTACTTCTCATTACGACTCGACAAAAGAGATTAGGAATCGAGGCGTTGGGTTTATGCAATTTAGTCAAGATGCTGAGGTTCGTGAGTGTCAGCAGAAGGAGTTGAAGGAAGCAAGGGCTGTAACACAGGCGTTTGTTGAGGAGAAAGAGAAGGGGAAGGAGAAGGGCCATGATGAGATCAGTGATCTAGACCGATTCAGAAAAAGGTATGAAGCCAGGGAGAGGAGGGTGAGGGAGGTGTATCAGGGTGGACTGAAGTAGTCGGCTCTGATTCTGTACATTTAGCATTTGTAATATTTATTGATTCCCACACGACTATAGAGTAATAATAGAGCGTAGTAACTAATAAGTGATTTACACACAACGAGTTCAGCTGTATATAAGAAGTCGCTATAAGTTCTGAGTGTTCTGCTATTTCTTCTTGCGTATATTAGGGGTGCTGCGAAGACATAATTGACAATAGAGTACCTAATAGATTTGTTAAAGAGACAAAACTGATTCAGGGGGTTCCTGAGACGACCAGAAATGATATCTAACCAATGCTCTGACCCCTGATAGCCTCATTCCGCCAAAAAATTTGCGCGAAAATTTTGACAAATTTTAGATCTGCGAGGCCACGATTTTACCTTTTTTCAGAAATCTGCCTGGTTGGCTCAGTTGGTTAGAGCGTTAGTCTCATAATCTGAAGATCACCAGTTCGACCCTGGTACCGGGCATTTCTTTTTACACTCAGAGCAACCATTTTTTCAACTCTACGCATACGCAGATATCTGTCAATCTTTTCACTAAGCTGGGATCAAAAATTAGTCGTGAATTAGTCCGTCTTCCGGGGGTCTCACTACTGCGGAAATAATCTAGTTTTTAGCTCCGCCACGAAACTCTGAATACGACCATCACGAAATCAGAACGTTCTGCATTAGGCCCAGCATCGTTAACAGACAACCATCCACAGCATCACACCAACAATGTCGCAGTCGCAGTCCCACACTCCGGTCAACTCGTTCAACTCCAAGGAGGCGCTGGATTTCCTCAATCTGCGGTACTCGCAGGCTTCCAACAAGGCTAAGCAGAACACCTCTGGCGACAAGGAGGGATCTGTGCTGTACAAGCCCCAGGCCCAGGCGTGGTCCGATACCAGCGGTCCCAACAAGACAGACTTTCTCAGCGAGTTCAAGAAGGCTTCTGATGAGTTCAAGGCTTAGACGGGAGCTGTGACGTCAACCATGACTTAGCCGGAGAGGTTCATGATGGAGAGGAGGAACGTGCCGGGCACCGCATCACATAGATGGCCAAAATCATCTGCTGGTTAGACCAGTCAACAGTCAGCTACTGCTGCGAACGCTGAATGGGATCTCATGGGGTGTCTGTTCAGCGCAGGTGGGCTGTCATCTCTCCCAAGAGATCGTCCATCATGTGGACACCAGGCTCATCGTGATAGTGCATTCATCGTCCTGATCAGGGTATAGAACCAAACAGTAATGAATTAGGTGCAGTAGATGATTTGGTCGAATTGGGGGTCCTCAAGATACTGGGTGTGCGCTAAGCTGACGTAAGCGTATAATTAGAGCTGATAAAGTGCACACCCCAGCACACGCATGGAAAACGGAATGAAAGTCCATAGTGGCTGCGATTATTTCAGCATGTCATAGTCTCTATCACGTGGTATAGCCAGGACCACCTCTTGAAGGAGTCGTCTTCGCACATGAGGATGAGCGCTGCTATCCCCTTGTGGAATAAACGGTGAACGACAAGCTCGTTTACCTGCTCCTTTTTCTATCTATGGCCTGCTGCCTCTAGAAACACCTGTGGTAGCATTGATATACTTGTAACGACTAACAACCATATTGGTTGTGAAGGGCTACAGTACAGTACTGTACTGTACGATACATGTGCATGGCCGTAAAGCGACCTCACAAGTTCAAGTAATCAGGAGCTACCGTACTGAGGACATCTAATTACATACTTGACTTGTGAACTTGTCGTGGGGGTCCAACAGCTTCTAAAGTCTACTGTACTGTAGCTACACCGCCAATTTCTATCTTAATCTTCTGTAAGTAAAATTGGCGATTAGTTCAGTTTGTAACTACGGGTTAAAGCAATGATAAAATAGTTGCCTAGTCCCGAGAAGAAAGTGAACTTGTGTAGAACTTGTGATCTTGAATTGTTGTGTTCGAAAGTCTGTTCTTCATCTTCAGGGGATTACGGCTAGTATTTATGTTCTCGAAGATCAGAAAGAACATCTACAGAATTATGTGAGAAATCATGGTGGAAACAGGAAATGCCCTGTTTCCTCTAAACTAGGTTGAGGCTTGGTTTGCCACTGAACTCGTCAGTTCTTTGTGTGAAACCAAGTGCTCGGTATTGGTTGCCTGATCAGGGCAGTCTCTACTTTTAATGGGCAAGACATCTTGTAGCTACAGTACAAGTATTGTACTGTACTGTATCGTACGACTGTAGCTACATCATATGCCAACAAGTCCTCAGGGGCTTCACGTCGTTTATTTTTACCATCTTCTCTAACTAATGCAAATAATCTATGTTAGTTGGGTCTCGAGTCCTCACGACAGCTGTGATCTCAAATCAGTTAAGCAAGATAATCAGAAAATCAGTCCTTTGTACACAAATATAAATCAATGCACTTCATCTTTGTGTGGAGGGTTGCGGGGCTCGCGTGGGAATACTCACTTTTTTCTTCCATGGCTAGGGGTTCGTGGGTGGATTATGGCCTCTTTATATATTCTTCAGCCTATAGGCACCTCCACGGCCACACATTGTGCTCTCTCGATATTTTATAGACTTTGTGTGCCAAGTGAAAGTATAGGAGCAAGAGGTGCAAGTATTCTAGGGGCGTTTTTGGGGCTGGTGCAGGCGGTACATGGAAAGTAAAATGGTGAGTATCTGAGGTGGGGATGATGGCCACGTATCTGCCATCTACGCAACTCCGTTATCACACTGATATTTTCAGACTCGAGATCGGACATACAATGCTACCAATAGGGCGTGTTTGGAGTGGGACTCAAAATGCATACTCTCCAGGTTTATGCCCTTCTCCCACATAGATGTGACCCAAGACGGAGGTAAAACTGGGAGCACCCAGAAGCGTTTATATGCTAGCTATCAGGACGTTAATAGTACCATTAGTGTCAGCTTAGCCTGATGATTCCAACAAACTCACTTCTGTTCAGTTTTGACTCGTTTTACTGCCTCTGACACCCCTCCTAGATTGAAAGCAACCCTCGATCTGCCTCTCTTTTCAGTTTTCATTTTTGACTTTGGTGCACCTGGGGATTCCACACAAGTGTTGAGACACATGCACGTGGCCAGGCAATAGAGCTGAAAGGGGGACATCTTTCCGTTTGTCGTTCTGTTTCGTGAAGACCGTCACGTGAGCAGAAACGACACTATCTGTCAGAACTCGTATCTGAGACCTAATCTAGCATCATCCAAGCACGCGTAAACTTTGTGGCCACGATTAGCGCAGTTGATGGGAGCAGGGGATCTATTCAGAGTCTTAGTATTACCATGCGCCCCAGTATACAAAGTACTGTATGCAATGCAACACCAATGTTAAGCTATACAGAACTGTAGGTCTCGGTAGCTGTTGAATGCTCCGTACAGTAGTTGTAGACACAACCAGAGTCAGTGGTCTTGAGAGGTCTTTGATTCGTCGCAAAGTCGAGTTTATCAAGTAGTTCTTTTAGTGTATCACACAGCCCACAAGGGATGTCAGTGGTGTTCCTGTTTCATAAGTAGCTACTGTACTGTATGTATTACTGTACTCGTACTCGTATCACTTTAGTTAGTTATAGACCACCGAAGCTCTCAACAATATCGCCAAATAGAATGCTGTAAAGTGTTAACTGGACTCAACAGATTAATGCCCCCGGAGATTGTAGCAGTAAAGAGGGCTGGCTTCACCACAAAAAAGTATGGATAGTTTCGAATGATTCAGCTTGGTCGCATGACAACATAAGGAATTTATCTAGCCCTCTACAGATAATTTTTGATCAATTCCGCTACTACTGGTAATATTGAAAGCCGGGTAGCCCATCTTTGTGGAGCTGAGAACCCTCACAGTATCAGCCATCTCAGTTATATGAGGGACGTTTCATCAGACCCGTAAGGACCTGTAGTGTTACCCAGGTCGTGTTTTGAAGCAAAAAAAAAAATTTGAAATGATTCGGCCATTTCGCCTGAAAACCGCATTTCGCCTGGGCACCTTATGCAAATGTTGAGATCTTGGAGTTTTCAGACTGTGGAATAGTTATGTTTTCCCCGGAAAATGGGCTATGAGCCCCTAGAGCAATGGTACGAGAAACTCCCATGTGAGGCGACTCGTATGGTATCATTCATCTCACTCTCAGGGCTTTGAAATGTGGTTGTTTCCTCTGAAAAAATCTCACTTTGAATAATTCACTTCCAGTTTTGGCCTTTTTTGGCCTTTTTCGACATTTATCAAAATCTGAGAAACAAAATAGTTGCTCGGAATGAGCTTTAGCTCAGTCAACTGCAATCCCCTGTGTCTCAGCATCCTCACTATTGTTTTGTAATTCATGTTTGTAATTTATTTTGGAGCCATAGGACCCGACCGAAATAGTGACGACGTAATCAAGTAAGAAAGCCGGGTAACCCTTGAAATGGAGATGCTTCTGATAGCCAGAAGAGGTATCTCAGAGACGCAAGAGGTATACCAGTGTACTCGACGAGGTCTTTACTACTACGGCAAGCGCTTCATGAACCAAAATAACAAGGTTTTTTATCAAAATTGAAATTCGGCCATTACGCCAGAAATAAAAAAACCCCCATTTCGCCTGGTTACTACCTGTTGAAGAATACATGGATTGATAAGCATCCTAGCCCTGAACTCCCTAATCGAGAAGTTCGGCCTCTCTGCACTTCTATCCAATAGGAGGATCTGTACAGGTTACGGGGTTAGGGATACACACGTATATCGTAATACATCCCAAGGGGATGCTATCATCATCGAACACACGACAGTGATACGAGTGAACCGGTAGCACCCTTTGGAATCAACCCCAATAAGAGTGTATATCGTAAAGCTAATACAACTTACCCTTTAGCACTACCCTTACGAAATGATGAAATTTGGGTGTTTTCGCCTCGGATAAAAACGAATTTCTCCAAATAAAGGGACAAGAGCACTGAGAGCTGTGATACTCGAATATTCAAGGTGTTGTGACACCATTGGTACCATTAATCTCGCTCTCAGGCCTCTACAATGTAGGTCTATCGTCCAGTCAAATCTCAAACGAAGTATCTCACCACGAGTTTTTGCCTTTTTATGCCTTTTTTTGGAGAATTTTCAAGATCTGAGCAGTTAAATAGTAGCTCAAAAGCTTTAGATCTATCGTCTACAATTCTCTGTGTCTCATTATCTTTAATATATCATTATAAATGAGGTTTGGAAATTATTTTGAAGCGAAATGACCTCGTCTAAGCTAAGTGATGGCGTAATCACTTTTTAAGGTTTCGAGGTTGTCTGCGTTTGAGAATGTTTGAGAAAAGTGTAAAACTGGAGGTTTCCAAAATCCATTGGAGGATTCAAAGCCATTGCAGTGACTCAAACTGGAATGTAGCTGTTCTGTTTTACCCGTCTCGCTCCAACACGTCCTATGGCACCGCTAGTATCTCTGTATAGGCCGTATCTCGGAAGATAGGTCGGAGCCTGGGCAATAAAACGAGCTAATATTGGAAAAAAATCAGGTTTGGGGGGTCATGAGAAATCCACGTTTCTTGATTTTTTCGACTTTTTCGGGAAAATGTAAGCTCATAGATGTAGTCGGAAAAGGTGGCAAATGAGTCTTCAGGGTCTAAGAAACTCGACCGTGTACTGGGTTTCGTTCTGGTGTCATTTACGCCACAGCTGGAGAGTATTCTGTCACACGAAGTCATCCAATGCATGCATGAGACATGAAGAGGCAAATGGGTGTTTAGGAAGCAGTGAGGGAAGCCAACTCTCGAGAGTTACCACTAAAATGTTCTGGTATGGCTCTATTTTGTTTCTTCCTGTTTCCATGATACCTAACTATTCGCTATTCTTCGGTGGCTCCCTTCGTTCTCGAATGCTCCATGTCGAATCTAAGGTTTCATTCGCCACTCGAATACGAGGAAGCAATGGAACCTTACACAAGCACAGGACATCACAAACATAGCCTTATTGACCACACGGTTCACTAATAAAGCCTGAGACTATTCTTTCCGACCGAGCTATTGACTCTTACAATTCCCCTCTTTTTGCTACTTCTACAACGTTCTCGCTCTTTCCATTACTTTCGTCTATCTTCGTTCATGCAAGGATCTACACTAATTTCGCCACTAATGCAACTGTGGCATAGCCAATCGAAACTCAATCCAGCTTCTTCAACAATATTTAAAGCTCCTCTATCGGCCTGTTTGTCCAACATCAGAAGTCGACGAATCTCTCAGCTCTCGCAGAGGATTCGATCACTTCGAGAGATGCTGACACTGCTGAGCGAAAGCCGGGAAGCAGTTCTGCCTTGCGCGAGCGGACAGACCATTTTACTCCTTCCATGACGCAGCTTGGGCTTGCTTTTGTCGCTGAGTTGGAGAGTCAGCACACCTCTCTTCATGCATCTACGAGATGGAGCTGTGACGAGCAAAGATTCGCAGTCTACTCATGAGTTCCTTTCTAGAGATGGATCGCAACCGAGGGTGAAATTCCCAGCATGAACAACAACTTGGGGTCTGCTCCACTGGTCCTGTCGCAAGACGGTATTCCAGAAGTTGCTGAGTGGGAGCTTTAAAGCAACTACTACGACGCAACTGCTGAGTCTGATTAAAACCGTGCGATGCTGAGCTCCTTCAGGAGCCACGAAGCAATACGCATAATCGAGTAACTAAGACGTGGAGCTGAGCGCAAGCAAAGCCGCCGAGTGAAATGAAACCCCTTGGTACATTCCTTTGGATACAAGATGATGACTGAGACAAGCTTAGCTAGCCCTCAAGAGTTCTGCTTCCGGAGAAGTAGTGACGGGCACCAAAAAAAAAATGTCCATGAGCTTGCTATGACGGGCACGAAGCGTGGCCCAGAGCACTACTTGTGATTGGGTAGCTCCCAGGGTGAAATGCCCAGCATGGACAACTATAGCCTGAATGCTTTGGAGTGATACTGTCTTCTACACAGTCATCTGTCTTCTCCATCTGATACTGACTTGGTATCAGTACACCAGGAATCACGGTAAAGAGAAAAGCTGATACACGATCCGAACCTGATCCAGCCTCCTCCGCCTGAGCATAAGCGTCTGCAAAGACCGCCACTGAGCAAAGTGTTTGTGCCGATCCTGCCAAACCGCCAGAGCAAAGAGCCAGTCCGAGCCGCAATGAGCCAGAACCAGAGCCGCCGAACGACAAATGCCGATAACACTGACATTGAAACAACGCTGAAAAGCCGCCTGGAGCTGTTGATGGTGAAACTCCACCAGCCACCAGAGCAGGAGCTGTTTGAGCGACTGAACACGTTAAGTCATGCCAGCGATAGTGTGATACTGTGAAACGACGAGTTATGCCAGCACCCACGATACTGTGAAACGATGACGTCAGCGCCAAGGTGACACTGTGAACTGTGGGAGCAAAATGCCAGCACCTTACACTACAAGCCAATTAGTGCCAACGAGCCAATAAGTGCTACAAGTGTTTTGCCAATGAGAGCCAGAGCCATTGAGCGAGAGCCAATAAGAGCAATTGAGTGATGAGAGCCAAATGGCCGCCACATGAGCATCAAAGAGCCATTAAGTGCGACAACGCCAGTGAGAGCCGTTCGGGTAGTCGGAGATCTAAAGATCTGATTCGCATTCTGAAAGGATGTAGGCAGTCGAACCTCGAGACGAGGATGTAGACTCTGCCGAACCTTTTTTATTATAGAAGTGAGGATGTAAGCAATCTGCTGAACCTCTGGGAATAATAGATATGGACCAAAGAGTCCCACCCAACTTTTGGTTTTGTAGTTACTGTAGTGTGGTTATTTTAGCTGTAAAAGAAATTTTTACGTACACTGTTACTGTATTTTACACAGAAGTGATCGTGGATTAGTTGCACTCCTAGCTATTTGTCATGTGAAAAGTATGGGACAACTCTTCTGTTGGGGTAGCTACAAGTACGGTGTGTGTCGTTTTACGGTCTTCCTCGTGGTTGGTGTATTCAGGGCGGCCTAAGTTCTTGCCCATGTGGTTCGTACATGTACTGTAAAAGGGTATTTGAGGTCACAGTACTGTATACTGAACAGTAAGGTCACGTAAAATCCTGGTACTCTAGATGAGAATTGGCAGTGCGGCTTTACTCACACGACGATGGTCTCAATTACTTTAAATTAAGTCTCACCCAGCAGCCTCATGTAATGGCTTCCAGTGAGCCTCTCAATACAGTAGCTAGTCTGGGGCTCGCAGAACCCAACCCTGGCACAATCAAAAGCAATAATGTATTCATTCATCATCATCCATCCTTCTCTTCAGGCTTCATTTCTGGCACTTAGTCTTGTGAACCTGGTAATCTGGCCATTCCATTCGGACTCCACATTTGGGGCACGTTGCTGACTTGTGTTGGGACATGCTCGTGTAGTTATGGGTGTTTGTGGATGTGCTTGTGTGTTTTGTGTGTTGGTGTGAGTAAGAAGGAGAGAGCCCTTGGTGCTTAAATAACACCTCTATTGATTGCTCGCGCATAGGCAAGAATCACATGACTGCTCGCCCGCATCACTGTTGTGGCTATTATGTCTTTACTGTGCCAGTGCAGTACCTGCATGATTGTGGGGTAAGAGAGATGTGGCAGTGGCTTGAATGGAGGCCTTTAACGGTCATGGGAGAGTCTTAAAAGTTCTGTGGAAAGGATTAATTCAGTCATTTGAGTCCACCGTAATCCGCATAATCACCACATCTCCGTTAATCAGCAAGTTGAAGCCACCCCAAGGCGTGCGACTTGTTAATTATTTAAGCTATAACAGCAGCACGACGGGAGTACATTTAGTGTATACAATACAATGGGGCACATTCGAGGCAGGACCCACTAGCGGTACAGCATACACAGTTTTACTAACATACAAGTAGCCACTGTACTTTACAGTACAAGGAGGTAACAATTACCCCCATTGGGAATTCAGTACCTCATAAATTATAACTATGTAGCGCCGGCAAAATCAGTCAAAGTCATACAAATAAATATTAGCCATAGGGCCAGGCTCGTGTACCCTGGTCACTTCTTCCTACCTCTGGAAGGAGGTCGGGCAACCTCAGGGTGGAACTTTCGCAAATGGTCGTGGAAGTTGACCACAAGGTCCTTCATGAAACAAAGGGGGCAGGTGTAGGCTTGGTAATGGGGCGTCTGAGGCGTAATGTTTTGCTCCACCATTATTATCTGTAGTCGATTTGTGTCGTATTGGTGCTTCTAAGGCGTACCTATTCTTTCTATAAGTACTATCAGATCGCCCCCCATTGGTGGCCACCATTGTGTGCTCTTGTCATCACATGGTTATATTGGTAAGCAGATAGAGATCTCAAACGCACACTGGACCAAACATTTGGGGACAAGTGCTAGTGGAGATGGTGAGTCATCTGATTCGGGGCAATGTGGTAAATATGACGTCAGGGTACCTCCAAGCAGAATTGGTACATATAATTAGCACTCGCTAAGGTGATATCTGGCTCAAGCTCCATGCGTGGAATACGTGCTACCAAACTCACTCTGTTATCGGGCATTTCAGTACAATAGCTAAAGGTCTTTACTTCGACGTGCATGCCGTTTAGTCTCACGCAAGCCTTCATTAGTAGCTCACCCCCATTTTGTTTTTTTCACTGAAGATGGACATCTATAAGTAAACAACAGTCAATGTGTTGGGCTATAAATATCTACTTAAGCTGATGCTCCTTGTGCTCCTTGTCATCACCGTAAGCCTTGGTTCCGTAGTGGCCGTTGATACAGATGATGTCCTGAGGTCGGTAGTCCTGTTTGCCAGAAAAGAAGACCTCAAGAATCTTCTTGGTGCCCTCAGCGTATCGGCCCTGGGCGTCGATAGAGGTGCCGGAGATGTGGGGAGTCATGGCGTTGCCTCCACTGTACTTGTTTCGCATGGTTCTCCAGGGGTGGTCCTTGGGAGCGGGCTGGGGGAACCAGACATCGCCACCGTATCCTCGAATCTTACCGGACTCGAGAGCCTCGACAATGTCTTCTGTGACACAGATAGCTCCTCGGGCAGTGTTGACGAGCCACGCGCCATCCTTCATGTGAGAGATGAGCTCCTTGTTGAAGAGACCCTTGGTGGAGGCGTGAAGAGGACAGTTGATAGTGACAACGTCACACAGAGAGAGCATCTCCTCAAGAGACTCGACTCGTCGACAGCCAATCTCACTCTCAACGTCGGCGGGCATGGGCTGGTAGTCGTAGTAAAGCATCTCCATGGGGTCGAAGGGCTTGCATCGCTTGAGCACTCGCTGTCCAATTCGGCCACCTCCCACTGTACCGATGACCTTGCCCTCGAGGTCGTAGGAGTCCTTGGCAACAGCGGCAACGTCCCAGCCACCAGAAATGATCTGCTCGTGGGCGGGGACAAAGTTTCGGACCAGCACAAGCATGGTCATGACGACGTGCTCAGCCACAGACTGGACGTTGGAGCCGGTGACCTCGAGAACAGCGATATCTCGAGCGTTGGCAGCGTCAAGGTCGACGTGGTCAGAGCCAACACCGGCGGTGATGCAGATCTTGAGGTTCTTGGCCTTGTTGATTCGCTCCTTGTTGATGTAGCCGGGGTGGAAGGGGGTGGTGATGACAACATCAGCGTCAACAATCTCCTTGTCGAGCACAGAGTCGGCTCCGTCCTTGGAAGAGGTGGTGACCAAGGTGTGTCCTTGGGACTCGAGCCAGTCTCGAATACCAAGCTCATTCTCGGTGCATCCAAGGAGCTTGGGCTCATCCTTAGCGTGAGAGCCAGCATCGTAAAGAACAAGAAGGACCTTCATATTTGTAGTTTGTATGGTGGTTGTTGTGATGGTTGTAGTGGTTAGTGTTTGTGTTGATGGGGATAACTGCCAGGACCATCGAGCCCCCTTTTATATTGTTCTCAGCGTCATATCGTGTCCGCCTTCATTTGTGCAAGATGCATGAATCATGTCGTGACACGGTGTTTAGACGGATGAGCTGTGCGGCTCGTTTATTTCCTGCCGGTGCTAGTCGCTTAGGCAGCACTACTGCAAGGAAGAACACCACGATTAATGGGTGGGATATCATACTACCTATGTGGAGCAAGAAAGAGATTGACTATGAAGCACACCATCAACATCTACACTGTCAGTTTATTCATTCGCATCTGTGCTAACAATTCTACCTATTTGGCAGACCCTTTTTGTACGCTCCTCCGGCTTCCGTAATTCCAATTTCCGAGCCGCATGACCGGTCCCAGCGAATATCCGAGCCGCACGAGCATTCCGGTCCCAGAGACTATGTCCTCTGCCGAGAGGAGACCGGTCAATATGGCCAACTATGGAAACGTCCTTCACTTTGATTCCGGTCGGTCCTGGGTAGGTGAAGGCTTTGGTACTGTATATTTACTCAGTTGGTGTTGATTATAGTAAAAAAGTTCAGTAACCAATGTATAAGCTCAGGACCTGTCCCCATTGAACTGTATTGCCGTCGATGGCTTTAACATATGACTCCTTCTCAATGCAATTATCATAGATGTGACTGTTACGTTCGTTTCCGCTTTTGACAGTCACGCCTCCATCAACAGCGGTCAATGCAATTAAGACTGCTTCGCTGGCGGTTTCGACACCTCCTTCGCTGGACTCTTCAAGGAGCCCTCTGAGCGATGTCGACAGTAATCGTGCCGAGGAGGTGCCAGATGAGCCCCATGAAACGAACCAGAGGCCCAGAGCTCTCGGAGTACCAAAGAGGCATCATTATAGGCATGCGCTTGGCAGGCGCTACTCCTACACAGATCCAGGAAGAAACAAGAGGATGTTCAAGGTCTGCGGTATGGTACACGATCGACAAGATGGCAGTTCGGAAGTCGGGAAAGGCTTTACCGCGCAGCGGGGTTCCTGAAAAATACGACAGACGGGAACGTCGTAAAATGGTCATGAACATCCGAAAGCACCGTGAGATGACTCATGAACAACGCCGGGAAGCCACTGGACTGACGATGAGCGACTCGCTCATTCGAGTAGCATAGTGTGTTGTGTGCTTTGTTTTTGCTTTTTTCTGCATAATACAATCATTAATTATTACTTCACGTGGGAAGAATAACCTTTGGGATGAATTTACTAACAAGTTGTGCTGTGAGAAGGAGACGCGTTCATCTAATTAAACGCGTCTCAACCTTAAAAAAATAGGGGGAATTAATAATATGCATGTTTTTACATTTCGACGACTCGGGTACATGGAGACATGAATCGAATGTCATAGCTGTATTGAAATAGTGGGCAAGACAGATCTGTAAGCATTGTCAATTTTGCTTGCTTTTGAGTGGCATAAGGAAGTCTGCGTACTCTCTGAGCACCATTTGGCCTGATCTCGAAACTTAAATTCCTACTCGCATAATCCATGCTGCATACAGATATTTCCAAGATTCCTATTGAAATCAAGGTGTTAAAAGCCCACGTACAGTATTAAGTGCTAGTTGCCCTGGCAGACTTATGTTAGCAAGTTTATGGCAGGGTGTTTAAGGTTCACTGGTAGTTTATGACAAGTCGTTTAGACTTTTCAGGTAGTTTATGCCAATTCATTAAGGTTAATAGGTAGTTTAAGCCATAAACTAGAGCAGTGTTCACGTGACACCATGTGCGGCAACCCTGGTATCAAGCAACTGAGGTTGAAGTTTGTAGGTTCACAAGAGCTCTGCCCAAATGGAGTTATGATACAGATGGTGTCTTCAAATTCTGGATTTAAAATTTATTCAAGGGGAAAACCCGAAGTTCGTGTTGGGATACCACTAACGGGATGGAAGTAGATGGAACACATTGTTGAAACTTGGTTCTTGAAACACGGCCTGACACATCTGTGATTCTCCCTATCATGTCTACCTTTCATACCGCTCTCTAGTTCCTTACAGCTCAATAATTCTACTATCAAGCGTGTGGCTAGCCCACGTCGAAACGTGATTACGCCAGGAAAGCCACAATTAAATTGCGAAGAGCCCAGGATGAAATCTGATAGAGGCAGGAACCCCAGCAATGCTCAAATATATATAGTACGACGACTTTCATATTTTATTCAGTCAATATGGCCTGTTGTTTTACACACAGATCAGTATTCTGCATCTGGAGAACTATTTGAAACGTAGTTGTACGGAAATGAGTAAGCATTTGAAAGCTGCTAACCAAAAGATGTCATCAAGCAGCAATTTTATGAAGATTGGGTTTTTTTGGCTGTTTTCTACGTGTTTATAGATTTGGTCCATTTTACAACATCATGGGAAGACGCGAATAAAATCGCAAACACTCTCAACTTGTGAGGATGTCAAGAAGAATCCGTGTCAAGTAGATCGATGTGCATTCTTTTGGAATTTGGAATTTATGCGTGTAGTTTCGCACCTATGAAGATTTTGTAATTCTTTCATCAGAAGTTGGGGTAACTTGATCAATAAAGTCGTAAGAGCCAGAAACATCCCATTGTGACACTTTTCTGGAATGCTGAGCCTATCTTAGATCGCTCCCCACATGTTTGGGTCCTTATTCGCTTCACAAGCACACATTTATCAGGGAGGATAGCATCGTCTAAGGAGGTTGCGGGGATCGGAGACTGACAACCTCGAATAATCATTCACGATGATCTGAGGCGTCTCACAATCTGGAAAATCACCATTTCCAGATGTCTGTGTGGGTCTGTTGTGTCAACTTGATTGAAGTGAGGTGGTATCGTGCTTCAGCATCGTATGTCACAGACAACTGTAGAGCGGATCGGGAGTCAAAAGCGCCTGGCTGACATGAGTGTTCGCACTTCGAGCTGCTTTCCAACTTGATCAACTGGCTGCTACTGCAGGTGTCCATCCATCCAAGGCAACGATGCGAGTAAACGTAGGACACGTGGGGATTAGACCGTTGTATCTCCATGGGTATCTGGTGGCGAACAAAAGTGATACGCTGTTGTATCCAGGTATGTCGGTGTTGGTGTTGGTGTTGGTGTGTAGTGAGCGAAGAACGTCTCGTAGCTCAAATTTCAACACAGGGGGTATCGCTTCATCTTATTTGAGCATTGCTGAGTCATCTCTGAAACCTGGACTGTCGCTAGATGGATGGCATTACGGTGAATTGATTTTTTATGAATGCCGTGTGTATAGTGGTGTGTTTGTTTGAGGGATAGATGATGCCCAATTCACGTGACATGCAGTTGTCCCAACTGGGTCTGAATCATATAAGGTTTAAATAATTGTAACATCACGTGACGTCATTGACATGCAGTGAACATGAGGCATATAAGGCTTGGGTCGCGGAGAAGTCACGTGAGCCTCTTGAATTGGTAAAGTATTGAATGAAGAGTTTCCGCCCTAACCCTGTCAAAAATAACGATGGATGCTTGCAACAGAAAGCGCTATGATAATTGCGACCTGGGAAACATTTTAAAGCTGGGTCGGCCAAGAAAGGCAACTTGCTTGCTGTAGAAAATGAGATAGTAACTGTCGTCATATAGTCTTCGTATTACTTAATCAATAGCCAAGTAATCACACTCAAAAGCACCGAGTAGTGACTGCAACACTCTGCAATACATTATTTACGCCTGGGTTTCTTTTTGCAATCAATGTTAAGCTAATCATAAAACAACAGTGGCTCTCAATCAAGAACATCCTCCTCCTCCGTCTCCTCCTCCGCCGCCTCCATCCCCTCCACAACCTCCATCGCCTCCACCCCCAAAGCCACCTCCCGAATCGTATCCATATCCAAAGTACCCTCCTCCACCCCCAGCACCAATGTAGCCCCCTTCAAAGGCTTTTCCTCCGTAATGGGACCATCCTTCTCCTCGAGCTCGCTTGGTACGCCAGAATGGTTTCTTAGGGGCTTCTTCCTTCATCAATTTAGAGGAAGTCACCTCAACAGTAGTCTTTTCGTCATCCTTCTTGGCATCGTCCCTGGCTTGGATCACTTCAGTCTTATTTTTTCGAGAAAAGCCGAGAAATCCCATGTGTGCGTGTGTCAGTCTGTACCTGGTGCGGGTAGTTGTCAGTGCGTTGCGGTTGTGAAAGTGTGTGCTTGAAGTACCGGCAGTAGGTGAAAGCTGTTGGTGTTTGAATCGGTTCTGATGAACACCCCAGCCTGTGCTATACCCCATTTATATCTAAAACTTGATCGGGGTCGGAAATTTGTCTTGATCCGCGTTCTCTCGTACTTACCCCTGCCCTGATCACATGAGATGCCACGACTCTAGGTCATCTGATTTGAGCCCCTTCGGATCTTCCTGTGGACAACTTTTCGGTAAGCGGCTAACGAAGAAATGTGGAGTAAAACGTGGGGTACATCCAATCACTGCAGCCTCTTGCTTATCTACTCCGGAAGTACATGACATTTAGTACAATAGCTCGAGATTAAGCTCAACCTCATGCGGCTAAAGGCTTGTTTGGTTGTGCCCTATGTTCAACCTAACACTTCCGTTAGACAAACGTCTTCAGTAACTACAAGCTGTTCCCTACAATAATGGTTGTGATCTCCCGTTTATTTCTTCCCCCTTGCCGATTCGCCTTTATACTCACCAATTTAAAAACACCAAAGTTATACGCTACATGACGTCATGGCACCTTAAAAAGCTCCTACAGTGGCGGCAGTTTAAACTTTCGGCTTTCGGCTCAAACATGCACTACAACTTCTACACAACCAGTCTGAATAACGCTAATACTGACATGCACGTGTAGAGTTGGGTCTCAGATTCTGCCGAGAAAGCCGAAGTCGGCCGACCGGAACACACGTGTGGTTTCTGCTTGTCTTGCAACCTCCCACCCGACGTCACCAAACCACTCAATGACGTCATGATTGACAACCGACATCGCTTGTCGGGAAACCGCACGATTATCATCACCAATGCGGGCATAAGTACAAGTGCTGTATCGCACCGTATGTACCTGGTAAATGTACAAGTACTCCCACATTTCTTGCAGTTCGCACCTCTGTAAGTACTGCGAGTACAGTAGCAGAGCCAGTGTCGTAGTCCTCACATGGTCACATGCAACTTGTACAACTGCACTAACCCGGTTATTTGTTCTTGTATTTCTAAACGGCACATCCATCGACTTTCTTCAAGAGAGAGCTGTCCATATAGCCATCAACCGTGGCCGTTGTACTACGGAGTACAAGTAGTCTCATCGATGCGCACTGGCGCAACGGTCTAGCTACTGTACGATACAGGCCACACTGTAGTTTATGGGAACCCCAGGTTATCAACGATTCTTGTTGGGGATAGCTAGGATAAAGCGAGGCATTTAGTGCAGCGGTCGAGTTTCTGTTCTAATTGTCCAGAGTGCAACAATATGAAGCCCCACTGAAGCTCTGAAGGCCAGTCCAGTTTTTACTTAAGCTCTAGCGTCATTTCTATCCATATCATGCACATCAGGTAACTGTATTGTTGCGATGCTGGGGGGGGAATTCGATTGTCAAATCAGTTGCCATAAACTAGCAGATTTTAGTCATGCAAAATAACAGCACAGAGGCTTGATCGCCATCGAAGCTGCTAAACACGTAAGAGTGAACTGCCTGTATCTCAGTCAATCGCCGTTCCTCCTCTGCGTTGATTATGCATGTCAGATGTGGTGAGGAACCTTAGTCTGCTTAACTCTGGAGGCATGGGGCTGTGATGAGTGCAGTTGCTTTCATGTCCATTAGAGCATAGAAACCAGATACAGTGAGTCTTATGCTAGCTTTGATGTGGGAGATTTAGTAGCTATACACGAAGCGTGGACAGTTCGATACTTCGCCCCCAACTTCTAAGTGCCAGTGTGTCGCTTCTCGCGTTGACACATATGCACGGTGGAGAAAAAGATTGTTCATCAAAGCTGCCCCAGGGGCCGACTTTAGGTGATTTTATGACCAATTTAGCTTAGTCTCGTACTTCGGACCAAATCTGCGCTTCAATCCAAGATCGTGATAATGTGTTTGGCTTTCAGTCAAGGCAGAAGATGAGGTTGGATCCTGAACACATTCAAAACTGGTCTTGCGGAATCAATTTGAGTGGGAATATCACAAATAGCGAGCTCTCTTGAGTCGGAAAGCGCGCTTGCTCGCTTCTGAGGTTCTCATTGGAGACTTCGTGTTGTTGCTGTGACCCTCCTGATATTTCGTGCGAAACGACCAAACAGCGCCAAACAAATCGATCGAGAAACGAGCTATTGTTTACAGGATTAATAAAGAGCTACCGAACTTCTCATGATTACTTTCTTCATGATTGAGATTTTATTGGAGCTGTATGAAAGCGTTCTGAGTTTTTGAGTACTTCCAGAGCTACAGAACATTACGACAGTCTTGGGGGAGGGAAAGACTTGGTGGATTGCTTTAAATATGTCCACCAAACGTTGAAAATCTATCTGAGTCATTCAGGTTCTCGTCTTGACCTTTCCTACACCAGACTTTACCCTAGTTACGACAACTGAAAAGATGCCATGGAATTGGCAATAAAATCGGCATTAACAGCAAAAGTATCTAGATAGAGTATATAAGTACCTGAAACTATGGTCTGTCACTTTCACTGTCATTGGAGAAGCCAAAGCCGTAAACTGAGAGAAACTGTGTCCAGTTCCTCAATTCTTTGGTAGAGTCATAAGAGACTAATAAAATCATTACGAGTTATCAAAAGGTACCAATAGCATTTTTGGTGTTGTCTGTATCTTCAGGACTGAACCAAGCCTCATCTTTCGCACCCCTTATAAACCCACCACAGTCTTCATCTGGCAGAGGCAACAAACCGAAGATATCTCAGAGCTACGTGAATAAAATCGCTTCCAATAAATGGGAACAACTAGGACATGGGCAGTCGTTTGTAAAGTATGTCACGTCTCTGCTGCCCCGATTTGGATTTTTTGGACCAGTTTGAAGGTATTTTTGAATGCGGAGGAGCGGCCGTGTATGTGTAGAGTACCTGTACCTTATGAATAAAATAGCTATGGTGAAAGATGACTTCCAGGCAACAGTGAAGGCCTTGCTTTCTCTTACCGTGTAATCAATTTGAATCAAATACTCTGGGTTATCTCTTTGCACAGTTGCTGCTCGAAGACCCTCTGGCATAAAAGTTCTCAACGACTTTGTTCAAGCTCTGTCGGACTATGAAGAAGTTCGGCAAGCTGAGAAACATAAAAGTGTCATTATCAGACCGCCAGAAACAACAAACTGACCTATCGTCGCCGTTTGTTACTCCTGCTCCGTATTTCATCCCAATCTTCGGACCATAGGTATATTCATTTGCAGGAGAAACCCTCAATCAAATAGCTGTCCCCACAGAATACATATTGGCTATCATCTTGATGATTCCCCTTTCAGCGGGAACTAGTTTCATCTCAATTGAAGGTGGAGGAGCGCCGATATGTGCAGTTGAAGTTGACGCTGCTCTAACAAAAGCCTCACAAACGCCATCGCTCCTTTTAACCATATTGGTAATAACCGTTATACAGTTAAATGGAAGTCACAAGCGAGATTATCACATAAGGTTTCAGTGTCTAAAAGTGGCTTAGTCATCTTTGAATTAAGTTTCGAGTTATGTGGTCGATTAAGGTTTTTGATGCAGCAACGCGACGCGAAATTCATTAATTTCACCACCTCCATCACACCATCACACCATCACACCATGGACATCGCGACAGAATGGACCACCAACGCCAATGAGGCTCTCACAATCACCCTAGAGGCCGCTGAAATCAACGGTAAAGGCAAGGGCAAGGAGGTCAGCAAAGGCCCCGAAAAAAACCATGTGTTCAACCCGATCTTCACCTACCCCATCTATGGCGACGCAGAGACCATCTTGGGATACAAGGATTTCGGCCTCAATTTGAAGATGGATGCCTCCACCATGTTGCCTCTGGTCACTGTCGACTTCTCCGAGAAGCTTGAGCTTGCAGGAGTTACTTTTGACGACCCTGTGAAGAAGCTGCTGGAGTTTCTACCCGAAGAAACTGCCACAAACGAGGCTGACTGGGAGGAGAAGCGCACCAAGGAGCTTGGTGATGGATTCAAGCCCGTTGGCAAGGAATTTGGCACCTTTTCCGTCAACAGCGAAAAGTACACAGTCTTCAGATCGACTCTACTTGATCCCGAGACTCTCAAGCTGCACCTGAGACTTCAGATTTTCGTGCCTCTGTTCATTGAGGCCGGCTCATACATTGACAACCAGGACGACCGATGGGAGATCTACGTTGTTTACAATTCTGAGAACGAGATTGTTGGATTCTCCACAGTTTACTGCTACTGGTTCTACGAGCCTTCGGTCAAGGAAGAGAAGGCCCCCAAGGACGCATCTTTGGAGCAGCTTCAGAAACAGCCTTTCTCTCCCACCCTTCGAAAGCGAATCTCGCAGTATGTCATTCTGCCTCCCTTCCAGGGTAAGGGACTGGGAGGGCAGCTCTACACTCTTCTATTCTCGCGCTTCTACGCTGATCCTAACGTCTACGAAATCACAGTCGAAGATCCCAGTGAAGCCTTTGACGATCTTCGAGATCGATGCGATCTGAAGTGGCTAGCAGACCAGGGCTTCCCGTCAGAGGTCTTTCAGATGCTGCAGACCACTTCTGCGCACGGAGAAAAGGCTGGAGACAACAAGATTGGCCGAACCAGAATTGTGGCAGGTGCATTCTGGACCAAGTGGCTGGAGGAGCATCGGCTGAAATACAAGCTGGCTCACCGACAGTTTGCCCGATGCTTTGAGATGATCCTGTTGGCTTGTCTGCAGGTGTCTAGTCCCTCAAAGAAACGGAACATCAAAGACACCCGTCTGTTCATCAAGAAGCGAGTGTACGTGCGAAACAAGGAGTTTTTGGAAGACCTCGGAGGAAAGGCGGAGATCATGTCCAAGCTGCAGGAGACGTATGAGTCCATGGAGGAGGATTATGGACGAATCATGAAACCCGTCCTTGGTTATGTCAAGGACGGACTAAAGAAGCGAGACAGAGATGATGCTGATGGTGAGGGAGCTAAGAGAGCTAAGGTGGAGTAAATAGATTATGCACGTGCTTGCGAATGGGTGTTGCTGGCGGCTGTAGATGTAGAACAAAAAAACTTCTCAGCAAGTTAAGCACTTGAGACCGATTATCTTGGCCTTTAAATTAAGCAGACCAAGGTTCCTCCTCACGTTTGGCGTGCATGGTCAGCTCCAAAACGAAACGAAAACGAATGGAACGACTGGAGAAGGCCTGGGCAGTCCATGGCCAGAATTATAGCAGCTTGACTGACGACTAGGCCTCTGCGATGGCATTTTGCGCGATTAAATCCTGGTACTTTATGGGAGCTAACTTAAGCTTTGCTCAACAGATTGCCGTCCTTCCAGCAATATAGTTACGATCTGTGCATGAACTAGACAGAAATGACGCTTGAGTTGGGATAACTCAAGAAAAGTTTGACTAACGTCAAGAACTCGAGGAGGGGTTCACGATATATCGCTTCTTTTGAGAATCAAGTAAGAACCAAGGCCACAGCATTAAATGCCTCACTTGCGCGATTAAATCCCGCTACTTTATGGCAACCCATTTAAGCTTATTCGACAGATTGGTCTTTGCCCCAACGCCTGAATAATATAGTTAAACGCTCCGCATGAAAAAGACAGAACTGACGCCAGAGTTAAAGTAGCTCTACGAAAGTTGTACTAACGTCAAGAACTCGATGGGGGCTTCACACTGCCGCACTCTTTTTGACGATTAGACGAGAACCTCGACCACAGCACTAAAAGGCCCACTTTTTCCTAGCTATTCCCAACAAGAATTGTTGATAACCTTATTCGGGCATCCCCATAAACTACGACAGTAGGGCCAAAACGCCACTATACAGGTTCACCGGAACAACGCACGTTGTGTTCAAGCAAAGACAATCACCAATCAATCTATCGTGATACCGTCTACCTGACGACACCACAGATATTATAGCAGCTTTGACCAATATCAGAGATGATGGTGCGTCATGAGCTAAGGCGAGATTCGACCTGCGAACTGTCACACAAACGGCAGCACGGACTACACAGACACACAAGCATTACTCCGCTCCTGGATACGATAGTAAGGTCCTCTTACTTCGGGCGTCAGCAAGGGATACCCATGACGATGTAACAACATGCTTTCCGATCACCTGAGACTCATGTTCGTCACAACAAGATGTTGAACACATTGATACCTACTTAGTGTACTGTACTATACCCAGTTTAACCACCCGCTCCTAAGAAACAGTTCTCTCAATAAGTCGGCCCTAATACAAGGTGACACCCACATGATTTAACGCTCGGTATTTCGACGAGATTACCCCGATTCCTCCTTACAAGCTGTTTTGTGCACTGGTAGGTCAATCCCAGGACGTGTGGTTAGATGAGAAGATCCCTGGCCGGTTGGGTACCACTAGTTCCCTTGGTTTGAGCCTGTGGAGGTGGTTCTCTGTCTGACTAGCCACGTACCACAGAACTCCTTCAACAACCACCCGCACACTTAAAGGACTGTACATTGTTACACATATATCTAGTCCATTAAGAGATAACTATACTGACAAAGCTAGTACTCGGGTATTTAGGGGAACTCGTACAGTTTTTGTTTCGTCCATGTGATCGTCTCACAAGATAGCAGCGTTATGTTCTGCGCTTATACACCGTTCTCCACGTATGTACTGTATCTGCAGTACGCACCAAACGTTTACAAATGGTTTTGATCAGTACAACCCCAATAAAATCTATATCACATCAGCTGAAAACCTGTAATGCCAATAGGAGCTAACATTCCATTTTGATACTATTCTCTGGCATACATCGATTTTATTGGCAGATATATCGCTAATCCACTGACTACAGTCCTCAAAATCAGCTTGAGAGGGATACGGCCTTAGAAAGCTGCAAATGATAATTATGACAGCACTATGACACAAAGAGAGCATAAAATCCTTCTTGTATAGAAAATTTGAATACAAATGTGCTTTGGTCGTTGTGTTATGTCGATCTGACGAACTACTCCTCAAGTACCGATAGAGTGCCTGCAACGCGAGCAGTTCTCTCAAAACGTGTACATTGACCTGAGTGTGATCTAGTAGTCTATGGGGAAGTAATGGTTAGCTCTACCGACCAATCAAGATTTTATTCACGACTTGACACAACTGATTGATGAACCAGCTACAGAATCATTTTAGGTGTGAAACTTAGCGAATAAATTCTAAATCTCAGCAACAATCACATGAAGCTACTTGAGTTACTGCGGTTTCTGTTATTCCGACTCTCTGAATGTGATAGCGATTTTATTGGTGACATTCCATCCCACTGTATCACAGGGCTGGGGCGTCTAGTGCCTGGCACGCAATCAATAAAATGAAATCATTCCCAGTGAGCTACCAGATTTATCTTTCATTTAATAGCATTGCGTCAGTTACTCATTCCAGTTGTTATCATTAGTATTCGTTTTTCAATCACAATATTGTAATCTGGCCGTCACGGTTATCATCCATAATGACTGAAAAAAATCTAAACCGGGTAAAAAATGCCACTATTGTTTTGTGGCTTGGTTCATACTTTCATAAAGTCATATCCTGGGGTTGTAGCTATTTTATTGATACTCTCTCAGTATATTTTCAATTAAAAAAAAAGTGGAGTACGTAAAGACTGATTGAAGCATTCCAGAACAGTCATAAGCGGAAACAGCTGTATAGGCATGAGCGGCAGGAAACTCTGCATAACTGTGAACAGAGGTTTTCGACAAGGGTCTCAGTAATGTGTTCTAGTTGGGATCTATCTTGCGGGGACCAAGTGGACGAATACTCGAGACTTCTCTCCTGATAAATTGTCAATCACGGATTCAATGGCACCATCAGTGTGACACAGTGCTTCCATGTGTTTTGAGGTCTATTGCACATCGGTCTAAACAATTTCGACTCAGAAGTACTTACATCACGCCAACTTCGACGAAAATGACGCAAGTTGCCGGTATCTAGAGGAGTTACAGAGGTGGGAAGATAAAAGACCTTTTGAAGGGTCACTCGAGGATTTCTAGATCGATTTGATCTTCAGCGGTATCTCCATCGTTACTTCGGGACACTTGTTGTTGAGAAGGTGTTGCCTCTAGCGAGTCTATTTTACTTGGCAGTCTTTTAACTAAAAATTCAACTAATCCTCAACTACTACTTAAGTTAACACGTGCAAATTCTATGCACTGGGACAAAGCGCCACTTTGTGTAACTTCAGCCACCCCCCAATCCATCCAACCAATCCATCATTATGCCGTCCACCTAAGGGCACTACAAGTGTCAGAGGTTGTTCAACAGGGTCAGAGGATCACAATGTGACACCTCATTTAACAAGAACCGACTTACAGCATGTTGGGGGAACAGCAGCACTCACGACGAAGAATCTTACATACCCACAGTCATGGATACCTCGGCAAAACGCTTACCCTGCGAGATATCACCTTGAGATACCCACGTTGGTGCTACATCATCTCATGGCTTCACTCCAGTGACTTCTGATTACTTCCATTCTGAACATACTGAGCTCAATCGCTATGGGAACAACCAGCCCACCTTGTCAACACGGTTTTAAGCAGTACGAGCCCAACAAAATCGCTATGAGACCAGGAGAATCCCCATAGTGCGAAGAATAGCCGGTTGTACTTCATGATCAAACCCTCTGCTTCTGTCGATTTTATTGACAACTATATCTTTGTTTTCCTGGAACCAGTCATTCTTTCCCCTTACGGGGAATACGATCTCAGTAAGCTGCGAACTGGAATTAAAGCTGCCGCCGAGATACTACGAAGATCAAAGCCGCATATAATGAAGTTATGAGTGTGCCAAGTTATCTATCTCATTGTGGTATTGCTGGCTGGAGGTTCCTAGAGGTAGAAGATTATATTTGCGTGCTTGTGGGGCGAATAAAATTCCAAACTTGCGGGGAGCGATCTGGGAGCAATTCCCCAGTCTACTAAAGTGTATCATGGGGTTTTTCCGGCTTTTACGATTCTATTGGCCAAGATACCCTAAATTCTGATTATGAAATTACTAATATCTTCATAAGTGCAAAACTAAACGAATAAATTCCAAATTCCAAAATAATGCAAAGGAATCTACTCGAAACCGATTTTTCTCGACATGCTCACAAGTTGACAGTGTCGACGGTTTTATTCGCGCCTTCCCACTACGTTTTGAAATGGACTAAACCGTGAAACACGCAAAGTGCAGCGAAAAAAATCGAATCTTCACTGAAATACTTCCTTACAGAGCCCTCCAGCTGGCAGCTCTCTATCGCCTATTTATTTAGTATGAAATAGTTTTTATTCATCCGCTAGATGAAGAATAATGATTTGTGTGTGATGAATATCAGCCATATTCACGGAATAAAATCTTGAAGTCTTAATAACTTGCATAGCTAGGCTCTTTATGAGTCTCTGCTTCCATCAGTTTTGATCCCGGGCTTCTAGCGATTTTATTGCGGTTTTCCCGGCGTACTCGCGTTTCGACATAGATGAGCTACTGTTGAATAAAGTAACATTTATATAACAAATAACATTAACGACTTACACATCACTTTCTGGAAGGACGCTCCGACTTTGGGTTACTTGATCCGGAGGATCTGTGTCTCATACAATATCTTGGTGAACAAGGGATGTAAAGGCGAACGGTGGTAGCAATCGATTTGCCACCTATTAGTCTGTAACCCCTGTGGTGGATTTGGGTTCGGCAAAGAAGACGTGGCAGAGCCATCTGAAACCGCTAAGCCAATGAGAAAGTGGCTCATATGTAGACATAGACGAAATATGAGCCACTTTGTAGGGTGGCAGGAAGTGGGATGTTGGGAGAAAGGAGCTGTCTATCCTTTCCTCTTCAACCCACAACCCCAACACGATCGTACAGGCGAGAATCATCCACATCATGACCCTGTTAATTCCAACATACTAATAAAAATGACCAGACCTTGGCTTTCCTCCATGAGTGGTAACACACACAAGGCTCTGGGTGAGTATTCAACGAAACCCCAAATTCGAAGACTGCGCTAACAAGAGAAAACTTGAGTCTGGATGACTCAGTCGTTGTGACTGAGGAGGAAGGCATGGAAATTCTCGAGAAGTGCAAGTTTGAAGGTGTGGATGGAACCTAAGTATGACATGTACAAGTTCGATGCCTATCTTAAACTCAGATCTTTCAATGAAACCGTTTCTGATCAACGCCGAGTCAAACGTAAGGCAGGCAAAAGGTCGGATTTTTCCGATGAGAGTGTGAAACCGTTAAATATTACTTGTTTTCAAGCAGTTCGTGTGCAGTTTGTAGTGTGTCGGAAGCCGAAAGCTGAAACGATCGCTAGTGGATGTAAGACATGCCTTTTAAGGCTGCTGGAATCATGCATAATACACTCACGTATTACTATTACTAACAATCTATAAATTACTTGATCAATCGGTTTAATCCGAGCTGGTCTCACTAGTCTCCTGCTGATCATTCTTGAAGCCAGCTTCAATTCTTTTCGTGGGGTCGCTCTCCTCGTTGTATACAACCACCTGTCCGTCAACCACAACGGGCTCCAGAGTGGTCTTAGGACCCTGGTACCATTTGCGAGCAAACAGATAGTAGTAAGTCAGGCAACCGCCCCATACTGCTGCCAAAATGACACATGTGTAGTTCATGGTCTCCTTAGTAGGGTGGGCGGTTGTCTGTGGGAAATTCAGTAGGACAATGGTGAAGGTGAGGTAAAAGCAAGAAAAGGCCGCAACTGCAATGGAGAGAAAGTCGCCCATGTAGAAGGGTCCAGGCACAAACTTCTTTCGTCCCCAGACAAGCTTGAGAAAGATGGGCATGCCCCAAGCCAGAGCGTTTCCTCCAGCAGCAAGAGAGAAGAGAGCTGCTGCTGCTGCTGCGTCAATCATACAGAGACATCCGATAGCCAGTGCCAGCACGGAGTTACCCCAGACACATCGGACGGGGTTGGAGAACTTCACGTTGATGACCTTAAAGAAGTTGGAGAAGGGCAGAGCTCCGTCTCTGGAAAAGGCCCAGGACTGTCTGGAAGCAGCGGTCACGATAGAGAGACCCATAGTCCACTGGAGACTGAATAGAACGACCATGACTCCAATGGCCCAGTTCTTTCCCAGAGTGTCGTAGACGAGCTGAGCCATGGGCTGCTGGTAGACGGTCTCCAGAAGAGGAGCGATATCATGGGGAATAACGGCCACGAAGACAATGTTGAGAATAAAGCCAAGGAGCCAGCACATTCCGATAGAAGAGATGATACCGAAGGGAACGGCCTTGGAAGCGTTGGAGGCCTCCTCGGACATGTGTACGCAGGAGTCGAACGCTCCAATAGTCCAGATGGGACTCAGCCAGCCGAGAAGGAAGACCCAGGCTGAGGGCCAGCCGTCGGTCAAGTTATCAATGTGTCCAAACATGTAAGATGCAGAGTTGAGGTGGTGTCTTCCTCCAATGGGAAGCGCAATTATCATGACGACGACAATTGTAATGTTAGTGTAGATACACACGGTCTGAACTTTGGCCATATGACTGGTACCGAGAGATCCGACGCATGCATGGGAAATCACACAGGCTGCGAAGATACCGTAGACAGCGTATGGGGAAGGGTTCCATTCTCCGTCGGTGGCGATGATGATGACACTGACGAAGATCTGGGCGAATCCGTAATCAATCGACATAATACCACCGGTTAGACCAAGGGTGTTTGAGTAGCCGACAAGAAACGAAAGAGGTCGTTTGGCTCCCTCTGGAGCAAAGTGATAAGTCCACCAGTAAAGACCTCCTGAGGTAGGCAAGGAAGATCCAAGCTCGGCCATGGACAAACCAACACACATGACGCATCCTGAAGCAACAAACCAGCCCCATACCATTCCGTAAGGACCAGCAGGAAGTGAGTATGCCAGAGTAGTAGCGATTGAGGGTAGCAGACCCATGATGGAGAATGCAATACCAAACACCTGCAGCATCGAGAAGTTTCGCGCCAGCTCGGGTTTGTAGCCAATGTCTGCCAGCACGGCTTCGTCGTGTTGTCTTACTGACGTTTGGGCTTCTAGTTCTAGTCCTCCCATGTCTTGTCGTTGTTTTTGAAGATATCTCTAGTTGGAACCCGAGGTCCTCTCAATTCCCTTTTATACACAACGCGGGTAGTAACAAGTAGTGAATCCAGTTTCGGCATGAAAAAGCTAAAGGCTGCGTTTCTTAGCTACAGATACATGTAAGGTGGGGTAGAATGGCTAAGACTGGTGCTGTCTATGACATTTCTGCACGTTTAGCGAGAGGTATTGTTGACGGTCAACTCTGCATGCACACAGTTAAGCGAGATCTTGGCATTTTTACTGTAGCAGGATCCACCAGAAAACTGATTATAACAGGACTCTCGTGTTCCCGCTGTCTGTCGCCTGTCACCTAATTAGACCTCGCATTACATTCATCGGTCCACAATCTGTTCCTGTGCCGAAATGTTTATCGATGCTATTCATGCTATTGGTCGCAGATCTACTCTGTTATCTTACTCCTGCTGATAAGGCTCTTCCAGCAGCTTAAAGTTTGGGAACAAGCCTTTTCATTTCGCTTAGGCTTGAATAAAGAACACGACTGGACGAGATAACGGTCTGGCCTTATTCCATAAGCAGGAACTACTGCTAGAAGACAATGCTCGAGATTAAGTCAACAAAGGCGGCTAAAGCGCCTCTTGGCAGTTTTTCCGTCACCTCTAGATTAAGCACCTGTAAGCTAACAGTCTAAATGTTAAGATTTCCCCTATCAAGCACCCCGATAGCAACACTGCCACTACTGTTCATAATCATTGACGTGAAACTGCTTGGCAGGGGAGAAATGGGACTCTTGGCCAGTGTTGCTCACCAGACGTTCGACTTGTTGCAAGGCGCCTAAGCGAACACACTGATAAAACTACAGTATATACTTACACCCTTGTGGAGTCATCCACAGCTGAGATGCAACCTCGATAACACGACCCTACACAATCAGAAAGGACTCCACAATAATTTTCAGTTCTATGCAACTTTTGCCGCCCGAATCTAAACCCTACCCGGATCCTTTGGGATTCGCCGAGGGCAGATGGACATAGAATTCGAGATGCGTCAGCCACACTTTGACTCTGGTACGTACTGTAGAGTGGGAGGGTCTGCAGCCTGTCACCTTTACATTTCATTTCATTTCATATCTTCGGATATGCGTCTTTCTTGGAAGGTTGCAACCTGATACCGGTAGTTCGCGGCGAGCTACAGGCAGTTCTACTTGTGGAGGTACATGCCCTGTAGCTATTACATTGATAACTGAGATCTTGTTGTGTGCGCTTTAAGCTTCTCGAAATAGTGGGGCTGAGACATGAGCACGAGCTTACCAGTAACGGGCACTACTAGTAGCCAAAAGCAGTCCATTAAATGCTGAACATATTGCACTCTTATCAGTTACTGTTCTGCAATTCGAATCCATGATTTGAAGATATAATTAGATTGGTGCAGTGATATAGACATTACGGCGGCTATGTTACGTCTTTTTGTTCATTTTTCATTCAGTGATACGCGGGACACGACAACTATACCCAAATTTTGTAATCTGACGACAACTAAGTGAATAACAAGGCAGCTGGCAGAAATTGTTCCAATGTGTTACCCGAGCTGAATACTCGGTATCTTCGTTTCAATAAGTTCATTATTTCCATTGTGACACAGCAGCTGACGGCAACGAGGGTCTGTGAAGTTATGGGATACCCCGGGCAATACGTCCGTAAGGTATGTAAGGTATGTACAGTACACTGTACTGATTAGTCGAGTCCATCGGCACTGGTCCTCAAGGTGCAATTCCTCCCCCTATAGCAGCAACCAGGGTGGTCTCGACGTTAAAGCATTACCTAGCTGTCGCCATCCGCTAAAATGGAATTGACCAAATGGCTAGAGTCTAACAACCAAGTCCCCCCCACAAAACAATGGCTAAAACAGGTTTCACCAACGGCGATCTTACATCATATCCAGCTATGCCAAGCCTCCAATTGGGCAGAGCACTCGTGGCTGCAACTTTCGACCTCTGTTGCTTGATACCAAGGTTGCCACACACGGTGTTACGCGAACACTACTCAAGTTTATGGCATGAAATACCTGAGAACCTTAAAATCCCTGCCATTAACTTGCGAATAATTGTTTGCTAGGGCAATGAGTGGTTCATAGGAGGGCTTGAAACGTCTTGATATCAATAGGAATCTTTGAAGAGTCGAAATACAGCATCGGTTATGCGGGTAGGGATAAAGTTTGAAAATCAGGTTTCATTGTGAGAGAGCAATGAGACGCATATTGTGAGTAGCACGAAGACTCCCGTATACCACTCCAGAAATCACTATAGATACCATTATTTCAGCAGTGTAACAAAAAATAAATTGCTGCTGTACCCTCCAGATAAGATATGTTATACAGATACTAAAACCTACATACTCGGGTACCTGCAGATCATGGGGTTTCGAGGATGAAGGGCCCCAAAGTTCGAGAGACTAGGTTCCGTATATCAATGTGGATGCATAATCGGCGCAAACGAAAAGAAACGAAATAGACTACTGGAGAAGACTCTACCCGCAGTCCACAGCGGTAAATTTAGCAGGTTGAATGGCAACTAGAGCTCTATTGACGTACTTGTAATTTGTGCGATTAGATCCTGCTGCTTTATGGCAGCTGGTTTAAGCTTTACGCAACAGATTGGATTTTCCCCCCAACAATATAGTTAACATCTGTGCATGAAGCGATTGAGTTGGGATAACTCAATAAAAGTTTGACTAAGATCGAGAACTCGAGGAGGGGTTCCTATTACAACGCTTCTTTTGAGAATCAGACAAAAACCAAGGCTACATCACTAAATGCCTCATTTGCGCGAATAAGTCCCGCTACTTTATGGTAACTTATTTAAGCTTTTACTCAACAGATTGGTTTTGCCCCAACGTCACCATTAATATAGTTATCAGCTGTGCATCAAACAGACATAAATGACACTAGAGTTGAAGTGACTCTGTCAAAGTTGGACTAACTTCAAGAACATGAAGGGGGGGTACACGTTACAATGCTTCTTTTAAAAATTAGACAAAACCCCCGGCCATAGCATCAGAAGGCCCACTTTTTCTAGCTATCCCCCAACAATAATTGTTAATAACCTTATTTCGGTGCCCATAAACTACGAGATAACGGACCAAAACGCCACTATACACGTGCACCAGAACAACACGCTTTGTGTACCAGCAACATCAATAACAAATCAATCTATCATGCTGCCATCTAACCGAAGACACCACAGATTTGGCCAGTATCAGAGATGATGGTGCGACATTGGCCATGGCGAAATTCTCATCTGCGAACCATCACACAAAATGCAGCACGATCTACACACATCGACAAGCATTACTCTGCTTCTGGGGACGATAGCAAGGTACTAATTGTATGGGCGTCGGCACGGGATACCCACGGTGATGTAGCAACATGTTCTTTGATCACCAGAGACTCACTTTTCGTCACGATGTGATGTTGAACACATGGATACGTACGCAGTGTTCTGTACCCATAGTTACCACTATCCTACCCTTCCTCTATCAAACAGTCCTTTCGACCAGTCGGCGTGATACACGTTCACACCCCACATGATTCAACGCCACGCAATTTCGACGATATTGCCTAGGTTACCCCCTAGTTGCTGTTTGAGCACTGGTTGACCTACCCCAAGGAAGTCCGATTGGACGAGCACATCTCTGGCCATTCGGTTACAACTGGTTCCTATGGTCTCAATCTGTGAAAGTCGATTTCTGTCTAACAAGCCACGCATCACAGAATTCCATCACCAACACACACACACGCACACATTACATTACTCGGTCAAGTAGTCCATTAAACGATCACTTTCTGTGAAATCTAGTGATTGGGTCTGTAGGGGTACTCGTACAATATATTCGGTGATATTATTGTCTCGCAATATAGCATCGTTGCGTGCTGCGCTTATACACCATCCCCAACATTCTATACAGTACGCATCAAACATTTACATGTTATTTTGAGCAGTTTAAGCCGAATAAAATTTATTTCATATTTACTGGATACAGTAAATGTCAACACAAGCTGGCAGTACATTTTGGTACTGTTCCCTGGCGGATATCAATTTTATTGAAGGCTGTATAGCTGTTTGACTGACAGTTGTTCTCAAATCTGTTAGTGGAGATTGCGGCCTTAGGAAGTTGCGAAAATATGTATAGCACCACTAGAGCATCGAAGAAGCATAAAGGCCACCTTCAATCAACTAATTGGAAACCACTTTGTTTTTGTCGCTGTGTTATGTCGATCTTACGAAACCATATGTCAAGTACCCATTGATGAGTGCTTGCAACGTGAGAAAATCTCAACATGTTAAGATTGACTAGAGAGTGATTTGGTGGGCTATGGAGATGTAATGGATAGCTTTATTTACCCAACGAGATTTTATTCATCGACCTAACACGATTTATAATTCAGGTACAGTACAGAATATTATAAGTATGGAGCTAGGCGAATAAAATCCAAATATCAGCAAGAAGCACATGATACTGCCTGAATAGCTGTGCTTTATATTATTCCGACGGTCTGAATGTGATTGTGATTTTATTGATGTGGTTCAGGCCTGTTGTGATAATGGACTTGGAGATTAGACACCTTGAACACAGCCAATAAAATCGAATCGTAAGATATCACATGCATCTACTTGAGACTGATTCTTCTAGAAATTCTCACAAGCGGAGATTGCTGGCGATTTTATTCGCGTCGCCTCACTACGTTATGAAATGGACCAAACCGTCAAACACGCAGAACACAGCGAAAAAAATCCATCTTCACTGAAATGATGCCGGGCAGAACCCTCCAGCAAAAAGCTCTCGCCTATTCATTTCAGTACGAAATAGTTCTGATTCATCCGCCAGATAAAGAATACTGATTTGTGTGAAATGAATATCGGCCATATTGACTGAATAAAATCTTAAAGTCATCATAGCTTATGTAGTTAGAATCTTTATGAATCTCTGCTTCTATAATTTTGATTTCAAGCATTTAACGATTGTATTGGTGCTTTCCCGGCTTATTCACGTTTCGACATGAATGTGCTGCAGACCATGACAGTAGAACTCTAGTGCTGTAATGACTTGAGAGAGGTAGTGAAGTTAGGCATGATAAACAGCAACACAGAGGTGTCAGACAGTGTTTGAAAAATACAAGTTTGCGCAATGTGTTCCATCTACTTCCATCTCGTTCGTAGTATCTCAACACGAACTTCGGTTTTTTTTCTTGAATATATTTCAAATCCAAGATGTGAAGACACCATTCGATTGGTACCATGTGGTAGATATTACGACGGTGAGAGTACCTCTGCTTGTACATTTTCTGCCCAGTAGTACGTGCGATATGGCGTCTTTACCCAAGTTTTGCATTCCGGCGATAACGAACTGAATAACAAATTCCGTAGGCAGAGGATTGTATTGACGTGTTACCCGAAGCGATTACTCAGTATTTTTGATTCACTATGTTCATGATGTTGATTTTGACTCATTTGCTGTTGAAAATTGTAAGCACGATTTACTCACCATTTGTCAACTAATGCTCAACTGTATACTTGAACGAAAATCATGCATAATCTGCTCAGGCGAGTGATAAATAAGGTTCAATTATGTCACGTGCATTATGCATAATACAAGCATTGCAGCGAAACACCACTCCGCACACGACGTTCCATCAACCAATCCACCCTCATGTCATCATCCCAACGAAACCACGAGTACCAGAAGTGATTCAGCAGGTCTTGGGGACGGCGTCTCTTTTACCGGGCACCGACTTGATACCTATTGTGTAAACGGCAGCACCCGCCACGTTAATATACTTGTGCACATCCCTACCAGCTCACTTAACATTGGCTCGAAGGTTTCGATACCGAACTCTCGAGGGCTTGGCACCTCCTAAATACCATCTCCTAATTGTAGTGTGACCGATGATAGTTTTTGTGACACTGCACCTCAGTTGGAAAAGAACTTCCTTCCTCATAGTAATTTCGAAGACTGCTTACCTCGGCCTCAGCTTCATCCCGTTCAACCACTCAGCCACATTGCTTTTGTCCAGTCAGGTGGATACAGTTCAAGTATTGTAGTCATTGAGTTCCAACAGCTTCAACATGAAAGTGGATAGAGTGCGGACGGCTCCAAAGGGCACCAAACGGGGCTGAATCCTCTAAAGGATCATTCCGACCTTCTCTTACTGACCTCTTTCACACTCTTCACACCATGATAATCTCTCAGTTACTGCTGCTATCCCTATCGACACTCTCGTTTGCGGCTCCCACCAACCCCAAGGTTGTGTCTTTACCGATCTCAAAGAAGATTGTGCTACCCGCCGACACCCACTCTGCCAGTGTCCAATCTCGTTCGGGAAGCTATCTATTCGTCAACATTACTGTCGGCACACCTCCACAGGCCTTTGAGGTGACTCTGGACACCGGATCGGCTGACCTATGGGTTCCTTTGGCTTCTGATGATTCAAACCACTCCGGATACTACAACCCCAACGTTTCTTCAACATATCGCTATCTTAACAGCGACTTCGTCGAAACGTATGTATCCGGGTTATTTCAAGGCGACTGGATCACAGAAGAAGTAGACATTGCCGGGGTGAGTTTGACAGATTTTCAACTTGCTGTGGCTTCCGCTGTTACGGCATCCTCCGCTCCAGTTCAGGGGATTCTTGGATTATCCTTTCAGGAACAAGAGGGAAGTGACGAAACATACCCGAACTTCCCATATGCTGCCAAAGAACAGGGGTACATTGAGTATGTCGCCTACTCCATTTTCTTCGACGGTTCCAGATCTGGAGACGGAACGTTTCTGCTTGGGGGTATCGACCACGCAAAGTACAGTGGAAACATCAGCTACTACAACGCATTGGATCCTAATGAAGGCCCCAAGCTGTACTTTGAGTCCATTGCCGCCAACAGAACAAATGTTGTCTTTGACCAGCCTGCCATTCTTGATTCCGGTTCTATTTCAATTGTTCTCCCCGAGCCTCAATTCAGCGATATACATCATGCTCTGGGATTCACAAACTACAGCGAGTCTCAAGGACAGTACTTTGTTGACTGTGATACAGAGGTGAGCTTGGAATTCAACTTTGAGGAGCTGACCATCCACGCTGATGAATCTTCGCTGGTCCTTCCCTTCTCGTACTTTTCGGGAAACCTCTCAGACACTTGCTGTGTGCTTGCCACTCAAAACTCGGCAGTGTTCGGTTCCTCAAGTGAAAACCTGTTTCTTCTCGGAGACCCGTTCTTGAAGAACACTTACACAGTCTATGACCTGGAAGATAAGGAGATTGGACTAGCCCAGGCCGTATTTACTGAAGAGAGCGATGTTCAGCCAATCACGGGTTTGTTGAGTAATGAGCAGCGCCGGTGAATGTGACATGATGATGAGTCAAACCTCATCGACACAATACTTGTAGCATGCATAGACTAACAGGTAATACATTATTGACAGATTTTATTAGGGAGTGATGGCATGTCTACTTACTCTTCGGTGTCTTGCAACTCTCGCTATTCCTCCACCATGATCAATGCTGGATGCCTCCTCATCAAAGAAATGCTCTCGGGCAAGTCTCATGCAGCGGTCATTCCGGCACCATGGGATACGGCAGGTACGCACGCGTCTAGCTACACATGAAAGACCAACACAGTTTGCCACAGTACAACCAAGAGTTGTGCATCTGGTTCTGCTGGTGACTCGCCGTAGGCAAGCTCCAATGCAGCCCGCAATGGTGCACACTGGATTTATACATCGGTGCGCTGATTGGCCACGGGACCGTTCAGTCGCCGTGATGGAGCTGTCAAAGCTGCTGGTGTCATGGCATTCACCGGTGCAAGTAGGAGAACAAGAGGGAAGACAAGCCGTCTCGGATGATCTCCCGGGATATGTCTGGTAGCTTCTTCGGGATCGACGACTTTCTGTTCTTCTCGTTGATCTTCTGCTCACTGGTCGTGAAGTGCATGCATCACCCCTGCAATTCCTGATTGAACATCGCATTGAGCATTTTGATCCTTCCCCCCCTGAACAAACGGAACAAGAGAGTTTTTTGCAGACACATAGCTCTGTGCCACACCCCATAGTAAAGGTTGCCTTGAGATTGCACTTGGGAGTCTTGAACAGCTTCGTTCGCAGACAGCCCACCTCATCACCCAGTGACCAGCACCCAACACTCCCGAGAATGCCACAGCGAGGCGAATATGCCCGTCCACCAGTGCAGACGTTGTCGAATGTTGGGAAGGGAAAGTAGTGTATGAAGGCGAGGTAACCAGCAATCAGACCAATCAGCATTCCGATAACAACGTCGAAAACATGATGTCTGTTGTCTGAGATGCGTGAAAATGCGACTGCTGAGGCTGACAGTAGAGGAACCAGACTGAGAAGAAGTTTCCATGACCATCCTGAGCGGTCCAACATACGTGTTCTAGCGATCCAGAACAGAACCTGCACCATAGCTGAAGTAAATGCTGTGGCAGAATGGGCTGAAGGGAACGATCGAAATCCTTCTTGAAGATGTCCAATGTCTGTTTGAGTGCAAATGCCAACATTCGATAGTCTTCCGATCGGTGGACGGACCCATGACATAGGTCTGCATCTTGTTAGCATATCTGGTCGAGGGGCGCCCACCAGGTTTTTTAGCAGTGACACAATCACGGTTTGGAGGGCGTGGGCTGCCATCATGGTCAGTAGAATGGCGTGCAAGTCCCAGAGTCGTCGGTGCCACCTGTGAGATGTTGTGAATCCAATCGTGAGTGCAAATTGGCCAATCGGAATGATAATAGAGTAGATGATCAACAGGAACGTGGGCACGATTGTGAGGTCGGTGGGGATGTGGTCGTACCATAGCGAGGTTTCAAAGAGGTAGAATTCGGCGAAGATGGGTGGCACGATTTTTGCGTAGATTAGAGCGACAGTGGTGAGACTGATGTAAAAGAGCCAGTCGATGAAATAAGACAGCAGCGAGGACAGCGAGATGGAGTGGCCGCCGGCGGGGAAGAAACACTCATCCCTGCGTATAGCCACTAGGGTTGACGACGATTGTGTTGAGTGCGTCATCCTGTAGCTGTGTAAGGAACATAAAGGCGCTTGGATGATGATGTAACTACACAAATAAAAGCAGAAGCTTAAAAGCGACCACAAACATATGTATCGTTGACAGATGAGGGTGTCGATAAGGTTAAGGTCGCATGTAGGCTGTCAGATAACCGATAAGATATACAAGGGAGTTAATGCGAACTTAATCGGTGGCTGATGATGAGCAGAATGGCTTGGTCACAATAACAGCAGTTTGGCCGTACGTCAGTAACACGATGGAAAGGTGGACTCCTCGAACTTGGTGGGTGTTGCAAGAGAGTAAGACGACAATAGACTAAACAGACTACGACGTGCGACGTTATGAGGTAGTCTTAGTGATAGTTGCTGCTGTGGATAGGACTGGAAACAGCAAATTTCTTGGGCTGTCTAGCTATTTCCTTGTTGTGCTCAGTTACTATTATTGCAGCATCAGTCTCCTGTCACCCGGATATATCATCAAAAGCGCTGGATGGTATGTCTGAGAAATGCTTTACTAATAAGAGCGAAGATTCGTGGAAGCTGAAGCACAAATGACTAGGACAGTGGCTTCAGTGTTACCAGGTGTATTGTTCTACAGATCACTCACACCTGAAACGAACAATGCAATTGCGACCAACAGACACAATGACTTTCGCAATATACATCGGAGAAGTGTACCAAGGTGAATGGTTTCTTTAATATGAAGACACCTCTACAACATACAGCATAAGTGCCAGCCTTGGGCTGTGGCTCGATAACGCCCAATTTCCTAGAAACCCGATCACGCAATCAGCACTGCCCCCACACTAGAGTACAGTAAATTATAGCAATCGGCTAACCCGTGCTACTTTAGATTAATTTGGGGGCCCTTACGGGGTCCTCAGCGGCTAGGCCCCTGCAGGTGACCATCAATAGACCCTGGACCCATCTGCGCTACTCATCGACTAAGAGTGGTCAAACGTATGGATTGAAATAAATAAATAGTCGAGACTGGAAATACTAGGGCAGCCCAAGCATTTCAGAGCCTAGGGAAACGATCTAACCAGGTGGAGAAGATGTGTCTAACTAAAAGCTTGCCAGTTAGCATAGCAGTTACGACCTAGGCTGTACAGACGCGGTATGGAATCATGCTAGAGGGAACTCTTCCACCACGACCTCAATGACACCCCGTAGGTATTGGAACTCCTTGTACTTGACTCTCAGGTTCTCCTTGGTGTTGTCTTCCTCGTCCGAGAGAAACAGAGAATCGGACTCCTTGTCACGTTGGTTGTCAGCTGGTTCACTCAGCTTGTTCATGCCCTTTCTTGTGTCGAAGTAGAGCTCCCTAGTGAATAGCGAAGGTCCCTTCTGGTTTTCACTCTGCCAGTGTCCGAAACGAAGTTCTTGAAAGTGCTTGCAAGTCTCGGGTTTCAGAGAGATATTAACGGTCCATGGACCGCTTGTAATATTTCCCACAAACTTCTTCTTGTGCACCTTGTTGTAACCCTCCTGATCGATCCTAATGCATCCTTCGATAATCACCTGTTTGATAAGGGAACGAATACGCGTCAACAGATCCTTCATCTGGTCGTCTTTGAGCGTCAATCGTGATGCCTTCACCTTGACCAGCTGCAATTTGTTTCTGTGCATCCTCCTGTTGGATAACGTGCTTGTTTCCACCGCGTCGTCGTCACTGCTGCCGTGATCGCTTCCAAACGACTCTTCGAGAGCTTCATCGCGGTTGTAGAGATGCCTTGCATACTGGATCATGGCCTGGCGTCCAAAGGAGATCCTTAGACCCACTGCCGTGTCGTGGTTGATTTTTGCATATTTTTTGCTGTTTTAGCATCGATGATCGAGAACAAATCGGATGAAATCGAGAGAAATCGAAAAAGTATACCAGAGCCATGCCACAGCCTAGTGCACATCGAAATATCTTCGGCACCCGCGAATCTGGGCGTGCGAAGACTAGGCCGCTAGTGTTTCATGCCGAATTACTGACTCGTCAGTACCCATTGCGGCGTGTGATTGGTGCAATAATAGCGGGTGTGTCCCTCTCTCCATCCCTTTACGACACTCTTTACTCACATTGCCATTGAATTCCGTCGCTTTTCCGTCGTTCTGTTCTTGTTGCCGCCGCTGCAAAAGGAGCTCCCACAAGGTTCAATAAGTGGACAGTTAGCGTCAGAGATGTGACGCCGTGACCGTCGCAAGGTCGCAAGATGGCTGGTAGGGATGGACAGGAGGAGGCGTAGTAACGTATATACCGGGTAGTCTGACGTTAGTTCGGTTACTTTAGTGTACTTACGGAAACTTATCCTCATCTTGGTGAAGTGCTTATTAAGCATCACTCTTGAAAGCGAGAACGTACAACCAGGTGCTAAATGAACATCGGAACCCACAGTGCTGCCGAAAACAGACTCGCCCATCTCTCTTATGACACTACACCATATTTATCGATACCTGCGGACGTCGTTTCTGCTATCATAACTTGGCAGTTATGGGTGGCACGTTGCACTACATAACTGCACCAACTAGCTAACTGTAGCCAGTTTTTAGCTAGCTAGACGTTGTGACCCTGGTCAGATTTATCAGCTACTGTAGTGGTTGCAAAGATGCTCTAGACGAAAGAAGAAATTGTCAGGAATTACGCGATGGGCGGTTTAATGGCGCATTGGCTGGTTCTTCACCAGTCGACCGAAAACATGAATAGATTACTAAGCAAGTACACACGATGATACCATACAGTCACGAGTTGGAGGCCCAATGTCTTGCAATGTCGTACAACTCGTATCCTCGAAACGCTATTGTGTACTCCCATGCCCTTGGGAGCGGCGCCCGTAACCATGGTAACATATTGGTGAGTAATTAACTCATGCTCATTGTCCCCATGACCTCCAAGCACAGAACTAAACCCCGGCAATAGTTTGCTCAGCAGGCCGAAGCGAGCGATCTGTAGACTGCAAAAAGTAATTCATCAGAAATTCAACAGTGATGCGTGCTCCAAAAAGCAACGCTCCGGTTGCTTTTGGCCACCCTCCAAAGCCTCAGCTGGTTGATGTGTCATTACTGAAGTACATACTGCTTCAACTTGCACACCAGGTCTCTTATGTACTTGTACCTCGTCAGGCACCTTGCAGTGAGACATCGATCCGTTCCTGTGTGTCTTGCTAAAAACGTCTAGATGCGCCGACAATTGAACGTATACGAACACTTGTGCGGGGGCAGAAGGTGTTGCTGAGAGGGCACCCACATACCAAATTCTACATGCTTTTTTTTTGACAACCAGTATCTGCGACAAATCAGCGTTGATTGATAATGTAATGTGTTAGGTGCAAGTGGAGGCCCTTTACGCGCCACGTTGAATGAATTGTGTCAAGAGATGATTGATTCGGGATACAAATCACCAGATCGGAGCTTCTGAGATACTGGGATCTACATTCCAAACACGCCACTGCATCTACAATTGCTACAATCTCTACGATCTCTGCAAATCTCATCATCCAAACAAATAAATCTAATTACTACATAATCATACAGCTCAAACAAACGACTGAATTTCAAAAAGCAAGCCAAAGAGAGGGGAGGAGGAAAAGCGATGTGTCGGCATACACAGACTTAATGAAGCCCTTGCTGCAGCCCACCACTTTTAAACAAACAGTAGTAAAAAGTAGTTAAAAATACAAAAGAGACTTTTCAACAAAGATTAGCATGTCCTTTTCCAGAGCAGACTTAGGCGTCAAGAACCTTGCCCTCCTCAACAACGGCGGAAGGCTCGTCCTCGGCCCACTCGGCTCCCTCCTCTTCCTCATCATCGTAGTCGTCAACGTCAGCTCGTCGGATGGACAGAGTAGGCTTAACGGAAGCCTGGTCCAGAGTCCAGCTTGCGAGGGCGTTCTCGGCATCGATGATGACCTGCTTGGAGGCCTCGTAACCGTCGTAGGCGGGTCGAGACTCACCGGGGGTGACGGGAGTGTCGTCGAGCAGCTCGAGCAGAGCCTTTCCGTAGCCGGCAATCAGAGCAAGCTTCTCGGAGTGCTCTCGGATGGCGTCGAACTGGTAGTTGAAAGCGGCCTTGACCTTCTCTCGGGTGATGTTGGAGAGCTGGGCCTCAGCAACGAGGGACTCGGCCTCGGCTCGGACAAGCTCCTGCTCAAGAACGATGATCTTGGGGGAGTTGGGCTCCTTGTACTTGAGGTGGGCGATCTGGTCGGTGATCTTCTGCTTTCGGTCTCGAGAGGGCTGGACGGAAGCCTCGATGTTTCGGACGGACTTGAGGGTGATTCGGTACTGGTCGTACTTGTCGATGAACTGGTCCTCGAGCTCACCAATCTCGTAGATGAGAACACCGAGCTTGTCGGTGACGTCGGAGACATCCTCGTCGGCATCCTCACCCCAGAGAGAAAGCTGCTTGGCAACCTCTCGTCGCTCTCGGGCCTGCTGCTCGATGGATCGCATCACGTTCTTCTCCATCTTGACGAGCTGGGCGAGCTTTCGGGCGAGATCGGGGCCCATAGAGCCGGCGGCGGATCGTCGGAAAGAGTGGACTGGGTTAGTATGTTGTTGTCTGTGTGGGGTTGTGGGTTTCGAGGCAGCAGCAGCGCTTCGAGGCATCAACGGCAACTGCAGCATGCAAAAGCTGCAACACAAATTTCGCTCACACCCGTCGCCGCATTGGACGGTTTGCTTTCGGCAAGGGCAGCAAAAGGTTCCGCATAATTATCAGGCGGCACCACCAGCAGCACCGCACCACGCATCCACCACCACACTGTACAGTGTAGGGAATAAGGTTGCGTGTGTGTTGTGCTTGTCCCTTTCAGGGCGTAGTCGTCCCAATCCGTAACCAATATGCGAACCTTAAGTGCGTCCTAGCAACTTTGCTACTTTGGCTTGCTGGGTGGGGGCAGGCCGACACTCCGGGGCAGGCCGAACCCACGAGAGCAAAAATAGGGCCCACACACAAAGTGGCACAACCACGCAACCACGCAATTTTCGAATTGAGCACAAACGGACTCCAGGCTAGTCCAGTCCCCAGGTGTACTAAATTGGCGTGTTCTTCTTATTCCTAAGAAATAAGTCGAGTGGTCCAATTAGCCCCGAAAATTGCAACGCCTGGAGGCCGCCCTCATCGTCAACGTGCGGCGTCAAAATGTGGACTGACTTCTCGAGTCTTCGAAATTGTGTTCCTTGTGTGTGCACCTGCACCCAAGCAGCGTCACCAATTGACAGCCCCCAAGGTCCTTCTGTGTAGCAGCCTGTTTTGTGCGTGCGCCTCGTTAAAACACCTCGATGTGTCTCTGTGTCTGGAAATCAAATCTACTCACCAATGGAGCCATTGCCGAAGAATCGTCCGCTCTTAGTGGAAGAGGTGGGAGGAGGGGGAGAGGCGAGCTGGGCAGCAGTAGGAGCTCTGCTGTTTCGGAGAGAGTATGTTCTGTGCATTGTGTTGTGTTGATGTGTTTTTAGGTCGGACCTTATCTAGAAAGAAGAAGGAAAAAAGAGAAGAGAAAGGGGATTCGCTGGCGACGGTGGTCTTGTATATATAAGTGGGAGATTGAGTTTGGAGGGTTGTGCACACATGCGGGTGACCCGGCGTCTAGCCAGCCAAGGGAACAATGAAACCTTGTCCAGCGCGTGCAAACAAAGCCCAAACAAAGGGGGGCATGGATATTGGACGTGGTCCCAAAGTCAAAAAAGGTAAAAACAAGTCAATATGGCAAGATTGGTTTGCCGTGTGGTGGTGGAAGGGGAAAGTACGATAGAAGGTAACCCTGGGGCTTTTTAAGAACCGCGCAAAGGTGCACTAGCGGTACCTTGGGCCATAGCGCTTGTAATTGAAAAAGCTTGGAGCAATCGTCCGACGGCAACCCCGACTTTTCACCCGGCTCTTTTCTGTTGCTGTCACCCCTATTGACCACAGCCGCCCAACATTTGAACTTTATCCTGCGTGTAAATTGCACTGCATCAATGTGTACACACACTGTATATGACTTGTACAGCAAGTGATGCGCGAGACTTGTTCAGAAGCATGTTCTAGCATGTCGACGTTTTTCTGGAAACAGAAAAGGCGGGCAGGTATTACGGGTAGTGTCTGGACTGAGGTACTAGTCGTGTTTTTTTGCCTATGGTATATCGCTCAACCGTAGCAGAGCTCTCCCCCTGGCTAGCTTGCTCACCTTCCCACATCGTGCCGTCGACGACATATTTGGGTGTTTTTGAATTACGTTTCTCTCCCCGTCACTTTTGTGTTTTTTCCCAGCCTGTCCAACAGACCGACCGACCGGAACATCATCTAATCTAACGTCGACATCGTTTTCGTTTTCGTCTTCTCGTTCAAAATCGGGTCACTATAAATCGTCGAACCCACTGGCTCGCTCACCCACACAAAAATGAGTCTCTGCACACTGTACATCAGCACACCATTGACCACAGGGTACGATGGCTACTACATCTGCCGATCGACCAGCCTCGTTTGTGGGCACGTGTGCTATATGTCTATATATTTGAGAGAGCGGGTGGAGTAGCCCCGTGCTAGAGCTCACAAGATACCAAGGCATGTCACCGGACTAAGGGATCCACACTAATTAACAACGTCGCCATTAGTGCGCACTTTTGCGAACTGCTGCTCATGCTGTTGGTCTACACCTTTACACGCTACGGCACCGCCTCGTCGACTACAGTCGAATCGTCGTTCCCCACAATTAGACTTTTAGCTTAACTTTGAGAGATGGCATGTCGACGCACCTCAAAGCAATATAGCTGCCTAATTGGGTGTGCTCTGCATACATTGATGTGATCCACCCAAACAATGTCTTCCTTGTGACGTCAACAGCCGTACACCACGACGAGAGCTGGCCAGTGAATCCTGCTCTTAAAGAGAGGAATGCGGAGACTGGGGAGATGTGGGGGGGGGGGGGGTTATACGAGGCCTTGGTCACGTGACCTGGGGTCTTAAACTGCCACCATTTTCTTTCCACAACGCTAGCCGCCCACACATCAACACATCCCTTGACACCAGCCCAGTCAGCACATATTATGAGGCATTTCTCGAAGCATATCGAGGATGCTGATCATCACAAGACCTAAAGTTGCTGCAGGGGAGAGGCTGTATAGGGAAGATGGAACAACATACAGTCAGGAACGTGGATGCGGCTGTATGGCAATGGTCGAGTAGCAATAGCAATTTTCTGACCTTGGTTAAGATCAGACTCGTCTTTAGAAGCTTACAAAGTCTTTGAAACGGGACTTTTGGGTGCGTTGTGGTCATACGAACGATTTTAATCTTCTTGAGCTCTCCTACACTTTGATTTCAGCCGTATGTGATTCTTGTGGTTGCTCAGCAACGTGCAAGTAAAACCTGTGATCCAGTGTCTACAGCCCAAACCTCACTTTACTCTCTTTCCTCTCTGGACAACCTCCCGATCGCACAGGCATATGTAAGGTTGCTACAAAGATACACATGGTGATGTTCAAACTACGGTGTATGTATGTTGCTACAGCTCGATTCTTTGTTTGGACCCATCCATCAGAAGACCCTTTCGGATTCTCTCGATTAGGCAACAGCCTTTGACAAGAAGCGGAACTTGGCTCGAATAGGCCAATCTTGAGTTGAAAGCGGGCAACTGACGTCAGACAAGATAGGGGCCCCAGAGATTGCGATTGCGGGGCCTTCAAAGGTAGCTGGCGGTGCCCATTCTTCTACCTCTCAATTAGCGCCTCGAGCCTTCAAGTGTGGTCGGACATTTATTTTTAGAGTGCCGACAGCCACAATCCTTCTAACTCATGCTACAAGAATGCCAGATGCACCGAATTGGCACCTCGGAATCCGCCTCATCTGGGGTATTGTGCTCATATAATAATACTTGCGTCTTTGCTCCCGCT
>ULGY01000001.1:1234094-1285680 GCA_900519085.1 Yarrowia deformans | reverse complement strand
CCCCCCCACTTTTTTCAAACCCGCCTCGCAATGGTGGGCTCACCTACTGTACTCTCATGGAGCAACTTTGATTCAAAATAGCTTCTGCCGAGGCATCATTTTTCAGCGATTTCAAGAGCCCCATATTCAGCGTGATTCTGGCCAGAGAACCGTTCAGGATCGTCAGGGCGATTCTTTGGCAAGCAGTTCTTCGTCTATAAATAGTCTGGCATGAAGCACCCAACTTTGTGTCAACTAAAATATCTTTTCGGCTCTCGGCTCACCAAAATTTACTTGAACACTACTTAGCCCCATATGGTCAACTAATTTACTTACCGACATACTCGACCTTTTTTTCTGCACACTCGAGAAATTGTGGCCTGACCCACATCAAGAGCAACACACAAAAGAGCCCTTTCCCAAAACGGCAAAAAGTACTACTTCTCGTGACCAGGCGTTTTTAAAGAAACGTCACGTGACTGAATCAACACCAGACCAAATGTCTCACAATAAGAGGCCATGGGACCTCAGCTCATTTTAATGAGGTCTATCCAATGTCTCAACGTAATGACAATCGGGGAGCTTCCCACCTCGCCGTAAGCATCAATATACCCTAACCCATGAAAATATGCTTTCGGCAATCTTCCCCTAACCTCCAGCCTTTCCTTCTCTTTTCGTTTTATGACAATTTTGAAAAGTGAACAACTCAAACGCGCCAAGAATCCAATAAGCTGAGAATGCAACTGTAAACGCACGTCATCTGCAGTCGGGACGCTAAAAGCCCCGAGGTTGTCTTTGGTGTTGCATGACGTCATTCTAGGAAGTAAAAACCTACTATAAACTGGGGAAATACACTAGAAATCTTACCCGAAGCGTCCAGAGTCTGTGAGTTTTCTCTACACCCTTTGATCGATTGTAAGCATGTCCTCTATCAATCTTCGGATTGGCTCTACCTTTTGTCTCTCAGCCTCGCATAATAGGGTTAGAGTTTGCAAAACATGGTTGACGTGTGATGGCATGGGGCGACATTAGCTAGTTTGGTGGCATTTTAGAGGCAGTTGTAGGAGGCGGCATAAGTCGTGGAAGATAACGGCGGAGAGTCCCTGGTAGGGCCAAGACCAATGTTCCGCTTGGCTATTGTTTGTGGACAGAGTATTATCGATTTCGTAAATGTGTCAATTGTAGCGCAATTAGTGATCTTTTAGAATTTAACCACGTCGGTTCCAGCACATACATTGGCTTGGCGTATTTCACCAAAACGACTGTCCGTGTTTCACGTCATGCGTTTGTGGGGCTTTTGTGGGGCTTTTTGTTCTGTGGAGACACGCGTCGCGTCATTTTGGAACCCTGACGGAAGCAGCGAAGCGAAGGGTTATGTACGAAGTTGCCTGGGAGACAGACACGGCGGTTATAATTGGCACGAGAGTCTGATGCACGTGGAGTTGATAACGATGTACAACGAGTGTGATACGACCTGACTGATTGGGGTATGTAGTATTTGCAAGCCATAGAAAGATCGATACTCCAATGTGCCTTCTCTAGAAATACACCATTATCTCGTCAAAACCCGGCCAATCGTGTCTTACGATCGGACAGTGTTTCACACGCGTCGATCGTGGACTTTTCTTTTTGCCATGCGGAGACGTGTCTGCATTGGAGGCGGTGACATTTTGAGCTGCAACAACTGCGTTATGTCAGCAGGAAGGGATGGCCATATTGCAAAGTACAAGTACGCAGTGGCCAAGTGTCTGTTCATTGTGCTGTACATACGAATATTACCGCCCATGTACATACGCCCTACATACTTGTGGGCCGTATGGAAGACTCGATAATATGTCTCAGCGACCCCTTGACCCTTGAACAGCACACCTCCGTTTATTATGTGTCGTATTCTCCAAATGGAAGCGATGACACAGAGGATATAATACCGCGTTCGCGACACATCAGACGCAGGAGGATCGTACAAGGACGACAACACAACGACGACGATTTACGCTGTCTGACAGCCCACTTATCTATTGCGGTTCAGGTGATTAGGAGTCAAGCTTCTGAGACTACACCAACGCTATCCACCATACAGTCGACTACAAGACTGTACTCGTACTAATTAGCACCCGCTCACTTCCCCGCTACCCCTTTTATCAATCAGTCTAAACCATCTGGGCACTTGGACACAAGGCTCGGACTGACATTGACGGAAGGGTTGGCTGTACTGACAAGCTACGCATCCAAGGTTTAGCGCGGTTCTGAAAGCTTCATACGCCTTGCCGTCCAGATACGTTCACTGGATCTGGACAATGAATACGGCTGTGGGAAACCTACTGAGCCACGGCGATGTCCTAGAGTTCGGACTCCTATCGTTTCAGTTTGTGAGGTTCGAGGCCAGGCCAGCTGCAGTGGGGAGTAGCCATGTTAGCTGAGGCTATGTTCGGCAGATGCTGACCTAATGACTAAGACAGGACCATCAGATAACGAAGTAGCTGCAGAGTTGAGCCACAGCTTTTGAGGGACTTTTGACAGTCCATCAATCTGTACAAACCACTCGTATATACTAATGCGATTGCCCCCAAGCGATGCTTGAGCCCTACTGTACCCCTCTTGTAGCTCCGCATCAGCCCCACATCGTTTCTCATAAATACAATTAACTATCAAATCACCTCATCTAATAACCATCACTGCCTCCTCCCTTACGCCAGTAGTCGGCGACGGCGTGGATCTCACCGTTCTCCTCTCGCGAAACGGCATTCATGACTGACCGAGGAATCCAGTATTCAACACCGTGGCCACGAGCCTTGAGAGCCTGGCCAATGCTTTTTCTGCCTCCAACCTCAATATACGCGATCTCAGGAATCAGCTGGTGGTGCAGACGGGGGAAAGCGACTGTCTGTAACAACGACAGGCCGTAGGAGTACTTTCGAACAATTGCCTGAAGGATACAGGTGACGATTCGAGATCCTCCCGCGGCTCCAATCACCAGCTCGACGTGGTCATTCTCCTTGTTGTAAACAATGGTAGGAGTGGTACTACTGAGAGGTCGCTTGCCAGGAGCAATGTAGTTGTAGATTGAAGGACGGAGCTCATAGGCATTGTCGCGCGAAGGGATGGAAAAATCGTCCATCTCGGAGTTGAGAATCACTCCAGTGGCCCGATCGTACACAAGAGAGCCGAACAGCAGGTTAACTGTGGTGGTCATGGCAACAGCCATTCCATTCTCGTCTAGAACTGAGAAATGGGCGGTTCCAGCGGAGTCCGAAATCTCATACGCAGGTTGGTAGTCTTCCCAGGGCCGGGTGTGGTAGTCGGAAATGTTGTTGACCGCCTTGTCGGTCCAGTCAGAAGTAAGAAGATACTCGACACGCTTCTTGTTGGAGACATCTGCAGGGTCTCCGAGCTCCGTTCGGGCAGAAGAGGTGTACTTCATGGCCTCGGTGAGTCGCTGGACGGAAATGGGGTTGGAGTCCCTGGGGATGAGTCCTGTAGATCTGAGTCCAAACAACGAGAATCCCTGACTGAACCAGTTGGCAGTCTTCTTGACAATTCCAGTAGACCCGTTGTCTGCCTTAGAATCCCCCTCTCGCTCTTTTCTGTCCAACTCGTCGATAATGTTCAGACCAACAACCAAAGCAGGTCCACTGCTGGGGTTGTTTGCCACCAGAACCTCTCGGCCGTAAAACTCGCCTCGAACAGGCTCCTCCACAACCGTCTGGTACTGTTCAAAATCCTCCAGAGAAGCCACACCTCCAGCCCGATTGATGGCATCCACCAGCTTGGGGGCAATAGGGCCGTTAGGGTCGTAAAAGATGGCGGAGGAGCCGTTGTTGGCAATCAGGGTAAGAGTCTCAGCAAGGGCCTTTCGCGCAAGAACATCGCCAGACTTGAGGGGACGAGCCTTGAAAGGACTGGCGTTGGTAGAAGGGGTATCGACATACAACCAGCTCCAGTCTCCCGATCCATACTCGGCCAGGTTGTCCTCGGTGACTTCGAGGGCAAGTTCAAAGGCCTTGTCAACAAGCCAGCCTCGCTCGTTGAGCTCGATGACGGGCTGAAACAGGTCTTTCCAGCTCAGAACGCCAGAAGAGTACTCCTTGTAGGCCTCGTAGAGACCGTGGACTTCTCCAGGAATAGCCACGGCGAGACCTCCAAACTGAGCCTTCTTGGGATCCTCCTTGAACATGTCCTTGGAAGCGGCCAGAGGAGCAGTTTCTCTGAAATCAAACGACAGGTCACGTGTTTTAGCATCTTTGACAACCATAAATCCTCCTCCTCCAATGCCACTGCTGAAGCCGTTGATACTGCCGATACACAAAGCCACAGTGATGGAAGCATCCACGGCAGATCCTCCTCGTCTCAAGATATCGGTGCCCATGGTGGCGCACTGGGGAACATCACAAGACACTGCAGCCTTGGACCGAATCTCTAGTCGCTTGGGCGAGGGGGTGTAAGTGCCCTTTCTCAAGGGGATGTTGATCTTCTTGTCATTTGTGTGCAGAAGGCCATCTTGTCGCGACTGCTTGTAATAGCTGGCGTGTTGGTCTCCTGGTTGCCACCCCGATGTGGTGGGCAGGAGTTGGATTTCCGAATGAGCTGAAATCAGGAAGCACGAGTACAGAACGACTCCCACGAGAGCCGCTGTGATCACGCGGTTCATCATGGTGTAGGTAGGTGTAAACGCGCGTGTTTGTGTACGTTGTGATTTGTTGTTTGCAAGAGTGAAAGTTGGGAAGGAAGTCCACGGTGATAAGAGTGTCTCCCTCTGGGTCTCTCTGTGTCTGTGTCTGTGTCTGTGTCTGTGTCTGTGTCTGTGTCTGCGTCTCTGACGGATCGTCTATCAGAGCTCAGTCTGAATTCAGGTTGTTGTTGTTGTTGTCAGGAGTTAGTATACCCGTTCAGAGAGTCGGGTCAACGTGTTCAGTCAGTTCTGAGGGCGCTAGGATGGTCGGATATTGAAGTTGGCCTTTAGATCGTAGATAGCCTGCATTAACCGTTAACCCCGAAGCAACCTTGTGCAGCCCATCATCTTCATTAATCAACGAACCTAATCCGGTGGCAACCAATCGGGTTGTGTAAGTGCAAGAGCCTCCATTGGTCGCCTACAATATAGATACCGACTCCAGTGCATTTCAAATCTTCACCTATCTCATACACCCCTACCCCAGCGATTAAAGGCGATTTTAGTATTTTAGTGGCATTCCGAAGATGCTTAATACAAGCCGCTTATTATGAGATACGCAGTCAAGGTGGTAATAACAACGGTCAGCTGAGATAGCCACACCGTCACATGATATAAGACAGTACACAGACACGTTTTGATTGAATTTGCAGAGTTCAGAGCCCTCTTCTTCCTGCTACAAATGCTTCCTTTCGAAATGCCCCATGACCGTGATTAGTATGACCAGCACCCCCGTCTGGTGCCGTATGCTATTGCCATGCCGTGCTATCTTGCAGATGTACCTGCGGAGTCCGATAGAGGAGGCGTTGCTACAACGGGGATGGCTATACAGGGCAACTGATCGCGCTCACCCCCATGGGAGTAGACTCACGATTACATGGCATTTGTAAGCCAAACAGTATCTGTGGCGATTTCAGTACCTTTCCCTTTCTGTGGCTGTTTTTCGAGGTGCGGCTTGCTCAGTATAGTGTGGGGTTCACACTCTTAATAGCTGCCGTCTAGAGCTCTGAGAGAGAACAGTTTTGAGTGCCCTTACCCTATAGGGTTAGGGCTCACACTCTTAATAGCTGCCGTCTAGAGCTCTGAGAGAACAGTTTTGAGTGCCCTTACCCTACAGGGTTAGGGCTCACTATCTTGGGACCATAGCAGTTCCAAGTTCCCACCCAATAGGGGTTAGGGTTGTTATGTGAACAGTTCCAGGTTCCAGGTTTTCCCTCCCAATATGGGTTAGGGCTGTCATGTGAACAGTTCCAGATTTCCCTTCCCAAAAGGGGTTAGGGTTATTATATGAACAGTTCCAGGTTTCCATCAATAGGGGTTAGGGCTTTCTGCATTTGGTTTAGGGTTGGGGTTGTTGTTGGGAGAGCCAGGCCACGCATCCGTGCTCCTCGGGTGATTTAAATAGGGTTAGGACCTCCCAATTGGGACAAACTTGCTCTCTGTGTGAACTGAGCAAGTGGAGGTGATCAACGCAGCAATTGGATGGTGATGACGGCCTCAAAAATCAAGAGCAACAAATCATAAGTAGTGCTCCATTCTCATAACATCACTAAGCCATAACACCTCTGTATCCTTTGATTTAAATATTACGCAAGTGAGATTCGAAATAGTGTCGCAGGTTGGGGGGGTGAAGATTCCACGTAAAGACAGCTTCCTGGTGTCGCAGTGAATAAATTGAAGTTGTAGTAGCATTGTGGAGGAACTACTGTTGCGATTCTTTACTTGTCATTTTCACACGTATTCACACACTCCCCTTAGAGTCCTCATCCCTCCATCGTAACATTGCCCCGGAGTGCGTGTCCCGGCTAATAACGTTTAAGGTTTGGGAGGGAGTGGGAGTGGTTGGGAGGTTACCAAGACTCAAAAATTGGCATATGCTGAAGTGTCAAAAATTGGGAGCGTTGTAAAAGCCTCGCATTTTGTGTGGTATTTCCCGGTCCCAGCACCACACCGTGCAGCATATCACAGCACGACATGTATATCAGAGAACGGTTGATAGGAACCGCCTAATTGGGAGCCCCCCCCACAACACAAAACAAGCCCAAGGGGAGAGAGGGAAAAATATATAAGACCTGGGCACCCCTCCCAAAAGCCTTTCTTCCACACACACACACAACAATACTAAACAATGTCTGGGTGAGTATCTCCGCACACAACACAACACAACAACACAAGACACAAGACACAACCCCCCAAACACTTACTAACCATAGCCGAGGAAAAGGAGGTAAAGGACTTGGAAAGGGTGGCGCTAAGCGACACCGAAAGATTCTTCGAGATAACATTCAGGGTATCACTAAGCCCGCCATCCGACGTCTCGCGCGACGAGGTGGTGTGAAGCGAATTTCCGCCCAGATCTACGAGGAGACCCGAAACGTTCTCAAGTCTTTCCTTGAGTCTGTTATTCGAGATGCTGTCACCTACACTGAGCACGCCAAGCGAAAGACTGTCACTTCTCTTGATGTTGTCTACGCTCTCAAGCGACAGGGCCGAACCCTTTACGGTTTTGGTGGTTAATTATTTATATTATATATGATATTGGAATGGATTTATTATGCTAAATGAGAAAGTACCGGTGGCGACTTGTGTGTCGAGTAATCAGTATTTGCGGCTGTTGTTTGCCACACAGCCGCTTTGGTATGCGGTATGGGCATGGCTGTGTCCCACTGATGGTGGTTGTGGCACGTGTCCATACCTAGCTTGGGTGATAGAGTGTTACAGGCGTGCGTCGAAGGGGAATGTACTGTAGCAACACGACGTAGTGGTGTATGTTAGGGGGGATAGATGTCGGCGTTTACAGCAGCGTGTGGGTCCTTTTGTCTGTATACCTGTGCTGTGTCTTTTCCAGGCTCATCTGAGAATAATGGTACTTGTATTTTATGGATTCCAATCACAACATATCCACCCCATTTACATCCTGCAACCAAGGTCCAACCAACAGTCCATCTGGCATAAGATCGTGTCCACTGGGGCTATGTGCATGGTCACCCACCGATAAGTATACAACGAACACATCCGAGGTCACGTGGACTTTCTTCTCCACCATCCACCACTACAGTACTCGTACCGTACAAGGATAACAGACGATGATGCTGCCAATCAAGCCAAGCATACGGGCCAACACTCAACGTGGGAAACCGCATACATCGCCAAACATTGCTAATTATCACGAGGCCCCCCCTCCTCAAACGCGACAAGCCATCCATGTAGACACATGCCGTGTTTAGTCACGACGTCACTATGCTCTAATCTACGACGATTCTTGACGCAGTTCTGACAGCAACCGACGCGTGGTGGAGGTGGGGGTGAGGTCGAAAGGTCCTCTCGTGAGCGTCTAAGAGAGTGTGGACCACGTACAGTATCGTACACTACTCGTACCTGGTGGCCCTTACTGGACCATGACATCATAGCCCCATCACCCTTGACGAAGGCTATATTGACAGTTGATTCGCGCGCCTTCGCAGACCGCCCTCTCTTGTTCGAGGTTTCCTGACACTGCCTACTCCGTACAGTACTGAGATGAGGTCAGGAGGCGCAATACAGCAGGGGCACATTCTGGAATACTGCACGATACTTGGAAGTGGGCCAAAACCTCATCTGGGCTAGGGCACAGTTTCGTGGGTGACAGACGCGTGGCTAAGAGAGCAGAAGAACCTCGGCCAAAGTAAGGGGCCGAAAAGGTCAGCAGAAACGGTGTGTCCGGATTGTATTCCGACAGCACGTATATACACTATAGCAACACCTACCTTAGCCCGACCGAGTCTAGATGCCCCATCGCAGCTCGAACACTTAACCGTACCCCAGGTCACCTAATCGTTACTGTAGGCCTCACGGTCCGCTGGACTAACAGCGGTACATACAGTATATCTAATTATGCCACTGGCTCAACAAGTAGCACGTCAAATATGCATTGCGTGGAAAGCTGGACACAGGCAAGGTTACGCGTTGGCAAACGGGGTTATGTTATCTTTTGACGACGGTCAAATACCAGAAATACCGCTCTGTGCTGCTCCGCGGAATTACAATCGCCCGTCAACGTACACGCTGATCACCACTATCGCGCTTGGTTCACCTCCCCAACACACGGTTAAACTTCGGCTAGGGTGCAGCTCAACGTAAACCCGTCTAGCCCGAAAAGTCAACTCGCGGGAGTGCGGAAGTTGAGTTGAGTGTTGAGTGTGTGAGGTTTGCCAACTGACCGACCGTATCTACAGGGCCTGTAGTGTATAGTCAAAGACAGCCACTATGTCTCTGGGCTAGCAGTGAGACCCTGAACTACTCATACTCGAGCTCGGCTCTGAGTCGCCAGATCCGAAACGTGTTTTGCAGTTTGGGAATCGTCGGAGATTCGTGTTTTGAGATAATCCGTGCGGGAATTCAAAACGGCGATTCAGGGGTGGATAGTGGAAATAAAAACGTAAGACCGGAGCCGGCCAATGGCAAACGAGTATTACCGAGCCCGCCGTCGTCTCCCCCATCCTGCCCTTGCCCTCTCACGACATCCCCAAACCTGACCCCAGTGCATCTGTTGGATTGTTGGATGCACCCACTAAAACCTAGAACCTTGTTGACCATAACGGTGCGCCAGATATAATTTAATCGTCTGCTCCTGAATGCGACTGCAATTGAGGACACTAACACGTCGGTTTTTCAGGTGAGTAAACCGCTTTGGGTGGGTTCAAACCACCTTCAAACGACTTTGGCACGACAGACGGAGTGCCACTTGCACAGTTCCGCCACCACCTTCACCTCCACCGACTCTTCTAACCCAGTATGGCTTCAGGATCTTCAACGCCAGATGTGGCTCCCTTGGTGGACCCCAACATTCACAAAGGTCTTGCCTCTCATTTCTTTGGACTCAATTCTGTCCTCACAGCCAAGCCCTCAAAAGTAAAGGACTTTGTGGCTTCTCACGGGGGTCATACAGTTATCAACAAGGTGAGTATTTCGTGACATGGATGCACAGTGGCAACCACAGAGGATAGGAGGATCAACATGTCCAAACGGACACAGAAGGATGGGAACAGCGACGATGTTGTCGGAACAGGAAGTGGACACGCAAGTCGTTCGACAAACACGGCGCTGTCGTCTAACCAACGCCACTGGCGCGTTTCGCCCCGTCCAATGTCTCGGATCTGATCATAACCTGATCTCAAGACAATACCGACGCCACCTCGACGAAAATGCAATTTTTGGACACCCCGGGTCAAGTGGATTCCAGAGATACCATTATTTTCCCCGTTTGTCAGACGTTCCATCGTGTTTGTGTTACTAACTCAGGTACTTATCGCTAACAACGGTATCGCAGCAGTAAAGGAGATCCGTTCAGTACGAAAATGGGCCTACGAGACCTTTGGTGACGAGCGAGCCATCTCGTTCACCGTCATGGCCACCCCCGAAGATCTCGCCGCCAACGCCGACTACATTCGAATGGCCGATCAGTACGTCGAAGTGCCTGGAGGAACCAACAACAACAACTACGCCAACGTCGAGCTAATTGTCGACGTGGCCGAGCGATCCGGTGTCGACGCCGTCTGGGCCGGATGGGGCCATGCCAGTGAAAACCCCCTTCTTCCCGAGTCGCTAGCTGCCTCTCCCCGGAAGATTGTGTTTATTGGTCCCCCCGGAGCCGCCATGCGATCTCTGGGAGACAAAATCTCCTCTACCATTGTGGCTCAGCACGCCAAGGTCCCGTGTATCCCGTGGTCTGGAACCGGAGTGGACGAGGTCGTGGTGGACGAGGCCACCAACCTCGTGTCTGTGTCCGAGAAGGTGTACTCCCAGGGCTGCACCACTGGTCCCAAGCAGGGTCTCGAGAAGGCTCTGCAGATTGGATTCCCCGTGATGATCAAGGCATCCGAGGGAGGAGGAGGAAAGGGTATCCGAAAGGTGGAGCGAGAGGAGGACTTCGAGGCTGCCTACCACCAGGTTGAGGGCGAGATTCCCGGCTCCCCCATCTTCATTATGCAGCTTGCAGGCAACGCCCGGCATTTGGAGGTGCAGCTTCTGGCCGATCAGTACGGAAACAACATTTCGCTGTTTGGTCGAGATTGTTCGGTCCAGCGACGACATCAAAAGATCATTGAGGAGGCTCCCGTGACCGTGGCCGGCCAGCAGACCTTCACTGCCATGGAGAAGGCTGCCGTCCGACTCGGAAAGCTGGTCGGATACGTCTCTGCAGGTACCGTCGAGTATCTGTATTCCCACGAGGACGACAAGTTCTACTTTTTGGAGCTCAACCCTCGTCTGCAGGTCGAACATCCTACCACCGAGATGGTCACCGGCGTCAACCTGCCCGCTGCCCAGCTACAGATCGCCATGGGTATTCCTCTGGACCGAATCAAGGACATTCGACTCTTCTACGGCGTCAACCCTCACACTACCACCCCCATTGATTTCGACTTTTCGGGAGAGGATGCCGACAAGACTCAGCGACGACCTGTTCCCCGAGGTCACACCACCGCCTGTCGAATCACCTCCGAAGACCCCGGAGAGGGATTCAAGCCTTCTGGCGGAACCATGCACGAGCTCAACTTCCGATCTTCGTCCAACGTGTGGGGTTACTTCTCCGTCGGTAACCAGGGAGGTATCCATTCCTTCTCCGATTCGCAGTTTGGCCATATTTTCGCCTTTGGCGAGAACCGAAGTGCGTCTCGAAAGCACATGGTTGTTGCCCTGAAGGAGCTCTCTATTCGAGGAGATTTCCGAACCACCGTGGAGTACCTCATCAAGCTGCTGGAGACCCCTGACTTTGAGGACAACACCATCACCACGGGATGGCTCGATGAGCTCATTTCCAACAAGCTGACTGCCGAGCGACCCGACTCGTTCCTGGCTGTTGTTTGTGGTGCTGCTACCAAGGCCCACCGAGCCTCCGAGGACTCTATTGCCACCTACATGGCTTCTCTGGAGAAGGGTCAGGTCCCCGCCCGAGACATTCTCAAGACTCTCTTCCCTGTTGACTTCATCTACGAGGGCCAGCGGTACAAGTTCACCGCCACCCGATCGTCCGAGGACTCGTACACACTGTTCATCAACGGTTCTCGATGCGACATTGGTGTTCGACCTCTTTCTGATGGTGGTATTCTGTGCCTTGTCGGTGGACGATCCCACAACGTCTACTGGAAGGAGGAGGTTGGAGCCACTCGACTTTCTGTTGACTCCAAGACCTGTCTCCTCGAGGTTGAGAACGACCCCACCCAGCTTCGATCTCCTTCCCCCGGTAAGCTGGTCAAGTTCCTTGTTGAGAACGGCGACCACGTTCGAGCCAACCAGCCCTACGCCGAGATTGAGGTCATGAAGATGTACATGACTCTCACTGCCCAGGAGGACGGTATTGTCCAGCTGATGAAACAGCCCGGCTCCACCATCGAGGCCGGAGACATTCTCGGTATCTTGGCTCTTGATGATCCCTCCAAGGTCAAGCATGCCAAGCCCTTCGAGGGCCAGCTTCCTGAGCTCGGACCCCCTACCCTCAGCGGTAACAAGCCCCATCAGCGATACGAGCACTGCCAGAACGTGCTCAACAACATTCTGCTTGGTTTCGACAACCAGGTGGTGATGAAGGCTACTCTCCAGGAAATGGTTGGTCTGCTCCGAAACCCCGACCTTCCCTACCTCCAGTGGGCTCACCAGGTGTCTTCTCTGCACACCCGAATGAGCGCCAAGCTCGATGCTACTCTTGCTGGTCTGATCGACAAGGCCAAGCAGCGAGGTGGAGAGTTCCCCGCCAAACAGCTTCTGCGAGCTCTTGAGAAGGAGGCTGCTTCCGGAGAGGTCGACGCTCTCTTCCAGCAGACCCTTGCTCCTCTGTTTGACCTCGCCCGAGAGTACCAGGACGGCCTTGCCATCCACGAGCTTCAGGTTGCTGCCGGTCTTCTCCAGGCCTACTACGACTCTGAGACTCGGTTCTGCGGCCCCAACGTCCGTGACGAGGATGTCATTCTCAAGCTTCGAGAGGAGAACCGAGACTCTCTTCGAAAGGTTGTGATGGCCCAGCTGTCGCACTCTCGAGTCGGCGCCAAGAACAACCTGGTTCTGGCTCTTCTCGACGAGTACAAGGTTGCCGACCAGGCTGGAACTGACTCTCCTGCCTCCAACGTCCATGTTGCCAAGTACCTGCGACCTGTTCTTCGAAAGATTGTCGAGTTGGAGTCTCGAGCTTCTGCCAAGGTGTCTCTCAAGGCCCGAGAGATTCTGATCCAGTGTGCCCTCCCCTCTCTGAAGGAGCGAACCGACCAGCTCGAGCATATTCTGCGATCTTCCGTCGTGGAGTCTCGATACGGTGAGGTTGGTCTTGAGCACCGAACTCCTCGAGCCGACATTCTCAAGGAGGTGGTCGACTCCAAGTACATTGTCTTTGACGTGCTTGCCCAGTTCTTTGCTCACGACGACCCCTGGATCGTGCTGGCTGCCCTCGAGCTGTACATCCGACGAGCTTGCAAGGCCTACTCCATCCTGGACATCAACTACCACCAGGACTCGGATATGCCTCCCGTCATCTCGTGGCGATTCCGACTGCCCACCATGTCGTCTGCCCTGTACAACTCGGTGGTCTCTTCTGGCTCCAAGACCCCCACTTCTCCTTCCGTGTCTCGAGCCGATTCCGTCTCCGACTTTTCGTACACCGTTGAGCGAGACTCTGCTCCTGCCCGAACCGGTGCTATCGTTGCCGTCCCCCACCTGGACGATCTTGAGGACGCTTTGAGCCGAGTTCTGGAGAACCTGCCCAAGCGAGGTGCCGGTCTGGCCATCTCTGTCGGTAGCAACAAGAAGAGTGCCGCTGCCTCTGCTCGAGACGCTGCTGCTGCTGCTGCTCCCGTTGACTCTGGTCTCTCCAACATTTGCAACGTCATGATTGGCCGAGTTGACGAGTCTGACGACGACGACACCCTCATTGCCCGAATCTCCCAGGTCATTGAGGACTTCAAGGAGGACTTTGAGGCCAGCTCTCTGCGACGAATCACCTTCTCCTTCGGAAACTCCCGAGGTACCTACCCCAAGTACTTCACTTTCCGAGGCCCCGCTTACGAGGAGGACCCCACCATTCGACACATTGAGCCTGCTCTGGCCTTCCAGCTGGAGCTTGCCCGTCTGTCCAACTTCGACATCAAGCCCGTTCACACGGACAACCGAAACATCCACGTGTACGAGGCCACCGGCAAGAACGCTGCTTCCGACAAGCGGTTCTTCACCCGTGGTATTGTTCGACCCGGCCGTCTTCGAGAGAACATTCCCACTTCGGAGTATCTCATTTCCGAGGCTGACCGACTCATGAGCGACATTCTGGACGCCCTTGAGGTCATTGGAACCACCAACTCCGATCTCAACCACATCTTCATCAACTTCTCAGCCGTCTTTGCTCTGAAGCCTGAGGAGGTGGAGGCTGCCTTTGGAGGCTTCCTGGAGCGATTCGGACGACGACTGTGGCGTCTCCGAGTCACCGGAGCCGAGATTCGAATGATGGTATCCGACCCCGAGACTGGCTCTGCTTTCCCTTTGCGAGCCATGATCAACAACGTGTCTGGTTACGTGGTGCAGTCCGAGCTGTACGCCGAGGCCAAGAACGACAAGGGACAGTGGATTTTCAAGTCTCTTGGCAAGCCCGGATCCATGCACATGCGGTCCATCAACACTCCCTACCCCACCAAGGAGTGGCTGCAGCCCAAGCGGTACAAGGCTCATCTGATGGGCACCACCTACTGCTACGACTTCCCCGAGCTGTTTCGACAGTCCATTGAGTCGGACTGGAAGAAGTACGACGGCAAGGCTCCCGATGACCTGATGACTTGCAACGAGCTGATTCTCGACGAGGACTCTGGCGAGCTGCAGGAGGTGAACCGAGAGCCTGGCGCCAACAACGTCGGTATGGTTGCTTGGAAGTTTGAGGCCAAGACCCCCGAGTACCCTCGAGGCCGGTCTTTCATTGTGGTTGCCAACGACATCACCTTCCAGATTGGTTCGTTCGGCCCTGCTGAGGACCAGTTCTTCTTCAAGGTGACTGAGCTCGCTCGAAAGCTCGGTATTCCTCGAATCTACCTGTCTGCCAACTCCGGCGCCCGAATCGGCATTGCTGATGAGCTTGTTGGCAAGTACCAGGTTGCCTGGAACGACGAGTCCGACCCCTCCAAGGGCTTCAAGTACCTGTACTTCACTCCCGAGGCTCTGGCCACTCTCAAGCCCGACACTGTTGTCACCAAGGAGATTGAGGAGGAGGGTCCCGATGGTCTTGAGAAGCGACATGTGATCGACTACATTGTCGGTGAGAAGGACGGTCTTGGAGTTGAGTGTCTGCGAGGATCTGGTCTCATTGCTGGAGCCACCTCTCGAGCCTACAAGGACATTTTCACTCTTACCCTTGTCACCTGTCGATCCGTCGGTATCGGAGCCTACCTTGTTCGTCTTGGTCAGCGAGCCATCCAGATTGAGGGCCAGCCCATCATTCTCACCGGTGCTCCTGCCATCAACAAGCTGCTTGGCCGAGAGGTCTACTCCTCCAACTTGCAGCTTGGTGGTACCCAGATCATGTACAACAACGGTGTGTCTCACCTGACTGCTCGAGATGATCTCAACGGTGTCCACAAGATCATGCAGTGGCTGTCCTACATTCCTGCTTCCCGAGGTCTCCCCGTGCCTGTTCTGCCCCACAAGACCGATGTGTGGGATCGAGACGTGTCTTTCCAGCCCGTCCGAGGTGAGCAGTACGACGTTCGATGGCTCATTGCCGGCCGAACTCTCGAGGATGGCTCCTACGAGTCTGGTCTCTTCGACCAGGACTCTTTCCAGGAGACTCTGTCGGGCTGGGCCAAGGGTGTTGTTGTTGGTCGAGCTCGTCTTGGCGGAATTCCCTTCGGTGTGATTGGTGTCGAGACTGCTACTGTCGACAACACCACTCCCGCCGACCCCGCCAACCCCGACTCTATTGAAATGAGCACTTCCGAGGCTGGTCAGGTTTGGTACCCCAACTCTGCCTTCAAGACTTCTCAGGCCATCAACGACTTCAACCATGGTGAGGCTCTGCCTCTCATGATTCTGGCCAACTGGCGAGGATTCTCCGGAGGTCAGCGAGACATGTACAATGAGGTTCTCAAGTACGGATCTTTCATTGTCGATGCTCTGGTTGACTACAAGCAGCCCATCATGGTGTACATTCCTCCCACTGGTGAGCTGCGAGGTGGTTCTTGGGTCGTAGTGGACCCCACAATCAACTCGGACATGATGGAGATGTACGCCGACGTCGAGTCCCGAGGAGGTGTTCTGGAGCCCGAGGGAATGGTTGGTATCAAGTACCGACGAGACAAGCTGCTCGACACCATGGCTCGTCTGGATCCCGAGTACTCCTCTCTCAAGAAGCAGCTGGAGGAGTCTCCCGACTCGGAGGAGCTCAAGGTCAAGCTCAGTGTGCGTGAGAAGTCTCTCATGCCCATCTACCAGCAGGTTTCTGTGCAGTTTGCCGACTTGCACGACCGAGCTGGCCGAATGGAGGCCAAGGGTGTCATTCGAGAGGCTCTTGTGTGGAAGGATGCCCGACGATTCTTTTTCTGGCGAATCCGACGACGATTGGTCGAGGAGTACCTCATCACCAAGATCAACAGCATTCTGCCCTCTTGCACTCGAATCGAGTGTCTGGCTCGAATCAAGTCGTGGAAGCCTGCCACTCTTGACCAGGGCTCTGACCGGGCTGTCGCCGAGTGGTTTGACGACAACTCCGATGCCGTTTCCACTCGTCTCAACGAGCTGAAGAAGGACGCTTCTGCCCAGTCGTTCGCTTCTCAGCTGCGAAAGGACCGACATGGCACTCTTCAGGGCATGAAGCAGGCTCTTGCCTCTCTTTCTGAGGCCGAGCGAGCTGAGCTGTTGAAGGGATTGTGAGATGATACGGAGGTGAAGGGAAAAAGTGAAGGATTTTGTTTTATTAATTAATTGATTTTATGTATTGATTCAAGGGGGTACAGTACGAGTAGTTGTGGTGATTAGGATGTCAAGACTTTGGATTTTGTAAGTCTGATGAGTGCACCGGATAGGTTATGAGTAATATGGAGACAGGTTATGAGTGGAGACGTCCGACACTACAAGTTACAAATTAATGCTTATGAATGTCAATTAAATGTCAACATCTACTTGAATCGCTTTCTCAGCTTGTCGGCTTGAGAAGTTCGGAGGCCGGAAAACTTGTCCATGGCAGGAGTGTTGTTGAGAGCAGCCATAGCGGACCGAGCTCCGGCCTCCACAAGATTCTTGCCCTTTCCGGTGCCCAGAATCTCGGTGCCCATGGAACAGGTGACGGTATGCATACAGGATCCATCGGGGTATTTCTCTTCGTTGACCACGTTGTAGACGGGAGCCATGGAGGCGGAGCCAATGAGAATGTAGAGGCGGTTCTTTGCGGTCTGGTCAAATGCGGTTTTCATTCCGTGTTGCTGCTCGGCCATGGACGAGATAGATCCTCCTTCCTGTCGAATGGCGTCCAGCAGAGGCTGGGCTAGCTCGTAGACCCATTTGGTGAGCACGGCTTCTCCGTCGGTTCCATAAGACAGATAGATACCGGCCACATAGGCCTCAAACAGATCGGCGACGATCTTTCGTCCACAAAGAGCCTCGTCAATCTTGGGCTTCACATCCAGGGACCGGAACCACTTTTCGTACTGGGCAGCGTAGCCTCCGGGGTATGTGTATTTGACGAGCCACATGTTAGCGTCAGCACCAAGGGTTCGGGGACTGAGAATGGAAACAGTGAGAATATGCAGTTGTTCGGGCGAAAGAACGGAGGGTGACACTCGCAGCTTGGAGGGAAAGCCGTAGATGGCGGCCCATCGACACAGAACAATGTTGGCGATCACCTGACCTCTCAGAAACGACAGGTGGGACTGATCATCTCCAGGAAAGACGTCGTAGATGATCTTGGTCAGAATGTTGTTGACAATGGAGTCTCCAACAAACTCGAGACGTTCATACGAAAAGTTACCTGTCTGATCGTAGCCGGCCTTGGTGGCGGTCTTGTGTATCTCGGACGATGACCCGTCTCCGATCAGCATGGATCGATGTGTGAAGATTCGCTTGAACAGCATTCCGTCCTTGATCTCGGGAAGCAGAGGAGGCCAGCTCTTGCCCTTGTACTCCACGGTCATCAGAGGCTTCAATATCGACGACGGGGTGTATTTGACGTTGGGGGCCGCGATAAAACTGACCTCTTGTCGCACGGCCGTTTCCTGGCCCAAAATCCGGCTCAGAATGGCCGAGCTGCCCTTTTCATAAATATCCCGAATCTCCACGCCCAATTCGCTCTTGGGGTTCTCCAGCAGCTTCAAGTCCATCTTTTTCGTGCTCTGAATGGTCTTCTGAAACACCTCCACGGTAGGTGCGACCTTGACGATTTTCTGCAGCGCCTTCTGCAACTTTTCGACCTGCTTGATCAGCTTCTCGGCGTCCTGCTCGCTGTACACAACCTCATCATTGCTGCCTTTGCTCTTCTTGGTCTCAGCAGGACCAGACTCGGAGTTTCGCCGCTTTTCACCCATGTCGATATATGTAGAAAAAGTGCAGAAATAAATTACGAGAAGGTTACCTTGAAGCCTAATTCATGCACCTCTAAAATGTGATGGTGGCAAATCCACGTGGCTTGGAGAAGGTGGAAGGGAGATGGATCTGATAGTGGTGGGATATATTGTAATAGAGGCGGGTCAGGGTCGTTGAATAAGACTAATGTTTTTAAGATTGAGTGATTTCTGGCTGAGTTTGATACTGCAATGTGCTCTACCATACCCCAAGTATTTTGCAATACGTCCCAAGTAACGATGCATTCCTCTAAGCAAATCAATTAAGTGATTATTATAAAGCGTCTCATCATGGGAAGTTCTGGTCTAAGGAGTTATCGTAGACAGATTGCATTTTTAAGTGACAATAGAACCAACAACTCCAATCAAATACCCCCCATACAATCTGAACTGCGCGGGCCCTACACCACCGTCTTCAGTTTTCTCTCAGCCTAACCTCAAGGGGGCCATTGGTACAATCAAATCATTATCCCCTGGTAGACTTGATATCCATGGGGGATTCAATTACCCTCTGCTTAAAGCTTCCAACGAGCACCTTGTCAACTTTCAGGGTGTTTACAGTAGACGGTCCGAACCATGGCCTACAAGTAGTTGAAGACTTCTAGACCCATCAGCACCCCTTAGCAGGCATGAGCATCACATCACACGAGGACAAGGTTGCTTATCTGCGACAGTTCGAAGCTAATCGAACTTGCTTTGGGGCCATCGAAGCACACACTATTCGGAGTTTATACAGGTAGCGATATTGCCCCCTCGGCTTGTGTTTGTCAATTTGGACCACCCTTGAACGTGTCTGGGATGTCTCCAGTCCTGCACAAAGGCTCTTAATCGAGTGAACTCCTCGTCAGCAAAGTACAGACGTTCTAAGAGTTTACAGAGTGCTCGATAACAGATTTAGAGCGTCATTATGGACCCTTATAGATCCGATTCACCATTCCGAAAAGCCACGAACACAAGACTGAAGAAGCCGAAAGACCTGACCCTAAATGAATGGTGGGTACTCCGAAAATCACAGAATGGACTCGCACATGCTTCTTTTAGCCCCTTGATCAAATCGCGAGCATTCCAAGTGCACGTCTCACGTGACACTAGTAATCGCCCTTTTAAAATGCTTAGTAATCAACAACGAGGCCGAGGGGATGTGTCAAGATGAGTAATAGCCATCCTCTTAATAGTCACTTAACCCGCTCACTACCCACCCATCAACTCTCGGGTTCGAATTGTTCGTTGGGGGCGCGAAATTTTCACAGACTTTTGGCCGTGCGTAATATCTGCATTATCGTCCCGAGTGGGAATCGAACTCACGTGCAAATATTATTGAGTTGTCACATGACATACACTCCCAAAGGGGAAAGACAGTCACTTTTCATATTAAGGTTCTGGCACTCACGACTCGCGGGGACTCTCACTCTGCAAAAGGTTCCATTTCTCACTTTTGAAGTCACGACAGCCTCGAACCGTACGACCAAAATGTTGATTCCCAAGGAAGACCGAAAGAAGATCCACCAGTACCTTTTCCAGCGTGAGTAGAGAGCGAGAGGGAATTCGAAATTACACGACCGATGTGGTGGGCACGACAGACGACTTTTGAGAGCACGACCTATGATTTGTTGTGGACACAACAGGGGATATGTGACGACATCCGACTTACAGCGACAGATTGAAGTAGATGGAGTGAAGGAGAAATCGATCAAGCCAAAGCAATGTCGTCAGAATCACCAGTCGTCAGAATCATCAATGTCAGACACCACCACAATTGTCAGCTGTCAGCATAGACAATCCACCAAGCACCATACTAACTATCAGAGGGCGTCTGTGTCGCCAAGAAGGACTTTAACCAGCCCAAGCACGAGGACATTGACACCAAGAACCTTTACGTCATCAAGGCTCTTCAGTCTCTGACCTCCAAGGGTTTCGTCAAGACCCAGTTCTCTTGGCAGTACTACTACTACACCCTCACCGACGAGGGTGTTGAGTACCTCCGAGAGTACCTCCACCTTCCCGAGGGTGTTGTCCCCGAGACCCACAAGAAGACTGCCCGAGAGGAGACTGCTTCTCAGGGCCGAGGTGGCCGACCCGAGCGAGGTCCCCGACGACAGGAGGGTGAGTACCGACGATACAACTCCAACAAGGAGTCTGCTCCCGGTAACTACCAGCCTTCTTTCCAGTAAATGGGAGGATATATAAAAATGTATTATTCATGTTGAGAACAATCAGTGGTTTAAAACGGGGATTGCTTATTGCGTATTTGGACTGCTGAATAAGTTGAGCAACACTGTTGTGTGGTGTGAAACGGCATGTCTGTGCATTTATACACAACAGCCAGGAGGAGTGTGATCGGACTGTCAAATCTCTTTGTGGAGCTGATCGGCAGAAAGATGGTCTTCATAGCTTCCTTGTGTATCTGATTTAATAGCGACAGCTGGCTTGCTCAGTGCCTACATCGTAGATGTATATAGCGAATGATTTCTTGGTGAAATGAGCGCTCTAGGACTACAGCCCGGACCTACTCAATATGGTGTCATTATTGGTACATAGCAAGAGACAAGATGTAGTCAGCCCACCTCAGAATGAGCGTACTCGAGTAAGCCTTAGCCACTCGTATTTGAATCATCACGTAAGCTAATTGGGAATGATCGGTAGTCCGGTGTCGACCCTACAATCAGGACCAGCAGACCCCACCATGATTGCAAATCTCAAAGATAAAGCAGTATTGTTGAGTTTCGGGATTGTCTCGGGTTGCACCCGTCTACTCCGTACCGGGGGTACAGTACGTTCTGCCTCATGTCGATTCTGTAGAGAATCTGCTTGAACAGAGCTCAGCAGCAATGAAGGACTGTCACCCTCAACGAGCCTCTACCACTCGTCAGCTATCAACACAAAACGAGAACCCTGTTGAAATCAACACGGCCAGCATCGCAGTATGTACCTTGCAACTGGTACGAGTACTGTAGTACATACGCCGTTGTAGCAGTACACATACAAGTGAAAGTGAGGAATCCCTGGCCAGAAGTACATACTTGTACTTGTGGCCTCAGGGTTCAATTAATGACAATTACGTACAAGTAGCCCTCTCGCATTTCCAGAACCATCAAAACAGCACAAGCGAGAGCAAGACACAACCACGACTCGCTTCAAGACTACAGGGAGAACGAGAGGAGCATTTCAAATCGATAAACGCATATAATATTCTGGGATTCCATGCGCTAGCGCTAGCGTGGATTTCGTGAAAAGTCAGCACGCACGCGTTAGGGTCCGAACTCTATCACTTCTTACCAATACTGATAATGAACGACACAGATGTACTGTGCTTACCTGCCTTGTGTTGAATTCAAATGCAAACTGTCTCAACTTTGGGTGTTAGTTATGGTGCCTGGTTCTTCTCGTGTCACTTACATTCCCAACTTGGGGTTGTGTACGGGGTGCTTACTAGGGCATGTGATCCAAAATGCCGACCTATAACGACGAAGCGAAAACAAGGAAACTATTGGAATCTCCTGGGCGAGGAGAAGAGCTTGATACCTCTCAACTTGTCACAGCAGTACTCAAAACCTCACATCACACTATCGCCGTTCCGCCGAGAAATGCGATGCATATGAAACACTAACTTACTGCACATCTACGAGTGTGTCGAGTTGGCGACGAGAACACATCAGTCTTTGTTGGCTGTAGTATCCTCTCATCACGTCGCCTAAGATGGCCGGCTCGGCCTCCCATGACTCATTACGACCTTTCACTTGCGAACGAGGCTGTGGGTCCCTTTCTCAGGCCTCCTTGATAATCATGTCCGTTTCAGTTTCAAACTTTGGGCTGGCTGGGCTGTACAGAATTTTAAGTTGTGTGTCGGAGTTATAAATAGATTGAATGTGGGTGTGGAGGCAGGGTGTGGAGAAAGTGGGCATTATAGTGGGTTTAGAAATGGCAAGGAAGTGTCACCGAGTTCCCCTCGGCTGCACGACGTCAGCCGAATGTCTAAATCTGTGATACATGCATTTCTGCGGGTGCGGTACGACATGCACATTTGGTGCATTGTACACGTGAGACGATGAGAATTTTATCATAGCTCCAGAACAGGCCGTACTCGAGCTACCCGACGAAACAAAAGCATTTTGAGATCAGAAACACCTGGGCAGCGGAACACGACTGCTTTCGGGCTCCTATCTTCTCTTTTAGGCGAAATACCCACTGCTCTCGGATGTGAAGTCAGTTGTTGGGCAGAAAAGTTTTCTATGCAGGAACGGATAATATTCGCCATGATCAGTCGGTACAGCTTGAGAAGAGGTCCGTTGGACTCTGAGACCCAACCCCCGTGAGTTCAAGCTCGTTTCATCGACTCCAGAGACTATTCTACATGGGTATTCGGGGTGGTCTCACAAGGAACCCAAACCCACATTCCGGAAAGCTAGAAGCTTATTTTAGCTCTCCATTGTACCCACTAAATAGTATTGCTTCACCACCCCCAAACACAACTTAACACCACCACCACACGTACGTTTCTCACTCACAAACATCACCATGGTTTCTCTTCCATTCCGACGAGCGTCCAAGGTCGAGGCCAACTCCTCGGCCCCCGCTCCCTACTACAAGTACGACCGTGGCGAGGAAGCCGAGCAAGAGCAGAACCAGGACCCCAATGCTCCTCCTTCGCCCAACAACAGACGTCAGAGCAAAGCCCAGGATGTCAGCGACCCCATTCTGTCAGCCATTCACGATGCTCAGCCCTTCGAGCAGTCTTACAACCATCAGGGTGTCCACCAGAGTCTGTCGCCAGACATGCAGCTTCGAGATACCTTCGGAGCTCCCATCAGTGACCCCGACCGTTCCAACCCCACTCGTCCTCGAAACGAGCGACCTCTCGACACAATCCGAACTTTTGAGTACCTGACGACTGGAGACGAGCGAGTGCGTGAGGAAATGGAGACTGGATCTCTGGGCTTCGTGCCCCGTCAGGGCTTCACCGTGCCCCAATTCGACACAAACCCCTACGCTCCTCAGGAAAGCTCAAGCAATGGTCCCGAGGGCGGAAACGTCATTTCTTTCGCTGGCAACGGCGAGAGCGCAGAATTCAACTACATCCGAGACCCTCCTACCATGACCAAGGAGAAGAAGAAGCGAGGTCTGTTTGGCCGAAAGAAGAAGGAAAAGCCCATTTCCGTTGGACAGTTGGAGGAGTAGATGGATGATGACGTTTGATCCAGTTCGTGATGATCATAGAGCACCACTTACTTGTGGTGCTATGTAATGAGGGTACAGGGTAGACCTTGATAGTGAATGTATTGTTTGTATATTGTACAATGTACATGTGTACTCGGAGGACCCGCATATCTCTGTCGATTCGCACATCTATGGGGATGGAACCGTCGCACACGTGTTTGATAAGTCCGCTCTTTCCAGTACGCGTACCTGTGACTAACAGTTCATTGGTTCTGTCGGCAGCTGCCTCGGACTCGTCTGTGGGGTGTACGAGCTCGGAGTTGACTCAAGCTAAGATATAGAGGCGGGATTGTGCAAGTGTACCTGCACCAATCTCACAGTGTACGAGTACAGTACCAGTAGTTTTATCGCGCAGTACATACGGGTGCTCGTACAATTACCGGTACTCCTACGTAACTTCGCGTCGCGTCGTCATTCAAAGCACCCCGTTTTGGACTCGACTGTCAACTCGAATTTGCGTTTTGACGCGCGACGTGTGTCAGAAAGACTGCCCACGCTCGCTGTCGAATGCTTAGATTAAACACCTTTTCTCTGCACTCGGTTTGACCATAATCCCCGATATAATCTCACAAGTACCTGTTCTCAACACCGAGCCAAGAATCACGCGATGTGGAATGATGCACCAGTCTTAAGATACTGTACATTCAGCGCCTGAAAACTGTGCCTCTTCACGTTTCGCATTGCTTCCAAATAATAATGCGAGCAAATTGCGCATATCATACCAACTGCTTTCTTGCACTGTAGGTTGGTAGCAAAATATTCGCGTAAAGCATTTTGGGCTTAGTGGGATGGCCTTACTCTTACCTTGTAATATAATGTGATTCTATTTATAGCATTTGGGGCTGTTTCACGTGGTAGACACGAACAAATTTGTACTGTAGCCCGAACACGTGACGACTGAAGTTATGTGCCTGAAGTTGGATGTCTCATCGCGTGTGACCGATCCGCAGGGTCACGTGACCTTTTTTTATGACTGCGTCGCCTTCCTGATTTATGCCCAACACACCAGCTCCTCACACTCCCCCAGAGATCTCCCTCCTGCATGTGGTATGCACTCTCTCGAGATGACCCACCAGCCTAAGTGTGGCACTACCACTAGTGACTCCAACACCACCTTTTTAACACCCACCAGTCGCCATGAACGTCCCCGAAATCTTTGTGGACGGCGAGCAGTCGAATTCAATGAACCATTCCAAACGCCAGTCGTTTTTGGGCTTTCTCGATAAGACGAAACAACGCTTTCGTAGCCCTTCTCCAGCGGGCAGAAGCAGGGGAAATTCTCATTTGGACGTGAAGATTGAGTCTCTTGTCAACTCATTCACGTGGACTGATGAGATCCCCTCGCAGCAGAAACTTGCCGAATTTGCTACCAAGATCAAATGGGTGGAAAAGTCACAGAAGGTGTTGAACGTGGAACAGAAGTGTGAGTATGGAGATCAGTCGGTTGATGTTTGTGATAGCTTGGGAATGAGGCGAGTGCTCATAATTGGTCTGTAGCACCCCGATGATGCTGCACCAAATGCGTCCCAGTGATGTTAACCGTCCAGAAGAAAACCAAACAGAGACAGCCCGTCTATTCACACACTAACCTAGACGATGCCAGAATCGCTATGGCAAGCCCCGTCTCATCCAGAGATCCCAGCCCAAGCCGAAGTCGCAACAACAGTAACGCCACAACAACACCTCCACCATTGGTTCTGTCCCGCGATCGAGAGCGAGATAAGGAACTCGCTGACCCATCCCGTGATCCAAGGATTGATCTGAGACCTTGTGTGCGTAGGACTCCTCCTTCTTCTCCTCCTCAGGTGACTCTCTCCAGAAGCCCCGCTCGCCATTCTCGAACTGAGTGGGGTAACGTAAACCATGCCAGCGACACAAAAGGTCATCAGGTACTCGTACCAGAACAGATGTCACCCGGCAATGCCGCCTACATGAACAAGCACGCAAACCGAATCTCAAAAACTCCCGAGGCTTTCGACTTTGAAGAGTTTGGAGCCAGCCTAGAATCTCGTGAATCCACCAGAGGAAACGAGTTGCGACAGACGGCCTCGCGTGATTCGCATCTCAGACAAACCGTATCCCGTGACTCACAACTAACGGCGGTGGACCTGTCTCCTCAACAACAGCGCCACTCGCAGTCTCCACAATCACGTGACAATCTGTCGCCACAGCAATCACGAGACAGGAGACTCAGCGAGGCGCGCGACCGGCGACCGAGCCACCCACGAGAAACTGAGGATTATTCTGCAGCAATCAACGCTGTGACCAACTTGCAACAAGATGGAAAGCTAGAACAAGCTCATAACCTCATGGCAACGGTTGTTACCAGATCAGATCTGGGTTGGGTATCTCGAAACAATGAGCCCAGTCAAGTGGCCTCTCTTCTCACCCTGACGCTGATGTACGGCCTGTCTCTTAGACATGGCTGGGGCGGTGAGAAGGATGAAGTTCGTGCTTTCCGGTATATCTGTGGAGCAGCGGTGGGGCTTTGTCATGTTTCGCTGACCATGCTCAATGAGGATACTTCCGCCAGTGACAAGAAGACACAGATTCTTCATCGCACGGCTCAGAAAACCGCTATCTCTTCTCTAGCCCAATCTCTCTATGAACTTGGTAACTGCTACCACTATGGTTGGGGAGTGACGATGTCTACTGCTGTGGCTCAGTTATATTATGAATGCGGTGGCTGGTTAGGAGACGAGGATGCTCAAGAGCAACGTGGCAGATTGTTGGGAGACTCCAAGAAGTTCGAAGACAAGAAGGTCGGAGCAAACTGGCTGAGAGTAGCCCAGAAGAAGGAAGGTCACTCCACAGCAGGAGAGAGTTGGGTCTGGAAGGAGAAGTACGACGAGTGATGAAAAGCTGCTCATCTTATGACTGAATGCGGCTATGGGAGGATGTATGGACAAGGAATAGCTTTTTGATAATTTGATACATTAGGCAGAGAGGTAGACAGTGCCTGTAGCAATCCAGACGCTCCTTGTAACGGATACCTGTGCAGGTTTGTCCTATGTCAACAACTAAGTGCTAGCAGTTGTGGTATGTACAATTATACTGGCAACGGTTGAATGGAACAGAAACGAATGACATGCCCCTAATTTATTGATAACTGTGTTGAGACTAAGAACTGGTTGCAGTCATTATGACTCGAAAAGGCCCCTGCACTACCAGGTAGTAAGTGATACGCTTGCCAGATATTTGGGGGTGCTTCATGACCACAAGACGGAAGCAACCACGAGTCATCCTGGAAGTCAGAAAGTGCACAAATAGCTGCTACAGAACTTCTTGGTGTATATTTCTAGATCGTGCCAAACACTCCTCTTTCTACCCACGCACATGACATGCCCGTGGGGACTCAGCCATCAATTTTCGGTGGACTAGATTCTGTCGTGTTTATGTGGTGTCACCCTCAATTTTGGTGGACTAGCGGGGCAAATGGTATGTACACACCGTACTCCGGGTTGTTTGGTTACGCCAGACTCAGTCTCCAATTTCGGTGGACTAGTTATGTTACCATTGTTTTTGGTGGACTAGCGGGGTAAAGGGTACCTCTGTTTGGCAAGGAAAAGGATCTAATCACCTCAACGTCATTGCGTTGGGCCCGCTACAGTAGAAGAATCGATGAATTGACCCTGGCAAGATGTCCAGGGCGTCAAAGCCGTTTCCGGAGCCGTGCCATAAATGCTCGTCATCATAACAGGCGAATTGGGCTCTACTCGTTCTTGTCCTTCCACCTGGTAGGCCCCACTGAATAATATAATGCAGCCAATTTCTCATAGCCCGTCCTTGTAGCCCGTCCTTGTAGCCCGCTTTTCGTACTTGATATGCTTATCGATACGAGACGTCCAAATGCGGGTTGAAACGAATACGACGTAGAAAATCCAATATCGCTAACGGAACAAGCACTGCACTATCGTGGGCTACTTTAGCCTGATGTTGCAATAGTTGTAGCATTCCCAGAAGCTTATCTATAATTCAGTCATGCTTACTTGCATATGTACAAGTAGGCGAAGGTACAGTTACCCCAACCAATGTTGTGTGTATGACAGACATTTATACGACTCTTCCGCAAGTGCGCGAACGACGAATACGTTAACGTGCTGACAGAGCACTGGTACGCAAAATCGGACCCTTGCAAGGGTCAACTTCTTTATACTGCCACAGAAGGCGACCCAGCCAGAATAATGGGGGCGATTGCCGAGGTTCCTGACGTCATATGCTTCGCTGTCGTATCTCTTTTGAGACATTTCATCTGTATTGCATAACAATAGAGATTGCAACATTTGCCTTGGATTAGACTATCATATGATTGGCCTAGTTATATTGTACCGACACTAAGGGAGTGTACACATAACTGTTTGTTGCTGCAAGAAAACCCAACTGTATTTTGTCTTGAAGTATCTGTCCGCCTGGGTGATGAACCGTGATGTGATGCCACTCGCTTAATTTCTCTTTGTGTGTGACTTTGACTCTCTCGTGTTTTGCACACACACCCGATCGTGTTCGCTTATGATTCACATACATCGGCAAATCTCTCCCAAAAGACTATGAAACGTCGCAAAACGGCTTGACGGCATGAAAACCGTGGCTAGACCCCCACGTTTGGAAATTCAGGCTTGTGCCTTTTTTTCGGCTCTTCAAACTAGGTTGACGTCAGGGGTGTGTGACAAGAAAAGCAAAAGCTACGCAAAGACGGGATTCTAACTTCGCAGGTGGAGACGGCGAGCAGCAATTACACTACGAGTACGAGGAAACAACGTCATCGTCAGCGGACCCCAAAAAAATGCTTCGGTCCCAACTTCTATCATGTACGCCTTCGTACAGTCTGGTTTCGGCTCGGTGTCCCAGCTCTCCCACCGTAACGTTCCTGCAGAAGATAGGCTCTCGGAACCTCACAGATGCAAGTAAGCGCGCTTTAACTGGGCTGTGGCGATTGCAGATTGTGAGGTGGGTACCTATGCCCCGGGATAAATTCCTGCGCGCATCACGTGATTTGATTATGATACGTGGCCGGAGACATATCGGATGCAACTAAAATGCCACACTGCCCATGTTTACGAGAACTATCAGCCTTACCAATTGCGACCTGCTCACGTGATGTACACTTGATGCCACCTACTAGGGACATTTATCATGTTCGCACGGCAACAGCAAGGTTCCGTGGAAGTTCGTCGATCCGGGTTTCATGTTGCACACGTTACAAGTATCGAAGCGAGTACCGGTACCACCTCACGAAGGCTTAGTAACGAAGGATCCGCAGGAGAGGAAAGGCGTGGTGTGGAGTACATGCGGGGTCCCCGGGGGACGCAGTGTTTCTTCACCCCAAATAAATTGCTGTCGCTGTTCGACCGTGACTACTTTTCGTGTCGTATCAGTTCGTATTTTTTGCATAATTTTGCCTAGTTGTACGGTACGAGTAGTTTTGCCTACTTGCAGTTTTGCTTTTCTCAACCAGCTCGCCGCCACGGCTATACTTGCTCGTACTCGTAAAAAAGGCGTTGACACATGCTAACCTTGTTTTTAGAGTTGACGGAAGATGGTTATCTCAAGCGAGAGCGAGGTAATCACGAGTGGGCCAAAAAGACAAAAGACAAATCTGAGGGAGCCGACAATGGCTCACACACATTGTTTGGCAGTGAGACGCGGTGAGGGTGGCATGTAGATTGCGTCTCCCCTGTGCACGTGGTTAATGGGGGACAGAACTGACACGCACTCGCTTACTAATCAGTACACGTCCAGAATTGTAAAGATCTTACTTATTGTGTGGGATACGGCCGGCCGCAGTAGATACAATACGACATGACTAGCTTAGAATTGAGGGTCACACTACTGTTGGGTCTAAGGACCGGGTCTTTCGCAAGACCCTACATAACTGCCAGCCCACCGCTGGTTGCATTTGTGTTGCATACGACAACCGAAACCGTCACAAAAGCAAAGAGTTCCTTATGTCACCACCCCTGTGTTTGCAGGCTGGTTTGGTTGGGGTTTGGGATTGACTGTAGGTGGGCAAGGGAGCTCGCTGAGCTGCAAAGTGGATGCCCCAAGCACGCGGATTACTGTGTACATGCTCCTCCACTTTTAGGCGTCTTCAGGGCTGTTCTCCACCTAAAAAGGGGTCCCTACTTCCACCACCACGTTGTCTGAGCATGCACCATCTCCTCCCCCCTGCCCCGCTCCGCCGAAGTGTTTCATTTCACTGCCATACATAGAGATCCTGGCTGACTTTTTCTTTTTTCCCGTTTCTCTCGCTTCGTTTCTCGACCTGTCTCCGCCACCCTTGGTTTTACTTCCGTCGGTGTTGTGTCGCACTTTTTGTGTTGCATTTTGCGTTTTGTGTTTTTTTGCGCTTTTCTCTTGCTTTCCCTTTGCGATTCGAACAACAAGGACACAAACCGCTCTTTGTACACATCTTCCCAGTCGCATTTAGCTTTTCATAATACCCCTTGTACGTTTGACTTTGGCCTTGTGCGTTGGATACGAAGGTAGGACCTGGAGGTGGGGACGATGATGAAACGGGATTATGTGGCCGTGATAGAAAATATTAAACGAAGCCATTGCACTCACCAGATCAATACGAGCATTTCTGTCTACTTTTTATCCCACCTGTCCCTCTTGCAACCCACTCTTTGCCTAACCCCCTGTCAGCTTAACCTACAAGCTTGTACATGGATATATACTTGCTACACTGCTAACACTCTTTCTTGTCATCACCGACATCACAATTGAACAGGGAAACAAGAGACACGAGCCGTGGAGGATACTGAAATACCACGAGACTGCCCCTCAACGACACAGCGGCCAGCTTCAGCAACCACAACCACACCCAACCTTCGTTTAAGTGACACTACACAACATGTCCTCTACCAAACCACGCAAATTCCACTCACGAAAGGCGCACAAGAAGTCACACTTGGGGTGCAAGACATGCAAGAGACGACGGATTAAGTGCGACGAACGTCTTCCCAGCTGCTCTCAATGTTCACGCATTGATTCGCCGTGTCCGTATCTGGACATGACTCCTCAAGAGCTGACCTTCTTTCGAGAGGCTAAGGTGAAGAGTGATGCGACCAGCTTCATCAACATGCGAAGCATGAACCCCACGACACAGGTGCCTATGAAGGGCTACGGCTATCCAGCCCCACCACTACCTCATGGAGGACCACCACCAGCCATGGGAATGCAACAACCAATGATGCCCATGGGCTACCCTCCTCAGGGAGTTCCTCCACCACAGATGCCTCTGCAACATATGCCACCCATGGCACATGGTCACATGGCACAGCCGTACTACGGAGTGCAATACCCACCGCCGCCACAACACATGTACGGTCACATGCCAATGCCACCACAGGCGCAGGCTCCCCCACAACAACATCCTGCACAGCCACAGTACCAGGGACCTCCTCAACCGCACCAGACGCCAACACATCTCTCTCCGCACCATTCGCCACACCAGTCACATCATTCGCCTCATTCTCCGCATACTCACAATGTCCCCGGTGCACCCCCACCCCCACCACCTACTAGTGTGCCCCAGGGTCCTCACTCATACCCTGGTGCTTTCTCCGGGCCCCTGCCAGGTGTTCAGAACGGCACCACTCTGCCACCATTGGGGGGAGGTTCTCCTCCCTTGAGCGTTGCGGGAAGCTCTGGGGTGAAGCTTGAGAATGGTCATCAGGCTGATGGCGCAAAAACGGAAAACACACAGCCCGTATCATTGCCTCCCTTGTCTTCCGCGCTGCCCCCAATTTCGGCCATAACAGACAGTGGCGCTTCGAACGATTCGTTTCAGTTGCCACCGATAATCCAGGCACAAAACCCCAAACACCAGACTCTGCCCCAGAAGTTTGGGACGGGGAACACCGCCAGCATTGTGAAGCAGGGCTTTGAGACAGACATGATGAGACACGCTTACGGTGCGTGGATATCCGACAGCATCAAGAACGCTGAGAACCATCCGGTTTTGTTCCACTCAATTTTAGCCTTCAGCCATGGCTATCTGTACCTCAAGAGTCACTCCAAGGTTCCTGATGAGAAGGCCAGCACTGGTGGCATGACCCCCGAACAGATCCGTGACCTGTCATCTCACCACCGGTCTAAGGCCCTGAGCATGATACACACCTACACCGACAATCTGGGCTCTAACTCGGAACAGCTGCCCAACGCCTCAGACGCTCTTCTAGTCACCACACTCATTCTTGCATGGGACATCTTTTTGCAAGAGGATGACATCAAGCCTTACATCGAGTTGAGCAAGGGTCTGGCAGCTGTTCTGCAGTCGCTCTCACTCAACACCAGCCAGTCGCCCACCACCTTTTGCATGGCCGAGTCGCTCTTTCAGAGCATCAAGTCCATCCACATCCCACCCTACGAGTCTGGTTTCTGGCTTGAATTTATCAACAAGTTCGCTTCGGTTAAGCACCAGATCAGTGACTCTACTCTTCTCCTCCAATATGCCGAAATCGAAGAGTTCTTGAACCAGGTTACTAACCTGCTTAACAACGAACCCCGAAACTTCGCTAACCCCACTTCGTACCCCCCCCAGAAGCTGTACCAGTTCTTGCGACAGTGGCTTACGATCTTCCCCAGTCGAGCACTTTCCGGCTTTCAAACCTGGAAGACTCACGATGAGAAGCTGCTCTTCTCATACTGCCACGCCGCTTCCCGAGCTTTGGATGCCCTGTTTCCCGAGGTGAGGTTCCTCTTCCAGATTGGATTCATCGGACCTGTGGATCTTGTGGGACTTGACAACTCTCTAGAAGAGAGCTTGGGACCCAATACTGGCGCTACCAACCCCTTGACGTACCCTCTACGAGTTGTGGGCTTTTTCAAGATGCGAACTTCACTTGCCTCTCGTATCTTGTTTGATGATGACCCGTTCGAAGGCTCCGATTTGTTGGTCGAGCGAAAGAAGAGTAGATTTCAAATGCTCAAGGAGATTTTTGTCAACTCTTTTGAGAACCCCACCGTGCCTCAGTTCGACCACTACAAGTCGAATGGCACCAACGAGGGCGAGAGCCCCGACTCTTTATCCGCCTCCAGTGTTACTGGGGGCAGTTCGTCCCCTCGAACTTCTGTGACCAGTATCAGTGGGGATGAAGGCATTGCCGTGGCAGCATCTAATGCCGTGCCTGCTGCTGCTGGTGCCTCTTCCTGGAAACAAACAGCTTTTGCCCGATATTTCGTGGATAGAATGGAAATTTTGGGCAACTAGTTGCACTGACCACACGGCACAGACCTGACTATGTATATTTAATAACAACGCGCAAGCCATGAGACTGGATCGAATGGCTATCGCTATCACGATATTCCTCTTAATTATTTTTTGTTCTTATCGATTAAGGAAACATATTACAGCCACTTGTTACAAGGGCCACAAGGCACCATCGTGAGCACTTGAAGTGTCTCCATGTAAGGGGCTACAGGGCTGGTGTAAGGGGAACAGGGTCAACGCGGAGGCCCCCCGGCTTATCTTGCGCGGGATGTACAAAACAAGTAACCCGACGATAGAAGCCGCGCGACAACAATGGAGATCCGGGTTTCAAGTTGCCTTGTTCATGTGCATCTCTGTTCGTTAACGGACGGATTGGGCAATAAAGTCCCCTGAGATGAGTATGTATTTTCAAGACAGCCTCCCACAGCCTGGCTGTTTCACAACGCCGAAGTCATCATTAGATATTCTACACCGTACAGACTTAAAGTTACCCAGGTGACAGATTAGTTGCAAGAATGGTCGCATCTGCCCTATAACACCTCCAAGCCGTCATTTGTCGCACGAATCGTACGCTGCACACGTTGGTGCATACAGTACACACGAGTACACGGTGATGCTACAGACGAGCATGGTTAATACTGTGTTCAGTGATGAGGAGGCTCAACAAAGTGGCAAGAATCTCAGACACGAACGATTACTTGAGAATCGTACACCTAAAGCCCAATTACACATCTGATATGGATGTTTTAAGCGCACAATGGGATTGAAATTCCCCTATAATATCTGCATTGGTAATGTTACACCCAAACGCAGTTCCCACGGTAACCGACTTGCATATATTATTCGCAGCATTTTTGCTAGTTGGTTTCAAAAGCAGGACGCAATCGTAACATGAAAAAGGCTTGACGGGGTCAGTAAACAGTTAGGCTCCTTTTTGCACATCCGTGTTTACCTTCAGACTCGGGGTTATGATACCCAGGGACCCAAAATGACGTCATGCGGTAAATGTGACACAAATAGCCGCTACGCAGTTATACGCCGCTCCCAATGCGGTAGGTAACAAAGAACACGAAGACAAATTACCTGCGAGAGAAAGAAGAGCTGGATTCGTTGTAAAACTGACAAATAGGCAGCCAAGCTAGGTGGCTGGGATATGAGACGACCCCCACTCTGGTGAAAAACTCATTTCGGGTTTCTGTTAGGCTTCAAGGAAAATGGTGGTTCTCACACTTTGTCGAATCTTTGATTTGCGGAAACACTAATCTTATTACCTACGATTACAAGTAGTTCTGGCTGAGTTCCACCCTGTTGTCTGGAAAACTAACTTGCTGCAACATACTCTTATAGCAACTACGCCCGCATGCAACGTGACCGTTGCGTCACCTAACAGTCCCCGTTGGAGGTTAAGTTGGGTCTGACCTGGGATAAAATGAACTGGGTAGCTCAAATAGGGGAAACGACGGGATTAAAAAAGATCGATGATAATGAGTGCTGTTGTTTAAAGGATCAGATATCCTCTATTTTCTCCTATATCCTTGCTTCTGCGTCCTCACAAGCTCCCTATTTTGTGTCAGAGTTCATTCCACGTCTTCTTGCTTCCTTCTCTCTGCAAGCATATTATTCATAGTGGAATGCTAAAAGCTGGCAGAGATACGTGTATGAAAACAACGCTGAACACGGGACGACATGTCACGAAACCGGGAATCTTGTATAATGTACGAAAGCTGCCCTTGTCTTCAATCTCGCTGTTAGTTCCCCGAATCCGGCAGGTTACCCCTCTTTTTAGTTTCATAATCTCCGTATTTTTGTCGTATTTGCGATGCTGTGCCTCGCGTATTTTTGTCTAAATTGTGCTTTTGCGGGAGGGCCAAGAGCAGGGGCAAGGGTTGCAACTTAGGGTTCCGAAATTCTTTCCCGTACAATACAATTACATTGGTAGCTCACGTAAGAATGATTCAGCCTAGCGCTCTTGTGACATGAATAATATACGCTTTGTTGATGAAGTACGCTGGTACACGTCGGTTCGAGATGCTCAAATTTAATTTGGGACCGCTAAAGAGGCGCAGTGAACTCTGAACCCGCATCCGTCACACGAACCTTGTAGGCTCGCAGACGCTCTTGTAGTTGCTTGCATATGCTGCCTTGAAACATACGAACCCAATTGTTGCATGCGGGTGGATCCATGCGGTTCCTGCGTCGAGATGTCGTATTTCGTATTTGGAAGAAATGACCTAGAGTGAGAGTGGGGCAGTGGAAACAAGCGAGACCGGGATTGCATGAGAAGCAAAATCTGACTGCTTTGTAGAACAAAGAGTGTAGACAGGGCGTACGATGAGTTATCGGAGTGTCGTCATAGTCTTTCCAAACTTGAAAATAAGCGAGCAACCAAACACGTCGTATCAACACGTCAATGGAATGTTGTTTCAAAAGTTACTTGCATTTAGATTGGCTCTGCCACGAATGCGGCACTGAAGAAATTCTCAGAACGGAGCTGGTCACGTGTTTCCGCATCCTGATAGTTAACATCACGTGACATTCGATTCCGTCGACGGTGCATGTCCTCGGCTCGATTAATATTTACTCTGCGCGGAGGTGTTGACGTGTGACTCACACGGCACGTCTGTGCTCCGAAATGTGTATGCGCTACAAGTATGTAGGTTGAGCCCAGTAAGACACGAGTGTCAGGGTACGAAGTTATGAATTCAAGCACGATCGCCAAAGCAAACATAATCGCCAAATAGACAGGGTCTGTTTCCAATCGCCATATCTTTCTTTCACGAGGCTCATCGAACACGGAGAATGGAGACCTCATGCGACGTCGGTGACTGGGTCTTTTGATCCTTTGATCCAGCCCAAAACTTAATATATACGTGACGCTGCCCAACGGACCGACTAACGCGAACGGCCCGTCACAACGGACCGAATCTGTACAGAGGTAAGGAACCCAACTTGTATATGTTCATTGAGGTGCGTTACCATGGAGACTGTTGCTGGGTTAAATTACGTTAGGTGGAGAAATAAATCACAGGAGCAGGACATACGGCACTTGCGTGACTCGGTACTGTGCAGGGGAACAATGGAAACTCAGCAGGGGCTTATATAAAAGCTACGGTGACACACCAGCGTGTGGGGGTCAAGGACAGTTGTCGAGGGGAAGGACTCAAGGATATGGTAAAAAGCCAACTGAAAGCAGCACTTGTATACTGTATGTATGGATTGCAGATATCCTGCTCACATTCGAGACACATAGCAAGCTGTGTACCAGGTACCGCCCCTCTGTCAATAACATAATGGATACCTGTAGCTTTCAGCTGGGGGTTGGTCGCTTCCATTGTTACGCTTGCCCTGCAGTTGCGATACGGCTTGTCTCTCCATAGGGGGAATGAGACATTCTTGGACTGAGACATGATGAGTTGCTACCGTACTGGTGCGGCTTGTTTGTAGGAACGATGGTGGACTATATCGATGCTCCGACATGCCACCGGCTATACTGGCACAGGCATCCCTGAGTGTCTACCTGTACATTTCACTTGACGAGGTTTGGGGGCCAAGTGAACTGGTGAAAGCGGGCACTATCGTATGTACCTGTACTGGTACAGTACGGAGCAGATAATCTCAGACACGAAAGACTCAACATTTCTCAACTGTATCTACAAGTACTCGTACCATTGCTTTGCAGCCATTGAGCAGCATCGGACTTTGCGACATAGACTGTCTTAGTTGTAAAGCCGAAGTGATGGCTGTGCGTACTTTTATGTATATTGGGGTGGTATAGCACATACCCACGCAGCAGGTACTGCCTTTGCACAGTGACTTCGGATTTTGCACCACGGCCCAATAGGTAGCTGTGGGTCTAGCGACAACCAATATCCGTACATACCTGAAAGTCCTCAAGTGCGGTTGCTGCGGGCTACTTGTAGCCTCATGAACGCTACTTCGAGTGTACATGTATGTACCGTATAGCTATTGTATCGAATTAACCAATCCCCGTCTCTCTGGATATAAGACTGTAGCAACGATGCTAACTTGCTGGACGCTAACAGTGCTTCATCAAGATACGGGCGCCCGAGAAGTCGCCGAGCAAAATAATATAACACAATGAGCTATACCTAAAGCAGCGATCCCGTTTCCAATTCCCGTCTGATACGTTTTTTCGTATTGTACATTGGCAAAAATTATGTCGCTTAGTACTGTTTCACCAAACAAACAGGCCTCAACAATGTCAGATGAAGTCAAACTGGAACGCATCATTGGAGCACTTTGTTCAATGACTGGGCCATGATGCATCAAGCAGCATAGAGATCTGATAAGACTGGCCTGCGGAAATACCGGTCACCAAGGTGGCTACTGTGCTGTTACGGACTTGTGTCAATACAACAAGACAAACTGACAAGTACCGGTGCTGTACTTGTTGCTTGCTGACCCCTTACAAGTCTGGTATCATCCGTTGTGTCCGGCCCTTAGGTCGCCCTGTAGACTACTCGACGATTTCATACGCTAAATAGTCCAGTTAGTGTCCCTGAAATGCAGCTAGCGTAGAGAACAGAGAACTAAAAGCTCGTAAATCTCAGAGCAAATCTGGGCTTTTCGTGTGAGCAAGCATTGACCGCTTGTTGATACTGGTTTTACACAGGGCGAGATTGCCGAGGGGTGGGGGGAAGAAAGCGTCTCTCAACGAGTCCTCGAGGATGTTGCCGATCTTGTGATCATCGCAATTTCAGTTGCGCAAGGCTTGCGAATCTCTGTACATGCTTGTATTCGTAAAGATGTCCTCTCATATAGGGTTGGCTGCCAAAGTCAAATGTTTAGTGTTTCATTTCGCTAAAATTAAACCAAATTTGTTAGGCTGCAGAACACAACAAGTAGGGACTCTGTCGTGCACAAAAACGGCGGGGGAAAGATTTAGTCTGCTTGATTTTCACGGCAAGTCGTGTCTCTGGTTTGTATCATTATGCTCCATGTACATACGATTTAGCGACAAGTAGCAGCATCTATTGTATTCGCTAACTCTTCCCCCTTCGCAGGGCTGAGAAAAGGTGGGGTTAGCAACTACAGTATCGTGATGTACGGAGTGTCCATGTTAAAGTACGAGTAAAGTACAGTAGCTACTGTATTATAATCAAGAGAGCGACAAGGGTGGCTGCTTTTCAATGTTGCTGTATTGGTTGTGGTAAAAGAAATGCCATGAGGAAAAGAGAAGACAGTAATTATGTACCGAAAGTTGAAACTTATTATAGCTGAGCAAGCAACCACTAAAAAGTGTATGAACAGTACATACATACATGTAGACATACTTAAGGGTTGTGGCAGGAAGCAAGGACCTTCTCCGCTGCTCTCTCACGAGACGTAGAGGACATTTGACGAGATGGCTCAGGCGCTGTTGTTCAGTTGTCATCTGCACTAAGTACCGGTGTGACAGTCGTGGCCGCGTTGCCGCGCTAATGAGCCGCGGTTGACCTCAAGTACAGTACAGTACTGTATTGGGAAAGTGACTTCTACTACATTAATTAGCGTGCCTTGTGGGGTACGGGCAGGACCAATGGGTGTGTGCAATTTGTTCCAGAATTACAAATAGTTGAACTACAAATCGTTGATCACAAAGGTGGACTCGCGAATGCAGCTAACCACCACATTGAGCACAAACCTCCCGCTACGTCGATGTTGTAAGGAGTGTTACGACCTTGAAATACGACTGCGATCAAAGTTTCATCAAAAATGCTCTCATGCATCTCTGTTGGGCTTATTGGATTCAATGACCCTTAAGTACTTCGTAAATGTCTGTTATTATTGACAGACTACAGCTGTTAGCGGAACAGCCGAATTAGTGTCTCATGCTGTCTACTCAAGTTCAGAACGCCTAGATTACGTCAGATAAGGTGGGCACCGAAAGGCTGTTATCAGGCTGTTATCATGCACACAAAGGCCATGTTCCCACAGATCTTACCAGGTGATCGTAGAATGGAGCCGGCTTGACTTGTAATAGTGACAGGTTTCCAGTACAGAAGGTGCATGTAGGTGAGTGAGATTGAAAGGTCAGTGCCAATGTTGAAGAGGAAAGTGGTTGCGAGAAGGGAGGTGAGTTCATGACCCACTTCACTAACCTGTCAAAAGTGGCCACACGTCAAGGGGTTGGAGAAGAAGGCCTAGACCCACCCACTTTCTGCAACTAAGCTCGCGATGAAACCGCTAACGCCGTGCCTTTGAAAATCATGAATGTACAGTACCATTGTAGCCAACTACTTGGTGCCCAATTGTAGCTGATATATCTTCGCATAGCCTAACATAAGTTGGTCTTTTTGTGTCTATTCCGCATTTCGCAACTGCCAGCAATAGTGAGTTGTGCGACTTCACAACGTCGCATCAACGACACGCAACTAAAAGCCGGAGGCTCTCATCACTTCTAGAGCATTGGTTTTACTTGTAGCCTCTAGTTGTAGATTACATACGTAGCGAGACAAGCCGACGCAAACGACAAAATGTTGAGCTTCCAACGTAGTGTTTTTGAGTCTTGAGACGCGGAATTGGGTTTAATTTAGAGATAACTCAAACGCGAATACGAAACCTTCGTCAATATCGCGTTTTTCTTTATAGACATTGCGAAAAGAGTTACTTGTAGCTACTTGTACCTCGTATAGGCCGCTAACTGCCCACATCAAGAATATTTGAGCACATTCAGCTGTTAGCTACACCCTATTTTGCGATTCTCTCTCTCACTTTGCTCTGCCACACCACAGCTCTCAAATCGATCAGCACAACGGCCGCATCACATGGGGATATTATATTACAATCTTATCAATGATATCATCAGAGTTACACCAGCTCAGTAGTTCTTTCCTAGAAGTTACCTAGGGACAGTGGGCCCCCACCCTACGCGAGTGCCCTCTCGAGGACTGTCTTGGTTGTGAATGGGGAAAAACAAATAAAATATAATCGACAGACAGTCTGGCAGGCCCGCAGTTTTACGGTGGAGTCAGCCCAACTGACTAACAGATCTCATTATTGGACGTCAACGTTACCAAACGTCTAGTTGTAGCTATAGCTGCTTACGTAATTCTAGCCTATGGTCTCCAGAATCATTAAGATGCCATCTGCCAGGTCAACTAAAACGGGGGATCTGGCAATAGTATCAAAGCCAATTCGAAGGGTGTAGTCTCTGCCACTGCTACCCGCTCCACTGCTACCTTGACTGCCGATGATGCCATCACCTCTCAGAACGACACTGCCATCTGGTCTGTCCGACCTCTTTGGGAGCGGGGGAGGCCCGTGTCTCTGAAAGTCTCTCCGTTCTCCTTGTATCCTAAGTTTTCACCTGAGCGAGTGATGTTTATGTCGCAAGTATTTGTACAAACGCTATATCAGCAGCCCAATGTACACCGTGTAGCGCTGTAGTAGCTATTCTTTAATGTGTTTGTTCTAAGAGTAGGAGTTTCAATGGTGTATATAAATCTAATGCTTCTCGAGCTTGGCAAAGGCCAGTTCGTAGACGTAGCCAATGGTGAGCTTGGCATGCTGTCTCATGTGCTCAAATGAGAGACGGTCCAGAGTATCCTTAGTGGTATGAATGAACTTGGAGGTATACTGGAAACCAGACTCAATGACAAATGATGAAGGGTAGCCATACTTGGTAGCAGAGGCGTGGTCAGAGCAAGCATATCCACACTGAGTGTCCACGTAGGGAATGTCGCAGTACGTGTCAATGACAGACTTGACGAAAACGGTCAGATCGGGTGAAACAAAGTCCGTGATGACGCCAATGTGCTCATCAACACCAGCATCAGTCATGCCCTGAGCGTAACCGGTCATATCCTGCTGGAGCATGGCTCGTACATCCTTAGTCTCGGTGAAGTACTGCTTGTAGACCTCCTGGGAGCCAAGCAGACCGCCCTCCTCGGCAGAGTACCAATGGAACTCCACAGTGTTCTCCGGTTCGAAACCAGACTCCATGAGAACTCGGAAGGACTCTAGGATGGTGACAGTTCCCGATCCGTCGTCGTCGGCGCCTGGAGCGGCAAACAAGGAAGGGGCGATGAGGTTAGTGGAGTCCTGGTGGGCACCCACAACAACAATGGTGTCGGGGTTCTTGGAGCCTGGCAGTCGAGCAATGATGCTGGGCTGGCCCCAGGGGTGTGCAAAATACTCCACAGTGGGCTTCTTGTTGCCACCCTTGTATCCGTGGGCCAACTGGTTCACCTGCTTATACAGCCACTTGGCAGACTCTCGGCCGGTCTGAGACTTGTAGTATCGAGTGAAGAAGTCGGTGAACTCTGCGAGGTTGCTGTGCATGTTATCTGTGTTGATGTTTTCGAGCAAAGGAGCAACCTTGTCCTTGTATTGGGGGGAGTGAGGGAAGGTGACATTGGCCAGAGGAACTTCTTCGTTTGCCCGAATCTGGTCATTACTGGTCACATCAAAAAATCGGACGCCTTGGCGCTTGAGAACAAGCTTCTCAGCCTCAGTCATCCAAGTTCTGACACCAGGAGCGGTTTCCACCAGTCGCAATTCATCTCTATCGGGCAGAGAAAGAAGACCTTCGTCGTAGTTGAGACGCTGGAACTCTTCAGACTGCTGAATCAGCATAGCATTGGACCGTAGCTCGTCCTGGGCAGGAGCAGCGATGGCCACGGAGCTCAGGATGGTAGAAATGGCGATTGTTGAAAGTTTCATGGTGAGTGGCGAGTGTGGTGTAAGAGGCACCAACAGATTATGCAAGTGCCGTGTGTATCAGATGTGGGGTGGTGGGTAAGGAATGCCCAATTGGGGTGTGCGATCCGATTGGGTGATATAGGGTTAGGTTTGGCCACTCTGGTCACCTTTCCACGGCAGGAACGGCCTTTCGGGCACAAATTGCATCCGATTAACTTCTACTTTTACTCGGCAGTGACTTCGTGTGTAGAAGAGGAATATAATTAGTCCATAGGGTTGTTAAGTCCCATGGCGGTGAGACTTGGAGTCGCACCAAGCTCGAGGTATGTATGTCGTACCAGTACATCCTACATACACTTGTGAGGACACAAGGTGAGCCAGAGTGGGTAAGTATCTTTTATCTGAACAAGTGAGATGTCGGGAGTGTACTTTGAGTATCCTGAAGGAGGGTACATCAGCCTCAATAGAAGTCTTCCAGTTCTGGTACGAGTACTGTAGCTACTTGCTTGTAGCAAGACTATGGTAAGCCCTTCTCACTTCTATGCCAGGTAAGCTTCTGGTTGTACCAATTGGGACATCTAATAACCAGAATAGGCAAGTGACAGAGAACACAGCAGTGAACACGTGCGAGTCGTGACGCATCCAGAATGAATTTGGGTGCAACCAATACAGCAAGTGAAGAGCGGAGTTCAGTGAAAGTACCAAGATAACAAGTACTAAATATACTGTTTGTATCCACTTGATCCCATAACACGATACATTTCACCATCGGGTGACTAAGCGAGTTGCGGTTGGAAAAAGTTTGATCTCGATGATCAAAGCTCGTCGCCGGCCCCCTCAGAAAGAATTCGACTTATCTCAATAACTACTTTGCTGTGATGTGCCACGTGTTACGACATGAGTACGTAGATCACCATTCCAACGTGGGTATATACCCTGTCAGGGTATGTACTCATTGAATGCACCATTTTTTCCACTACTCCGTACAAGTATGTGCCGGCACGGAGTAGCTACCAGTACTACATTTCTCTGAGCCGATAAAAGGCTAAATACGAGTACTTGTAGCCATGCCGACCTGGTGCCTAAGCACACCTCTGATGGCTCAGGATGGTACGACGAGAGGGCGCCAAGTGGGGCCACTACATTTCTTCTGATTCAGGAGCTAACTTCGCCCCCTCATACCCACTCCATGACGTGATGATGTCCCGTTTCGAAAGGTGGTGTCATAACTTGCATAATCTTAACAGGCGGATCTTTCCAGGGGCTCCTCAAGGGAGGCTCTTGTTTCGGCTGTATCGATAAACGGATAGCCACCCTGAACTGGTCAGGTATCAGCGACCCCAACGGTACTCTTTATTATCTGTAATACCCGTTTTCGTATTTCGTGACCCCTATCCCTGGCATTATCGCACACGTCATTGGCCACCTCTACATTTAGACACGATCCATACGATGTTAGCGAGCAGTTCTCAAAGCAAATAAGGTTTCGTGTTTGTAGACGAGATTCCAAGAAGAGTTTAATTTATCCTTCCATTTGAACCCCATCGTGTCAGTGCTCTTCCACACCTACAACTGGTCCCACACTCAAGCCGGTCACAACATGATCATTCTCACGACGCTCAACAACATGGGAATTCCTGTGGAAGGCTGGCACATTCTTGCTGGCTTCGCCATTCTTGCTGTTCTTACAGAGATCTATGTCATCGGATCACAACTGCTGGCTCGACGAAACAAGACTCTGGCCCCCATGGCTTTCTACTGGATCCCTTGGGTCGGATCTTCTATTCCCTACGGTATCGACCCTTACAAATTCTTCGAAGACTGCCGAACCCGTTACGGCGACGTGTTTTCCTTCTACATGCTTGGTCGAGTCATGACCGTGTCTCTGGGTACCAAGGGCCACGAGTTCGTCTTCAACTCCAAGCTTGCTGACGTTTCTGCCGAGGAGGCTTACACCCATCTCACCACCCCTGTTTTTGGCACCGGTGTTGTTTACGACTGCCCCAACTCTCGACTTATGGAGCAGAAGAAGTTCTGCAAGGGCGCCCTCACCCGAGACGCCTTCCGATCTTACGTTCCTAAGATCGTGGAGGAGGTCACCAACTTCTTTGCCGCTAACTTTGAGGGCAAGAGCGGTAAGGCTGACGTCATGACCACTCAGCCCCAGATGACCATCTTCACTGCCTCTCGATGTCTGCTTGGTGACGAGATCCGATCCAAGCTCAACGGCGACTTTGCCAAGCTCTACTCTGATCTTGACAACGGCTTTACCCCCCTCAACTTTGTCTTCCCCAACCTTCCTCTGCCCTCTTATCGAAAGCGTGATCTCGCCCAGCAAAAGATCCGTGACACATACATGTCCGTTATCCAGCGACGACGAATGGAGAAAGATGTCCAGGACCGTGATCTCATCGACGCTCTGCTCAAAAACCATACTTACAAGGATGGCAAGCGAATGACCCCCCAGGAAATTGCCCACCTGCTCATCGGTGTTCTGATGGGTGGACAGCACACCTCTGCTTCTACTTCTGCTTGGATGCTTCTGCGACTTGGCCTCGATCCCGCTATCCAGGATGAGCTATACCAGGAGCAGGTTGATATTCTCGGAGAGGCTGACGGTTCTTTCCGCCAGCCCACTTACGAAGACATCCTCGTCATGAGCAAGCTCCAGGCAACCATCAAGGAGACCCTGCGTCTACATATGCCTATTCACTCCATCTTCCGACAGGTCATGCGAGATCTGCCCGTTCCCGGCACTTCGTTTGTCGTGCCCAAGGGCCATTTCGTCATGGCCTCCCCTGGTTACTCCCAGCAGTCCGAGCGATACTTCCCTAACGCCAAGAAGTTTGATCCTCGTCGGTGGATGACCCCTACCGAGAAGATGGCCGAGACCGAGGCTGAGGCTGAGGCTGGGGAGACTGTTGATTATGGCTTCGGTGCCATCTCCAAGGGTGTTTCCTCCCCGTACCTTCCCTTTGGAGGTGGTCGTCACCGGTGCATTGGTGAGCAGTTCGCCAACTGCCAGCTCACCACCCTCATGGCTTGTTACATTCAAAACTTCAAGTGGACTGTCCCTGAGGGCTCTAAGCTTCCCGCTGTCGACACCACTTCTATGATCACCCTTCCTGTCCACCCATCCTACATTGTGTGGAGCAAGCGAGAGCGTAACTAGACTGTAAAACAATAACTTGGAAATATATTGATTGGAATAAACCATCACTTTGGAACTCTGAAGCTGCATTACTGTAGTTTGACTATAAAACAGATTTCATATTCTCGTTTCTATATTGATTGTACCGTAGGTTATTTAGACCCCATAAACTCTCTTGGCTCCCCAGTAGGAGGCGATTGCGAAGAAAAACAGCGACGCGGTGATTCCCCAGAACCAGATAGTCCCCGAGTGTTCTTGCCCCGGGACGATGACGTTCATACCCCAAAGACCTGTGACAATGTTCATTGGCAGCACAATGGTACCGAGAACAGTAATCTTACCGAGGACGTCATTTGTATCGTTGTTGATTTTGGTCATATCAATATTGACCTGGGCAAGACAGTTTGAATGTGCACGCGCGAGAATCTTCTCGAAGTGGTTGACAGACTGGACCATGGTGACAATATGATCCTGAATATCGCCTAAATACAGACCAATCTCACTTCTAGGCGCGACCTGCCACTGCTCGTTGCACCGCTTGGCAAAGCCCTTGATGACATCAGCCTTGTTTCCAAGTAGACGAGACAAGGACATGACTTTCTTTCTAGTCTCTCCAATTCGGTACAGGTTGTCTCCCTTATTCTTCAGGCGAATAGTGGATGTAGTAGTAGTGGAGGATAGGGAAGAGAGAGACCGCAGGTCATCCGCGATTCCACCCATACCACGGCGCTGTCGTCTGTCAAGCTCTTCCTCGTATGTGTAGAACTCAGATTCTTCATCATCTGAAGAATCAGCACCGGCGTGAAGCCTGAGAATGTCGTTTTCGATATCATCCACCTCTTCCTGAATCGAATCGATCATTGGTTGAAAGGCATCTGTGATATCATCAATGATCGCATACGAAATCCAATCTGAAGAGACGGTGAGGTAATCTCGTAGAAGACGCGCCCGTCGTCGCACGTTCACGGGGTGGACTGTAGGCAAGAAATGAAACGTCAGCACACCAAAGTGGAACACAATGATATACATATTCAGGGGTTTGAGCTGCTTCTGGTGCTTGTGTGCCTTTTTCTTTGATGCCTTGGATGATACACTGCTGCCCTTCTTCTTGGTACGCAAGACATCGAAAGATCGGAAACAGATTAGGTAGTAATTTCGGAACAGCTCCACTTTCTCGCGAGTTTCACCCAAAAAAATATCCTCGGTCGTAAGCGGATGAATCCCGAATGCTTTGGACAAAACTTTCATTTCTTCCTCAGTGGGGTTTAGCACGTCCAGCCAGAAGGGGGTGTCAGAGGGTTCGGGAGTAGCATGGGTAGCTGGACCTGTTGTGGTGTGAGAGCTCTGTCCACTGATGCTGCCATTGTGATCTCGGGGCGTTTTCTCCCCCCGGTCCCCAACGCTATTGCCTCTCTCTCTGTCTCCACTGGATCCAGTGTGTTGGCTTTGGACCTTTGACAGTGCGAGATCTCGAGGTGCGTCCTTCGATGATGATCTACCCTCGTTGCCACTTCTATCTCCAGGTGTAGGGGTCGAGGCTCTTGTGGGAACCGAATTCCGCTCAGTCGGAATGAACTTTTCGTGTCTGTCAGTACTTTCTACTTCGACACGTTCAGGAAACAGATCTGCGAATGATTGGCCACCCTTGACAAGTCCAGAAATACTCTGAGAGTGAATGGTAGCATCGAGGTCTTCACGAAAGTATGTGAAGCGGAACTGGAAGTCAGTCCCAATCCCAGAATCCTGCCGCTTGATGCCTCGTTTCCAGGGAACCACTCGCTTGGGTCTCAAGGGGCCAGACACAGACACCTCGTTGACAATACCAATAGAGCTTGTTTCGTCATCCTCCTTGCGTTCTTGCTCCGCAAACTCCTCGAGATAGCTCAACTCCGGCCACACCTTGGGCTTGTCGTCGTGATGCTCCTCCGAGCCGGGAGGAAACATGCAAACATCGTCAAGAGACGATGCATCTGAGAGTCGTCGCGACGAAGGCTCTGAGTTGAGGTCGGAGTCGCCCTCGAAGTCGCTGTGCATGTCGTAATGATCAAAGTCGTAATCCCAGTCGGTGTACATGAGTGGGGATAATTCCTCGTCATCATCACCTACCACAGAGTCTGAGACTCGTCGTGGGCGCAGGTATTGTTGCGATGATAGCCGACGTCGAAAGGAGTTGTAATTAGTGTGTTCTGCTCTTAGCTGCGACGACTCTCGAGGTTGGTTGGCCGACGAGGAGGCGTTTGGGGGCGTCCCTTTGTTGATGTTGGACTGAGAGCTCATTTTCGTCAGCTTCTTCTTTCGACCAGAAATAGCTCCAGGTGTAGATGTGGTGACCCCGTCGTCTCTGTGGTCGAGCAGCCGTTGTGAATCGGAAGAGCCGTTCGAGTTGCGTCGAGAGTGGAAAACGGCCAGGTTTGGGTTGACGAGCTTTTTGGGGGGCTCTCCAGAGTACGGCAGAGAGAAAGTGTTTCTTCGGGTAGGCATCACAGACTAGAGAGTTGAGACAACTGTGGCAAGTTCAGGTGTTGCGGTGGAGGCAAGATGTCTTTCTTTTGCAAGCTGTCGTGTGTGTGTGTGTTGAGGTTGCCCTTCTTCAACCAGGACGAAGTGACTAATGCATGCATCGCTGTCCATCAAAGCGCAAAGCCAAAATCTAAATCAGAGGTAGCAACTGTGGTGACAATGTTTAGTGTCGTTGCTGCATGCGGGAGATTTGTCTCGGAGCAAGACCGTTGAAATGAAAATCAAAGCAGTGCCTGTCAGTTGGCAGAATCCTGGCTTACAGGCTTTCAATCTCTATGGCCCCATGTGGTCTACATCGACCATCTGATCTTGTCATCGCTTCGCCGAATGAGTGCAGTCAAATGCACGCTTACTGGATACATGCTCGGATGCACGTTCAACGTGAACACAAAGGGAGTATAACAGGATCACTGGGCGCGCCTAGCTCCCAGCCCTACGGCACTGTGGTACACTATAATACGAGTGTACGGGCGACTGATAATTGTAATCTAGCACAAACTGCACCAAGAAGTGGTGGCTTCAACAGCTGCCGTGTCCTAGTATAATCCAAACTCACCTCTCTGCTTGAACAAGTGTAAATGTGCAGACTGTACCGTACTTTTCCCTGTGAATAATTACTGGCACGGCGTGATAAGCTAACAAGCGGAGGTACGAACCCATCGAACCTTATAAATCGTGAGGAAGGTACATCCTTGTACTGAAAGTGACCATTTCAGATCGATACATGTACTCGTATGTGCCGAGATAAGCGACTTGTTCTCGATGGTGTGATGCTTAAGTCGGGATTCTATCGTCTTGTTCCGGTTTTTAAACCCGGATCACTTTTGCCGCCTCTCTTCACATGCCGTGATGGAAGTTACACCAATTATTTACCATCAAGTCAATAAGCTGGTTTTTCCATGGGCTTGTACCATAACACTCGAAGGGGTGAAGCTACCTCATGTTGTCAGAAGCTGATGTCCACCCTCGCCGACATGCCATGAATCTACCGGTACCGGTACCGGTTCAAAATTGTACATAGGTGGTAACCTATCGGCATGATTCATACGGGGCGTACGAGGGGGGTATGCGATAATAGCTCAGTGTATGCTCATAGTTGGTTCAATCTATGGGAAATACCGCGGCAGTCTCGCCAGCTGTGGCTAATGTGAGGCGAACTCCGAGACCCTGTTGTAACTATCAGAAGCTCTGGATTCTCTGCGCTAAGGACATCACCATGACCATTGTCATCAACCCCATGCACGGTACACTGCACAGCCTTAACGATCTGCGCACACGACCACAGGCATAAGGTTCAGCTTAATTTGCTGTCGGAACAAAGACCCTGCCACTCGCAACGTCATAATAGGTCATTTATGCGTGTTCGAAACGGACACACCTGCTGTACTACTCGTACTGTACATACAATACTTGTAGATTGCCGACGACTTCGACGATATTTGCACCACAGTAGTTCAAATCTACTGTGTACTTCAGCTTGTACTGTTTAATATACGACTTACACATCACTTTCTGGAAGGACGTTCCGACGACCAGCCTCTACTCTCTACCAGAGAGACTCATTAGGAGAGGCTACGCACCCTAGTGGGGGGCTCGACTGAGTACGGCATCAGCTTGACAAAATTCATCTCTCGTATGAATTTGTTCCTCGAATGGAAACAGTGGTGTGTCACCCACCTCGAGGTTTTTCCATTCAACATGTACCAGTACTTCGTACATACTACTGTACAAGGTAGCTCTGTTTGCGTTGGGCTAGACTCCTGCGAGTCCCGCACCAGTCTGTATTTCACTGTCAAGACTTTGGCTACTCGTAGTTCGAGGCTTCGCCAAACGCCGTACTTCGTATAAACGTGGCTAAAGATACCATTGTGTTCAGCGTTGTCTGCTGATTCGAACGGTACAATAATAGCCATTCTTGTTGATACAAATATTCGAACACAAACGCGTTTTTCAACTCTGAAACTTCGTGGCTTTTACGCGCTCTGAGGACTGCATTGCACAGCACAGTATCGTACATACTGTACCAGTAATGCGGGTCGCTATACACGCTTCCTTATAGCTTGGCCCCTGACTTAAGATATCATCAATGAAAAAAAAGTCTTTTGTCGTAAACATCGGGCTTGAGCACTAAGTCCTGATCGTTCACGCGTTGCACTTGTGGCGGATTATATCGGGTACATCTCCCAATCTGCTCTAATAAAAAAGGGTAAGGGTTGCCCATAATGTACCTCACTTTACTAATTACAGCGAATGGCCACTGAATGGTCGGCTGTGGGCACCACGATACTCTACCCTGATATTAGGGGACAGTGTGTTCATACCTTACCACGTAGTATTTGGATGTTATGGCCCCAGCACAAGTACAGTACGAGTTCAGTAGTGTGTCTCGGCCTCGTTCACAGGTTCTGCAGCACTCCTGAACTGCAGCACTCTTGAACACTACCAGTACGCACTGAAATAAGCTCGGTCAATTTCATTCATTTCCACATCTACAACTACCAGAACCGATAACGAACCAACACACCACAAGGACTCATAAGCCATGAAGTTATCATGGAGCTTATTGTGTGGGCTTGCCTCGCTTGCCCTGTCGCAATTCGATGAGGTGCCACCATCACAATCAGACTACTTTATCCGCACCATTCCTGGGCTTGACAACGTGGACAATTACACGATGCATTCTGGAAACATTCTCACTGATGCAGCACATAATGGAAATCTCTTTTTCTGGCTTGTGGAGGCTCAGTACCGGGTCACAGAGCGCCCGAAGACCATTGTGTGGTTCAATGGAGGGCCGGGATGTTCGTCCATGGATGGAGCATTGCTGGAAGTCGGACCGTTCCGCATCGTGGACGATCAGCTCAAGGTAGATATGAACAAGGGCTCTTGGCACAAGTACGCCAACGTGTTATTTGTGGATCAGCCTTATGGTACCGGCTACTCTTACTCGGACACTGATTCTTATCTGACTGGTCTGGACCAGGTAGGAGACGAGATGGACTCGTTCATGTCGCAGTTTCTCAAGCTTTTCCCAGAACGAGCCCATGACGACTTCTACCTTGCTGGAGAATCTTATGCAGGTCAGTACATCCCTTACATTGCAACCAAGTTACAGGAAACGAAAACTGTCGACCTCAAAGGTCTGCTGATTGGAAATGGATGGATGGACCCCGCGAACCAGTACTATCAGTACGTGCCATACGCTTTGGATAACGGTGTGATCGAAAAGTCGGAGGAGCATGTCAAAGATCTGAAGGAGCTTACTGACACCTGCGAACGGGCCATGAAAATTGCCATGGACAAGAACAATGGAAAGTTGCCCGTCCATATTCGAGCCTGTGAAGACATCATGAACGGCATTGTGGAACTGACCAGAAATGAGCGCAGTGCACCAAACTCAGATGGGATTTGTGTGAACTACTACGACGTATCCAAAGAGGATATTTGGCCAAAATGTGGAATGAATTGGCCCGAGATTTTACCTTTTGTAACCGATTGGCTGCGACATGATGACACCGTACAGGCCCTGAACGTCAACAACGACAAGCAGGAGTCGTGGCAGGAGTGCAATGGTGCGGTAGGCTCCAGCATGCGCCAGGGAAACGATGATGCTGCTGTCTACTTGTTGCCTGACCTCCTGAAAGACATGGAGATTCTGTTTTTTAATGGCGATCGAGATCTCATCTGCAACCATTATGGAAATGAGCGAATGATCGAGCATCTGGAATGGAATGGAAAGAAGGGCTGGACTGAGGGTTTGGAGCTTGACGAGTGGGTCATCGATGGAGTTTCAAAGGGCAAGAAACAGAGTGACAGGAACCTGACATATGTTAGAATCTACAATGCTTCTCATATGGTCCCATATGATGAGCCCGAGGCGTGTTTGACTATGTTGAACGATTTCATTGGTGTTTCTAAGGCTCTGGGCGACTTGTCTGGCGCAACGCCTGGAAAGGGCAGCGAGACACCTGGTGATCAGAATGACGAACAACCCACTGAGGGAGACCCCAGCGATGAGGAGGATGAAGACGCAGAACATGACAAGAAAATTGCAAGCGATGCGATGTGGAAGGCTTACTACCAGGCTGGGTTTACAGCGCTGATTGTTGTTCTCATCATCTTGGGACTTGCAGGGTTTTTGTTTTGGAGAAAAAACCGAGGCCATATATACCAGGAGGAGACATCGCTTCTCGGTTCCTGTTTTGGAGGTATCTCCCGTTGGAGGAATAGCTCTGGAGGACCGCGGTCCAACCAACAGGGCACCTTTGACTCCAGACAGCGTCTGATGGAGCCGGGAGAATATTACGATCTTGGGGAGATAGCTGAGGAGGATGAGGATGCCGAGGAGCTTGTGATTCGCAGACCGGAGGCTTAGTCGACATAGGACAATAGAACAAGAAATACGTGTCATCAATAAATATCCCCAATCACTTGCATGTATTCAGTATTTTCTAATGATTAATGAACATCAATATTTCCAAAACATCCACAGAAACTTTGAAGGCACAAAAAAGTAAAAAATAACCCCTCCCCCCCCTGGTTTTTTCTAATTGCAAAAAAACCTGATGAAAATATAAAGAAAAAATTGACGAAACATGAAATGCTAAAACTGAAATTGAAAAGAAAAAAAAAAAAAAAAAAAA
>ULGY01000001.1:1133867-1233798 GCA_900519085.1 Yarrowia deformans | reverse complement strand
AAAAAAAAAAAAAAAAAAAAAAAAAAAAAAAAAAAAAAAAAAAAAAAAAAAAAAAAAAAGCACCCATACATTGTGAGCAAGATACGCACCTGTTGAGAAAGCGGTTCGTAAAATATTTGTGTGTGTAATTTTACAGTTTCCACAGTGGTTTTATACAGAAACGTTAAGAACCTGAAGAGTACAAATACTGATGTTTGACGATAAAACGTGGAATTGCTGTAATAAATCAATATCTTAAGTTAGGTTGCCATCTTCATAAGCTGCCCAATACAATACAATAACATTAAGTACTAAAATTGAAGCTCCAGTATTCTATCTATTAAATATAGCACCCTATAGCACCCTACCTCTTCACCCATTCCTTCAACAAACCTAGCTCTTTGTAATACCATACAGGCTGCGCAAATCATTTCTCTGCCTAGCTTCAACAACGAGTCTTCAGGTGTGTTGCACTATATATATGTCGCAGTAACAGCTGAAGAAGTTCCACGTCACATTTTCATTTGAAAGACTTATCTATCCTACAAAAAAAACTCGGCACAACTTTTTTTAAATGAGTTGGGTGGATTTCCAAAGATTTCCCTGAACAGGAAAATTTTAAAGCAAATCGTTGGGACCCTCCGTGGGATAGAAAGAAGTATCATCAATTCCCGCATTATTACAATTCATGTATATTTTGAATATATGTAACACTATATATATATTTATGATTGCAATGAAATAGTGACTGAAATGAATAGAAGAAAGTAGAAATATGTTTATTTATATTTTTTTATATAGGTGCCCCTTTGTATTTTATCATCTCAGTAGTGAATGTTGTTGGGCTGGTAAAAAAAAATAATTTACTACCAGATTTGGCAATTTTTTTCATAGTCGCTGACCATATTTCAAGTTAGGAGTTTTATTATATATACAATATCTTTATAAAAGAAGTACTTTATATATTCGAGTAGACATAGTTCTATTTATAAATTGATGCACAGGTATCCGGTTTCAAGCTGCTCACTGTAATATTTCTGTGGTAGAAATGCGGATATGTCGATATGTATCCTTTTTAAGATTTTGAATATGTCAGATTACCATTTTACTGTATATGGGGATAGTTTGGCTCATATGATAGTCAGTAATGTCTTTCCTCGTGTTCAGGAAGTGAAACCTTTACATTGTATGGGCTTGAACTGATATGGGTTTTTAGGTGATTTAAGAAAACATTATGAAATGAATTACTCATAATCATGCGTGTATCGTCTCTCCTCAGATCCAGAAGTTATGTGCCTACATCAATTATCTAGCGGTTGTTCGACAGGCTTTCAATTATGACACCTGGGTGCCATATATAGTTTTTCCCATATTCTACTGTAAAATAATTTTTGAGGTCAATATGTGAGATGATGTGTTCTCATTGAAGACTGTCTGTCTTTTAGTATCTAAACAACTTCTCTTTTTTTTTTTTTCTGTGTTCTTATTTTCGTTCATCCACCAGCAGCTGAATCTGTTTTCTTAAGTATCCTGATTTTTTTATTTTTTTTTTCACTTTTAGAATACACATATTGTGCGATGTACGGGTACCGCTTGTACTTGTACAAATGTACATACACTGGTGCAGGTCCTGTCATAATCATGCTCTCTAATTGAAGTGCACATATCAAACATAAGTACACACTTGAATGACTACCGACCAAAAAACTAGCTCCTCGTCACACCCGCCTGTTCATGCTCCCACTATCTTCTACGCGCGGCACCAAGCCAGATGCCGTATATTACTACTTGTACCACAAGCACCGAACTTGTTCGTCGTGCACGGGTAACCAAAGAAGCTACACTAAGCTACAACCAATGACGGGAAACTCTAATACACCCTATCCACATCGATTCCACCGCCACACTCAAGTGATATGCACATCACTTCAAACCGGTACAAAACAAGTCGCGTTGAGTATCGACGACACTCCACCATTTCCCTGTGATGTCATAGCGCAAGAGTACATCCGACCGCGCCCCCAGATACAGTAAGTACTCCATACAGTACTCCAACTACGAGTTGCCGCCACCGCCTCCACCATGCGCATCCCTTTACTGAACACATCCATCATCATCATCTACAGTGTTTTTCTTCTCCGACTGACATGGCGCTTCCAGACACTCCATTCTATAGCAGCAGCTATGATCACGAACATCTTGTTATACGGACTGGCAGACACGATAGCCCAGACCATAGTCACTGTAAAATCAGTGCGGTTGCCTCTTGACGAAGAAGCAAGCACTGGGACAGTCTACGCAGACGACCCAGATGAAGATGAGCACGTGGAAATGTTCATGAGCTTCTACGAGAGAGAATCGAGCACTCATCGAGTAGAAGAACAAGACTCATTTCAGAATGCACTTCCTGCACCAGTTCCACAATTCAACTTTTGGAGACTCACCATGTTCATGGTGTACGGGTTCCTCCTCTCATTCATCCAGCAGCCGTGGTACTACATCGTCAACAATATTTACGATGAGAAGAATGTGATCATCTCATCTATAATGCGCGTTCTCACCGACCAGCTGTGCTTCTCACCTCTGTCGCTTTGTGCGTTTTTTGTGTACACAACTGTTGTCATCGAAGGTGGAAACAAGAGCGACGTTGAAAAAAAACTGAAATCCAAATACGTGACCACGCTAGGCATCAACTACATGGTTTGGCCGCTGGCCCAGTTCATCAACTTCGCTCTAGTTCCCCCTCAGCTCATGCTGCCCTTTTCATCAGCAATCGGAGTCTTTTGGACAGCGTTTTTGTGCTACAGAAACGCCAAGTAACTAAAAATCATGATGCGTCGAGTAATGAAAGTACAAAGAAGGAACACAAAATACAACGTGCAAACACAAAACACGGCCCGCACCCGTGGGCACAGGTACTGCGGCTGGGCGATTTGCAGCCGACACCAAAGCAATGCCTGGCCGCGAGGAACAGAGGTCTTGTAAACCGGGTTGACTGGCTAATAATAAGCAGTAATTGTAGTTACGTAGTTTTTTGCGAGGAACCCAATGTATAGTACTGCTTTTTGTACGTTTTGACAGCAAGATCTACTGTACGGGTTCAGTACTCCGTATGTACTGTCTGTAATTAGTATTATAGTCGGGGGTTATCCCACGTGAGCACGGCGTTCTGCATGCAAGATATAACGTACTGTACTGTACACAAGCACACATACAGTCCTGTAACTAAATCGACATTGAACCATAACTGACAAAAAGAAGTTCACCCCAACACATAACAAATTCACGAACACCACGCACGACACAACGACGCGCGATGCTCCACTAAGGATATGTCGCTTGATGATCTCGAAGCTCCGGAATTTACAGAGCCGGTGCCGGGCTTGTCACACGAAGAAGACGAAGAAATGTTCCGCGCCAGGGCTCAACGACTCGGCAGATTTGTGCATAGTGCTGTTGTTCAGTCCCGTCAGACAACCACAAAAGCACTCGCTCCAGACGGAAAGGAGCGTGCCATACCTACCACTACAAGCGCAAGAATTCCAGAATCAAATCCGAGGAGTCGATGTCCCGATGTCACTCTGGATACGACGCAAACGGGGAAAGATACAGGAAAGGTCACGAGGCCCGCGAAGCCTAGGAAACCACGAAAGCCCCGTGATCCAAGCACCACCAAACCCAAGAAGACGAAAACTACCAGACGCAAAAGAGTACCGCTCGACCAGGTACCCGACACGGTCATGCCAGTGCTGAGGGCGGTTTCCTTGACACAACAAATGGAGCTAGTGGGACCTGAAGTTGGATCATGTGAACGTAATGTCGACGACAGCAACTCCAAGGCCCTCCCACACATTCTGAATGAAATGGTGAAATCGCGCTATGGTGATATGGCTATGAATCCAAGCGACTCTGAACACAACCCACCGCGCTCATTACTTGGTCTCACCAGATCGATACCTTCCGATCTCGGCCTCGAGGAGGTGTACCAACTTCACGAGGTAATTTACCAGCCACGCGATTTCGCGTCAGATTCGGACTCTAGTGTGATTGGTGATACAAGCGAAAGGGGTTTGCAGGCCAGCACCAGATTGCACTATTCTGACGCGGATAACGCTTACTCATCTCCTGACATTGCTCAATCATCTGACAGGAGGCCAATGTGTGAAGCACCACCAACTTCTGTCGATATCGAGGACAAGAGCATCGAAATCACAAACGTGAAATGTCTTCCGGAGGTGATCTGCGTCGGGGAGGACACACTGCCAGAAAAGCCAACAGAGTCATCGACCTGTGAAGTGAATGAGATGTCATCGGAAACATGCGTACTAGCAGCTGGCAGTGAGCAGGATTTCTCGTTTTCGCCCCCACCTACCTTTAACTACAACAATTACAAGTCCTTTTTGACAGTGGCCGAAACCAATGTCGTGCATGTTTCCGACTCTGAGTGCGACATCGCGCAGCCCCAGGATAAAATTTCGATATGTGGCGACCGGCCGCTTGGTACACATGGCGAAGAGGGAGGTCAGCGTATAGGGCAGGTGTCACCAGGGGGCGCGCCATTGTCAAGAGGGAACGGTACAGACAGCAATGACGCGATTATCAGTACAGCTAGACCTATACGCACCAACAAATTCGCAGGCAAATTCAAAAGGTCAAATGTCGATAAATACGGAGCGCCTATCCCTAGGATGATCAACACTCAATCGGGGCCAACACACATTTATCGAATGTACTCCTCTGATTCTGACGACGTGGATTCTTGGACACCGGGTAAGTCATCTGAGTCACAAGCCGAACACCATGAAAGGCGTACAAAAGGATCGCGTAGCAACCCTGTGGCTTTATCATCCAGTCCGAACATGTTTGGCCACAGCACTCCTAGGGCACACAAGGCCCATTCCATAGATCCTGGGAATGCTTCCAGCCTCGAAGAGGCGTTAAGTTCCGGGGACTCTTCCATCATTTCCATCAGAGTTGGCACAGGGAAACCGATTCACGGGTCTTGTCAGGACCCCCACGCTTCTCCTACCAAGAGCAACGCAGCTCCGACCATAGCAAATTCGGGTATTTTAGCGTCAAGGGAAGACGTACGAAGTCACTCTGAAATTGACCTGACTGGGCTTTCACGTGATATGGATGACTCTAGTTCCTCAGAGTACTTTGTTCCTGAATCTCCAGAAGCCAATGTCGATCACATACCCTCACCCACGGCACTACAAGTAGCTGCCGGGTTTTTGGAACCAAGCAATGGAGAAACAGGCGTGACTGATGGTGCAGTGGTCCAACCAGGGGATAAATCTCGCAGAACTTTGAATGACAAACCTCATGAAGCAACGTCGTCTTTTTCCGGAGGGGCGTCTACGGGATCACGACAAAAGCGATCGGCACCCAGAAAAGTGACGACACACTATTTGAAGAAGAAGCGAACAGATAAAAATGGTACAGGGGACACGATGGCCAACGCTCCGCTTTCCACTCAGGTGACCGCCTCGATTGCGGGCCAGATGATCGAGAAGGGGGAAGTTGACAGAATGAAGATGTCTGAGTTGACCGAGTTTGTCACGTCTGCCCCTGAAGCACGCGAGCTGTGGTTGAAAATGCTCACATACCAACCCATTCCCTTGTCCCAGCTGATGGAGTTCAACAAGGACCATGGCATCAAGATTTCGAAGGTGTTGACTATCGCCTGGTGCGATTTACACGGAGTCACATGGACAAGCAGGGATGAAGAGAAGGAAATAGCGAAAGAGGACAGTGACTGTTGAAATCTATGATGTTTCAATCGGTGTTTGCTCGTAATTTGTATACAGTAACGCTGCAAGCAGACTACTGTATGTACCATAGTATATTTATTGGATGCGAAAGACAGAGCTTCGAGCTGACGGCATTAAGAATGCTGGAAGCCAAGCCGTGGCCCAAGCAAAAGTTGTACTGTAGATGAAGAGGGTCTGTACGTGTACACAGCCTTGTATTCTACACATTAGGAAGTATATGACTCCATCCATGTGCACGGTCATAGCATCAAAATATTCAATTTATTATATGGTCGCTAATGAACGCTCATTTAAGCAACCCTTTAGCAGACTTCAGACTGGCCTTCGTGATAGAAAGCCACTTGATAGCGTTTTCATAATCGCCATCTTCCAACGCCTCGGCAATACCCGGGAAAACCTCGCCGGCGTATCCGGTGTAACGTCCTGGGGCATAGACAATGTGCTTGAACCACTCTCTACCCTCGAGTCCGTTCGAGGATAGGAAAAGCTTTTCGAGATTGAAAAGCTTTCGGTTGGCCACCCTGATTCGTGCCAGAAGAGCAAGCTTCTTGTAGTATTTATACCAAGGCCAGTCTTTGATGATGTCCTTCTGGAGTTGAGAGGTATACTCATCATACTTCTGGGCAGTTTCAACAAACTCCTTCGCAGTGTTTAAGACGTCGTCGAATGATTCAGCCCAAGGAGCTGTGTTGATAGTGCCCTCCTCAAGAACCTTCTGCTCACTCGACTCTGAGTCAGTGCTAGCTCCAACGTATTTCCTTTGGATGGCCTTCAGAAACTTACTCAAAGTCAAGGCGTACTCCTTAACGTTGAATGCCACAACCTCGCGCTCAGAAAGAGAAACGGCGAAGAGAGTAATATACTTCGACATAGCTGCATGGTACTCCCATGCGTCTTCCACAAAGTTGTCCATCCAGTGGAAAGAGTCATAATTAGAGTGATACTGGTAGACGGGATCTCCCTCCCCACCCCCAAAGCCGACATCGATCGATGGTACCCCCAAGTGGTCCAAGAAAACTGTGTAATCAGATCCAGAGCCTAAGTTTCCAATGTATGCTCGAGAATCGTTCTTCCAGACATCATACAAGCTCGTTTTCTTGTCTTTGTCTGACGGGTGGGGTATCTCCTTAGCGACAGCACGTTGCAGGGCCGAGAGCACAGGGGAGCCAGAAGAATGGAATTTGGTTCCCGAAACAGCGACGTCGACGTTAACATAGGCAAGGACATTATCCGAAATGAACTTGCTGTGATCCTCTCCCCATTCAGTGCTGCCAACAAGTCCGTACTCTTCAGCATCCCAAGAGGCGAGCGTCAAGGTACGCGTGGGGGTCCACCCGGCTTTCGACAAAACACCAAGAACACGTGCTAGTTCCAAGAGAACAGCGGAGCCCGAATTAGGGTCGGCAGCTCCACCCGCAATCCAAGCATCTCTGTGATTGCCAACAACAATGGCTTCATTTTGGTACGTCGAGCCGGTCAGCGAAGCGATGACGTTGTAAATCGGTGTGATTTTGTAGTCCTGGGAGTTGTAAAGATTGAGAGAGGTTTTGGAAGGACCGACAGAGTAATCAACCCCCTTGAGACCACCCTCGAAGCCTTCGAAAGTTTCGCCTTTTCCATTCAGCTCTTTAAGAATTGGTAGAATGTCCCTGTAGGAAACGGGAAGGGAAGGAATAGAAGGAATGAATTTGTAGGGGTCCTGCCGCTCGACAGCCCCCTTGGAGGGGTAACCGGGGGTTGTTGGATCACCTGGACCCAGGGATAGAAACTGAACACTTCCCCGTTGAACTGAAGAGGGGTTTCGAGCAGGGCCATTAGGGTAGACCTTGTAACCATTTTCAGGGGTAATCCCGGAGTCGTCACCGGGGTCGGAATAAATGACCACTCCCTTTGCTCCCAAGTCCTGGGCAAACTTCACCTTAAGTCCCCGGAAAATACCTCCGTAGCGGGTGATGACAATTTTGTCCTTGAAAAAGTCAGGGTTTCCACTTTTCTCAATGATCAGGTCGTAGTCACCTTTTTCACCGTAGTTGGCATAAACGAATTGTGCAGTGACGTTTCCATTCGCCGAGTATCCGTGGAAAGTGGGAACTCTGTCACGGAGACCTGTTGTGGGGTCTTCTTTCAGAACATCTTCCTCTAGAGACGCCTCGTATATCACTTTCCCGTCATTATCGACCAAGTTTAGAGCATGATCGAGGGGATAGTTGAGATAAACCTCGTATTCCTCAATTTCTGCGACCCATCCAAATGATTGCAGCTGGTCTCGGGTCCATTCAGCGAGTTCTTTGTTCGTGCCGGCAAGATGAGGTTCAGCAGTGTACTTAAGAGAATTTTCTCTAATGTTTTCGGCCTTAGTATTGAGCAGAATTGATCTTTTGACGTCGAATTCGGTCTGCGTGCCTTGGAAGAATCGGCGCAAATCCCGTCTCACGGATGTTCGAGGGGCGAAGGTGAGAGTAAAAAGCCCGAAAAACACAAAGCCAAACGTCGAGAGTGCAACAAAACGTGCGAATGTCGAGTGACGGGTTGGGGGTGTCATCGTGGTGTTGGTAGAGAAGAGAAAGCGAGTTGGCTGTCTTCCGTGAGCGTTTATAATTTCACAAGCGAACATTATGCAAGATATCAAACTCAATGCAATGTCGGAATCCGATGTGGGGTTGCTTTAAACAAGTACTACTGTATGTGAAGTATTGATATGTATTGGTACATGCTTGTATCATACAAAAGGGGACCTCGGTTCAGATCACAATATGACAGCATCCATCGTAGGGAACAGAGCATTGAACTGCAAGTCGAATTACTTGTATGGCATCTCGTTTTCCAGCTCACTTGGCCATGCCCCCAATATTTACTGTAATTACATTTGCCACAAGGAAGATTCAAAATGGTGTAATCAAGCCATGATTCGATGTCATTCATATTCCGACTTAATACAGGTTCTTGCTCCGCTATAAAAATTAAGGAAATATATAACTGATTAGCCGTGTACTGGAATAAAGTGACTATGATTAATGTATGAAGTTAGGTTGAAAGACCATGCTGGAGTTCCTGCTAGGCCTAGTTGTCCCGGTTAATTTCATTGAGAATTCGCAAAATGTACAAGAACAGATTGAGAATATCAAGGTAGATGTTGATAGCAGCAGGGATAACCTGGTCAGGATGAAACTTTCTGATAATCATTTGGGTATCCACCAGAATGTAACCCGAGAACACTAGGGCTCCAATAGATGAGTAGATAAGTTCAACAGCCGAGGAGAATGGCACAAACATACCAACAAGGCCGACACCAATAAGACCCCACAGACAAGCCGAAAGGATTCCCGCCATGGATGTCAGGTCATATTTAGTCTGGAATGCAAACAGCGTAAGGCCAAAAAAGAGCACTAGTGTGATTGCCACCGCTTGGAGGACTACTTTGGAGTCCATGAGAGAACACACCGTGCCGATTGCTAGACCCTGACAAAGCGTGAATACACCGAGCAGGGCCATATTCAGAGGGTAACTGTTCTGCTTCCAGATACAGGCAATAAGGCAACCTAGGGATCCAAAAACAGTTAGGTAGTACACCCACATGTGCTCGAGAATCCACATGGTGATTGAAGGGTTGAAGACGATGATAGCTCCAAAGATAGCAGTGGTGGCAATCTGGGCAGTCACGATGGTGTATACCTGTTTGATGAAGTTGTTTCGAACATCAATATCGCATTGAACGACGGGTGTGTCGTACTTGAAGTCGGCAGGCAAGTTATCTTCTGCGTCCCGAACAGCTGCTGCTGAAGCAGCGTTCAGATTAGACTGATCGTTGGGGTTAAGGAGGGGTTCGTAAGCAGGCGGAGCTGACATGATCGTTGCGGTCGTTTGTTGGGTGGCGATGAGATGGATGGCTGCCTTAGTTAGACGTAACTGTATGCGTGTCAGGCGCGCATAAAGTTAATGTGATTCACGTGACTTTAGGGGTGGCAACTGAGACAAGTAGAACAATAGAATCCACATGGCATGCAGTTCGAGTCCTTCTAACGCCCAATAATGTAGCTAAACGAGAGTACTTTGGCACAGAGGTGCTAGCGGTATCTACTGTACCGGTAAATGTACAAATGTACACTGTGCTTGTAGCTACTGTTAATACTGCAATATTATCATGGGGGGGTGGGTACATATGCAGAAGTAATGAATTACTTACAAAAGAATCGAATCACGTGCGAGTGCAAGCCACGTGGAACTTACAGGGGAGATAATACAGACATGGGTGCACACACATTCCATACCTGAAAAATCAGTGATGTTCTCAGACATGAGGAATTGTTCAGAAGATTACATAATCAGCCACTAATCAGCACACAACGTTCACATCGAGCTCTTAATACAGTAATACAAAAGTGTATTCTTGAATCCGTTAATGATACTTGTAAAGTACTCGTACAGTAAATATTCGGTACAGTAGTTATACCGAATATTACACTCCGCAGTATGTACAACTGTACCGGTACTGTATGGACGACCAGAATTAGCGACTTGTACTTGTACCATGCGAATACGAAGTGAAGTGATAATATCCGTTATTAAAATTCGGCAAATCCTAAGAAATGGCCAAACCACCGCATAATTATACATCCGGTGGGAGAGTCTGGAAAGCATCTTTGGAATGATAAAACGCTGGCGGACACGGCCTAATTGCTCCGTTTGCTCAACACTCAACATCGGTGCAGTATGTGCCAGAAGTATGTACATACCGACACTCCCGGTTATATCCGGTGTGAGTTAGGAAGGTATCACCGAGTCAAGAGTAATACGGTACACAGAGGGACTTGAGGTTGAAGATTGAACTTAGCCTAGACAGAGGCTGTTATTACCTTTGAATTAACCAATTATTGCTCTTTCATTGTACATAATTGTACTGTAAACTCCGGTACTAGGAAGTACCGGTACAAGTTGTACATTACGCTTCCTCACACCAGAGCTTATATTGCTGATCACGATAATTGTCACCCTGAGTACATTTACACTTCTGACACCCACTGTACACAGCACACGGACTCGCAATTGTCTGCGTTTCTAACACCAGGACGAGTACAGTACGCACTTCCGACGACAACAATGCTTCGATTGAGAATCCCGTTGAAACGGACCATCCAGGTAGCCGCCCATAACCGAGCCCTGTCGTGCTCTGCGTCTACCTGTCAGGCCAAAGTCATGATCCACAAGACTGAGGATGGATCCCACCTCTTCCAACCCGTTGCCTCGAAGCCTTCGATTAGTCCCACTCGACGTACTCACACTTGGCTGGAAGCTTACAGAGCACGGGAGGCGTCACGTGATCCCAAGACAGGCAAGTCTACCACTCTGTCCTTTGACTTCAATAAATCCCAAAGCAATCAGAAGGTGTATGACCGCACCGTGGACGACTCCTTTTCTTACGTTATTCTGCCCTTCAAGGATGACCCTTGGTTTCTGGATGCTTACATCAATTCTTTCGGTCGGCTGAGATTCGGTCAAATTTTTCAGGATTTGGATGCTCTCGCTGGAGTGATTGCTCATAACCACTGTATGCCCGCGGAGCCCATGATTGTGACAGCATCTGTTGACAGAGTGACAATCCTAAAACGATTAGATCAAGTCGATGACAAGAACATCACTCTCAGTGGTCACGTGACTTGGACAGGTCGATCATCCATGGAGATCACCATCAAAGCTGCTCAAACCTCTACGCCTGCTTCTGAGCTTCACGATCTCAAGGAGGACCAGATTAAGGATGAGGATGTCTTCCTAACCGCCGGGTTTACGTTTGTCGCACGGGATCCTCTAACCCAAAAGTCGTTCGCCATCAACCGACTGGTTCCCCGAAACGCTAAGGAACGAGCTGATTTTGAAAGAGCTTCAAAGTTCAACGCACACAAGAAGGAACTGGCCAAAACACACGATCTTGCTATTGCCCCTCCTACCGAAGAGGAGGCTAAACTAATTCATGACATGTGGATCGATACTCGAGATAAGCCTGCCCTTCCTGCTCATACCAAGAGAATGACTGACACAGTTATCCACTCCACACAGGTAATGCAACCTCAATACCGAAACCGACACTCATACATGATTTTTGGTGGCTACCTTCTCCGAACCACCTTCGAGCTTGCCTACGCCTGCGCAGCCGCTTTCACGCACTCCTCCCCTAGATTTGTTTCCCTCGACTCAACCACATTCCGAGCACCCGTGCCTGTTGGATCTGTTTGCTATCTGACAGCCACCGTGGTTAACACAATCAAGATCACCAAAGACAACGATACCGAGGTTTTCACCAACAACAGCAAGCCTGGAACTCTTGTCCAGGTGCGAGTAGATTCGACTGTGAAGGACTTGGATCACGACACTACAACGAATACTGGCCAGTTCACTTACTCCTACTTTGTTGAGGACACATTCTTTGATGTGGTCCCTGAGAGTTATTCGGACATGATGCAGTATGTCGAGGGTCGAAGAACTTCTCAGAGCACGAAGAAGTACCACGAATTGATGAAGAGCGAAAGGGCCTTCGAGTAGACCTCCCACCCTACTTTAGTCAAGCTCAGAGCATGACGTGGAAACTCGAAAGGCTCTTATACGACCCAGCCCATCTCAGATGGCTCCACATACTACATATACTTCTAATTGAACTATACGAAGGTACAGTACTTGCATCGTTACGTGCAGTACCTATACTCCTCAATAGACCCGGATAACCTTTTGAGATATCTTTTGGTTTCCCCCCTCAGGTATTCACTGAGAACAGGGTGGATTGCATCAGTTATGTCAAAGTTGCGGTGACGCAAGTGCTACCATCAAATTCTGGTTTTCTAATTTATTCAGTGAGGAGTCTCAAGTTGTTCAGCTACACCTCACAGGGTGAACAATAGATCACGGGGCCCTGCGTCGGGTCCATCACGGGATATGGTACCGATGGGCCTGGCGTCATAAGTTCACTCAGTCCATTCTGTATGGGTTTCAAAAGATCGAGCTCTCAGATTCATTCTACCGTGGTAAGGGATGCCCACTCGACACCGATAGCGGCTCTGCACTCGAAGTCAGTTCCAGCACCCTTGGGGATCGCATATTCGACCCACTTTCCGCCACAAATCTAAATATCAGACAGCAGTGTATATTGTTTGACGTTTAGATCGACCTTTATATCACAACAAACAAGAAACATTCGTACAGGTAGCTACCCGCCGCGTAGGGGAAGGAGTAGCCGTGTGCTGTGAGAATAATGGGTGATCCGTAAGCATATATGCGGCTATTTTTTCACCTTGATATTTCGTCTAGTTGAATTCTTGCCGATGCTGTTTCTGGAGGTTACATCCATGTTACTCGAAGATGTTGACCAGGAGTGTTTCAATATTACCCCACGCACTTGAGCCTTCAAGGATCACTTGATGGCGATGTACATGGGAAAGGAAACGTACAACTTGACCAGGTGAGCCGAAGCTACCCTGGGTCAGCTACTCTAAGATCCAATCGAGCGTTCCTCCAGCCAGTCGGCTGGAACTCAAGAACGGCTTCGGGAGAGTCCGAGACTTGCCCCCTGTGTATTGTTGACTCCGGGACTCCTTAATCGAGACACGAAGAACATCATTGATGGCCTCAGAGGAGTCACCGGAAGCCTCGATGTTGAAGACCAGCGCTCTCCTAGCATGTTCAAGTTTCGACATGGGTGTCGTCCAGATCAGAATGTGTCATCGTGAACCGCAGCAGTCTCAGTGACAAACACGGAATCGAACATTGCAGAGGCTTTAGACATTTAATGAGCAGTATGTACCAGTATCCACCACTTAAGTATTAGTCTTGTCACGACAGCCACTGTGGTTTCTACACAGAGCTGGACTCAGTTTTTTGGGTTACTTCATGCACGATTAACCTTGCAAGGTTTATCTGGGCTTCTCCGACATAGCTACCTGGGACTGTACCTGCGAGTAACACACCGTAGCTACGGTTTCAGTATGCGCAAATACACAGTTCAATATTACCGTACAGAGCCAATAGAGGTACCAGTGCTAATTTTCCACCCAGCAAGTAGCACAGCCAGGTTTCTGGGCAACAACATCTTGAAGATTGCAAGGCAACGGCAACTCCTAAATATAGTGCCAAATTTAAAAGCAATTCTTTGGAGCAGCACCTGAAGACTACTCGTACTCGTACATATCAGTTCTCGTACTACGTTCAATTTTTTGTAGTGCCCGTATGAATGTGCCATTCGTGCCACGAAGTACAAGTACGGAGCACAAGCATTATTGCAGTATGTGGCGTCCGTCGGGTACGTAGTACTGTAGCCGTTAGCAGTTACAGAATTGGTTCTCACCAGGTGGTAAACGAGGATGTGAGCACATCTGGGTATCAAATACCCCACTTTGAATATGGAAGTTCACCTGGAATGTCACAAAGTCATCGAGCTTCTCATTTCAAATGGAATACAAAAAAATGTTACAACGGGCTGAGAGTGGATCCTCAGCCACAAATTCACGCCACAGCCACAACCCCCAAGATGCATGATTTATACACAGGAAGCTTATGCACAGCCACATGGTCTAGACCCTGGACAGGAAAAGAGCCAGATGTAGTCGTATGGGTATGGTACGATTTGGAACAAGGTCGAAGAGTAGGGATGTTAAAATGTGAGGCGTTTTATTGTTTACATGCACACAAGGACTTTGCCTTAGAAGCGATAGTGTCCGTTCAAGCTACCAGCCACAGCGTCACAGTAGCACGCTTGCCAATAGGTTAAAGAGATATGTAATAAGGTTTTAAATTAAGCTCTTCATGCATAAGCCACAGCAATATAACACCATGGGCAGCCACCGACTTCTTTACTTCACACATTCATCTTTGCAACAATGGCTCTTCCCCCTAAATACGCCGCTTCCCACATCCTTGAGCTTGGTTCCGGTGACGAGACCGTGAACGTTGACCTCTTCGTTGACTTCAATTGTCCCTTTTCCAAGGTCATCTGGGACAAGATTGAGAACCCTGGTACCAACGCCCTATTCGAGCGAGTCGGTGAGGTCAAGGGTCGAAAGCTTCGGTTCGTCTTTCGAAATGTTCCCCAGCCTTGGCATCCTCAGTCTTCCCTACTGCACGAGGCATCTCTTGCAGTAGGCCAGCTTGCACCTACTAAATTCTGGGAGTTCGCCAAGATCCTGTTCGACCACCAGCCTGAGTTTTTCGACACCGAGTGTGCCAACGAAACTCGTGGCCAGACTTATGAGAGACTCGCCAAACTCGCAGCTGAGGTCGGGGTTGAGGAATCCAAATTTCTTGAATTGTTGACAGTCGGAAAATCCAAGGATGGCAAGCCCTCCAACACCGGCAACGCAGTTACCAATGATCTCAAGCCTTTCGTCAGATTCCACCGTCAAAACGGCGTGCACATGACGCCCACAGTTGCAATTAATGGAATTGTGGATCCTGCATTTGAGTCGTCTACACCTGTGGATGTTTGGATTGAGAAGCTTTCTAAGTGAAGCTCTGCCCCGAGTCTTACCCCTGGTTCTTCGGCGATGCACTCACTACGTTTCATAGGTAAGCTGTAACGATTTAACGTAAGTATTTCAAAATGAATGGAGAGAACCGCCAGTAGTGAAGTTTCGACAGTACGCTTTGCTGAGATCAAGAAAAAGGGGAGTGCCACGCATGCTGTACAGTACTTGTATCATCGCCCAGTGCCTACCGTTAGCATGGCCTTGCCAAATATCCAGACCGAATCCCAAATGAATGGGTCAACATTCACAAGGCAAACCGTATCTCCACTGTTAAGTTGTCATCTGCTGGGGGTGGAATTGGGTCTTTGATTCTCGACATTATCCACGCCAGGCGGTGGCCTGTTTAAGTGGTGTCTGTGTCTGTGTTGGGGCAGCCGATTTCGACGGTGGCCAAGATAATAGTGGTGGGGTCCAGCAAAGTGAAGACTAGTGGTAGTCTGAAGCACAGGAGAGTTTTTGATACGTTCAATTTCTGTTTTGTCAGTAGTCCCGAGAACTGCAAACACACACCTGTGACGCCATTCCCCTCGGCCACATCTTTCAAGTCTGTTTCCCTCAAGAACTTTCAACGAGCAGGTCGCGGGCTTTATTCTGGGTCGGCGATAAAGGTAGCCTTGCGCATCATAAAAAGGGCGAACAAGATCATGGGTCTCATCACAATCATTTGTCCATCCCAGCCGCATTTTCATCTTCCGGGGAGACGAAATCTCTTCAAGTTCATCTTCATAGTGAGTGAGAGAGCATCGCCTGTATATGCCATTTTCCGCTAATTCGTACTCCAAATTGGTGGGAGGCATTTTACTAATACTGGGTTCTATCGACTGCCATATAGTATTCCACATACTGGATACCTATACATCACTCAAGCTATCTGGTGGTGGCCCCATACAGTGCATAAGGTCATGATAATCAACACTGCAGCGCATAAATAAATTGTGCATTTTTCAAAAAAGAGCCTGCGTTTCTGTCACCACTAGATTTCGAACGAGTGCTTTTCGCATCTTTCCGAGACAAGGGGCAAGAAGCAGGCTGACATATAATGAGCCCAGTAGAATGCACTACTTGTAGGTCACTTCCACCCAGGCCAATCGGCTACTTATGATACGGTAGCCTGCCCCACTTCACATTCATTAGCTACATATGGCTTGTATTAACTCCTGTACATGCACGATAATGCACCAAAGCCTTTTTTTTTTTTTTTTTTGCCAAGACCCACAATTTTGACGGCCTGAACTGTTCAGAGAGCACAATATATAGAAGTGACGTGCTGTGGTCTGAGATACGGACATGAAAGATAATGGGCCCTGTTAAGTGCATGCACGTCACTCATTTCAATTTCAGAACAAAGCGTTACAAAAATTCCCACCAAAGATATCCTAATCAATATATTACTAAATCTATACAGTAAGCCCCGATGCTTGGCTAGGGTTAGAACTCACCACTGGCAATCTCTGCAGACTGACCCTTGGTAATCTCATCGAGCTTACCACAGGCAGCAGCCACAAGACCCAGGATAGGCCGAGAAGGATCCAGCACTCGGGACAAGTACTCGGGATGGTACTGAGTCGCAACGTAATAGGGGTGGTTATCCAGCTCGAGTACCTGCATTCGCTGGCCAGCGGTGTCTCTGCCAACGAACTTGAGACCAGCAGCCTCAAAAGTGTCCACAAGCTCAGGGTTCACCTCGTATCGGTGTCGGTGTCGCTCCTCGACACTGTCCGCAGAGCCATAAAGCTTACGGATCTTGGACTTCTCGGAACCGGGCTGGAATACAGTAGTTCGAGCGCCAAGTCGCATGGTGCCTCCAAGCTTTTCACGGTCTCCCTCAGGCATGAAAACCACGGCCTTGGTTTCAGCGTCAGGATCCAACTCCTCCGAGTTGGCGTCATCAAACTCACAAACATTTCGTGCGAATTCGATGACAGCAATTTGGAGACCCAGACAGATACCAAGGTAGGGCTTCTTGTTCTCTCGGGCCCAGTTGGCAGCCTTGATCATACCCTCGGTTCCTCGTGTGCCAAAACCTCCAGGGACAAGAATTCCGTCTGCTCGGCATAGCTTCGTCCAAGCCTGGTGGTACTTGGCCTTTTCATCAGACTCAGACTCAAGGTCCGAAGACTCGATCCACAAGATCTCAAGTCGTCGGTGGCACTTCATAGCTGAGTGTTCCAGCGCCTTGATCACAGACAAGTAAGAATCCTGAAGGTGTGTGTACTTACCAACCATGGCAATGGAGACAGTCTCGAACGACCGGTCATGCTGGGTAGTGAGTTGTCGCCACTTTCCAAGCAGGCCAGTGCCCCGGTCTCGGAACCGTCCGGAGATGGAAATTTTGTCGAAAGCCAATTTTCGCGAGAGCAGGTCAATGATGCCCTGCTTCTGCAGAAGGAGAGGAACGTGGTAGGTGGAGTTAACGTCATACACGTCAAGCACCTGCTTTGGGCCAAGGTTGCAGAACATAGCAATCTTGTTGATGGTGCTGGCCTCGAGCTCAGCCTGACATCGGCATGCGATAATGTCGGGGGTCAGACCCAGCGATCGCAGGTCCTTAATGGCGGCCTGGGTAGGCTTGGTCTTCTGTTCACCGTGAATGAAGGGCACGAGGGAAACGTGGATGAGTGCAAAGTTCTCAGGACCGACACGAAACTGAAACTGTCTCAGGGCTTCCACAAAGGGAGCGGATTCAATGTCACCGACAGTTCCTCCAAGCTCAATGATGCAGACGTCGGGCTCTTCGTCGGTGTCGTCAACGGGAATCTTGGCCACACGCTCGATCCAGTCCTGAATGGCATTGGTGAGATGAGGCACAATCTGGACAGTCTTGCCAAGATACTCGCCTCGTCGCTCTCGCTCAATAACGTGCTGGTAGATCTTACCGGTGGTGATGTTGTGGTCTCGAGTGAGGGTCACGTTGATGTACCGCTCGTAGTTTCCAAGGTCCAAGTCAGCCTCGCCACCATCGTTGAGAACAAAAACCTCACCGTGCTCCAGAGGAGACATTGTTCCGGCGTCAATGTTCATGTAGGGGTCAATTTTGATAGATGTGACCTTGAGACCCTTGGTCTTAAGCAAAAGGCCGGTGGAAGAGGCCAAGACACCCTTACCAATGCCGGAAATGACACCTGGGTTAGTAATCGGAATCAAACACTCATGTCGTTCTTCCCGTTGATGTCTTACTCACCTCCAGAGACAACCACGTATTTCATTTTGTTGTGATGGTTGGATGGAGGGAGGGAGGGAAGAAATTCACCAAATTTTTTCCATCTGTGCATTTGCAGATAAACTCTATTTGTCGACACACTGAACAGGTGGGTCTGTGCCTTGCCCTGCAACCACCACTACCGGTAGAAGTGAAGCCTCGAGAACCCAAGCATAGCCGGCTGCATGATCACACTGACTTACGAGGTCGACTCCTAGGTCGATAACGTTATCAGTGTATCAACTAAGACGACTATCGTAGATTCCTCGGTTTGGATAACAGCGATAGGCTCGCTGGGCGGCAAATCTTAAAGGTCAACTGCCTCCATGACATGGCTTAGTCATCTTTCGTTTTGTATCAAGTGTACGATATTATGTCATCTACGCATAGTAGTGACTCTTGGTACAATCGCTATAGGCACATTGTGTGGGCTTTTTCAAGATGAGACAATTGGCTGTCATACCTGGCACATTGGACAATACAAGCTCATTCTCATAACGACACATATAATGAATGTCGGTAATCCATAGTACAACTAATCACTGCGACCCGTGTAAATCTAATCTTCGCTGGCGATAAGCGTATCATTTGGCAAGCCAAGAGGAGGGCAATTTTTGGCTTGGTTGGGCAACGCTGCTGTTACCCGCTACAGTAAAGTAGCGTTGCTATACGCTTCCACGACGCCCGCCGTTGTTTCGACCAAACACACACAAGCACAGTGCTAAATCAATTTAGTCGACGCAACCCTAATCCACAATGCACACCATGCGTGCGCAAACAATACCCTGACAAGGTACACTATCATTCTCAACTTATCACAACATGTCTGAAAATCAACCTTTGTTGGGTGCCCCTACCCGAGGGCCTCTCAAAACACATGTAACCGGTCCCAGTGCTTCATCAAATGCATCTAGCTCAGCGACAGCTCGCAAACGACCTCCTGTGGACCAGAGCGGCCCCCCTCAGCTAAATCACAGAATTGGACCTCAAAGAACGTCACGAACGACACAGAAGCTCAAATTGCTTCCCGAGGAGCCCGATCGCGACGATGACGACGAAAGTGGCCGAGAGGTGTACTCTCAAGTGACGAGAATCAAAGATCCCCCAGCACGGAAGGATGCCGAGCGGCTGGGTAAGGCCCATCGAGACCTACTTCCAAGAGTCACTGCATACTGCACAGCATCTTCGTACAGAATGCGTGACATTACGAAGTACCTTCAATCGCGGAAACACAGACGAGCGCACCCTAAGCTGTTTGACGAGTGCCTCTACACCCCCTACTCCTACCGAGACCGAGAGATTTCTGCGCAAGAGGATTTCATTCGAATCGACGATGAGGGAGGCGATATTGATGTTGTCATAACCAGAACTGATGTGTTCCTGTTCGAGTATGGTGTGGTTGTGCTTTGGGGGTTTACAGAAGCCGAGGAAAAGCGATTTCTCAAGGAGCTCGCCCGTTTCGAGACGGAAAAGCTCGCTGACGAGGATGTCCAGGTTGAGGAGTTCAACTATTACATCACGCAGTCTTACCAACCTCGAATTTACAACGACTTCATTACATTGAGGGACGGAAGAAACTACATGATGAAGCTGTCGATATCACATGCAATCGCACAGTCAGCCAAAATCTCGCTCTTTGAGGAACTTGTCGAAAACACCATTGAAGACACCCAGGATTTCCCCCAAGAGATTGCCGTCACAGGAAAGATTGACATGGACCGAAGTGACATCATCAAATCCATTGGCGAGCTGTTCATCCTGAGAATCAACATTAACTTGCACGGGTCGATTCTTGACTCACCCGAACTGATGTGGGCTGAGCCGCATTTGGAACCTATTTACCAAGCCACCAGGGGGTACCTGGAAATCAACCAGCGAGTTAGTCTGCTCAACAACCGTTTGGAAGTGATTTCCGACTTGCTGTCTATGCTGAAGGAGCAGTTGGGACATTCGCATGGAGAGTACCTCGAATTCATCGTCATCGTGCTGATTGCAGTTGAGGTTGTGGTGGCCATTCTCAACGTCATTGTTGACTTGACAGCAGAAAATTTGTAAGACAGCACCTTAGCCCTTTCTGCTGTTCCAAACGGTCTGACGAAGAGTATATACTGTACATAACTGTACGGGGTACAAACAGACGTGTGTATGTTACCAAAGCAGCTCCTGCGCTACCTTTCAGTCTCAGGCTACTCAGTGGGACATCAAATTGTATTAATTATAGAGTAACATAACCGGTAGCTACAAGTGATGAAACGTGGTTTTGCAACAATGGGTATTGTGTGCGCAATACATACGGTACGTTGATGTTCTCGTCATTATAATATAATCGACTGTAAGTAAGGATAGGTTCTTCGTTTAGTATCCCCGAGCCAAGCCGGGTCACATCGGTACAGTAACGGCAGTATTTACTTACATACTTTATAGACTATAGTCCATACAGATATGTGCGGCCCTTCAAGTGCAGTAATTACGTATTTTATTAGCGGTACTTGTAGCTTTCATCTCCCCTTAGTTGCGGACACATCACATATCGCTCCGAGCTTAGTACCAAGCATCCTAACTCCGCCTGACTCGAGACAGCTCTTGTCTGCAATAACTGCGCAGTCTATGTGACCCCCAGGGCTCTCCAAGGCCACAGAAATGGCGTGCTTTGCTTTTCAACTGTTCTCTCTGAACCGCCCGGACCATCATTAGTATACGGCCTTGACGACGTATTCGCTACCATGGAGCACCTGTCTGTCTTTGATAACAGCCGTGAGTTTCAAGATCCAATCCCATCTCTTAAACTGCACGCCGAGTTCCGATCCCACCTTAGCCAGATCAGTCACGCTTAATGACGTCTCGGGGTCATGGTGGGCGACGAGACGAATACCTTCACGTGTGGACAATTTGATGAGGCCCGGGGGAAGCACACAACAGTCGGCAGCATTGATGTGATCAATCACAGGCTTGAATTCGGGCTCTATGCTTTTGAGTAAGGCCTCAAGCAAGTCCTGGGAAAACTCGCACACACCGAAATGCTCAACAACTTGTAGCTTCGCAGCAGCCTTGGCAGCAGCCTTATAAAGTGCAATCACGGTATCCGCCGACGTGTCCATGTCCTCCATCTCGTCCGAGAAGGCAAGTCCTTCTATCGAGATAATCAGCGTCGCAAACTTGAAGGCGCCCTTAGTTCTGAAAGGCTGCATGGCCTCAGTGACGAAGTCCGAACATTGCTCAACGGTGATAGTGCTGGGCAGAAACAGCTTGCCTGTGATTTCTGAGCCGACAGCGAAGTCGCACACAGCTTTATTTTTGATGACGGACGAATCTGAAAGGTCGTGTCCTTTGACCGAGTCTGCGAGGACGCTGGGCAGCGGAATTGTAGGCTGCACAGGGTTTTGTTGAATGTTTCCAGTCCAGATAATAGCGCTCATGATGATGGAGTGAGGTGGTGCAAGTTTGATCGTTAGTAAGCACGTTGAAATTGGCGCTCAACCTTAATAAGATCTGACTGACTAATAAGCTTAGTGGACTCAGTTTGATAACGAACAGGTTCTGACTTGTATTCAGGCCTAGTAATTGCTGTGACTGAGACGGTCGAAGTATACACGAGTGTTGGTGATCTGATCCAATTTCTTCTTTGAACATTTATGCTGGGATGAAAGAGCTCACCAGTTTGTACGGTTCTCACGCTAACTACCAAGTACACGGCTTTGGGGAAGGTTCTTTTGGTTCGTGATTTGATATTCGTGCCTACCCGGCTGGGTGGCAGCCCAGTAATTGTGCGATAAACACCAGGGTAAATGCTGGCGAACATACATTAACGGCAGAAGTGGCAAAAAATCCCTGTATTTTCTTATCTTGCAATTCCAGTACTACTAGGTACAAGTACTTGTATGTACGGGTATGTACACATACGTGTGCATGCAGATGTCAAGTTCATCGAGTTTGAGTGTGATGTCCCCTCAGCCTTGTCTTGAATTTACGTTAGCTAAAGGTTTTAACTCGTGTACAGTTGTATGTACAGTGAGTAGCTACCCTATATGATTAATATTGTGTTTAGTATGGCCAAATATACACCCCCAGCGGTAGCCAGTGTTTGAGTTCGATTCCAGGGGCGCGTTAGGGTTTAAGTGAAGCGGGCGTGTGTCTAGAGCTATCATGTCAAAACATGTTGCTAATACTTGACGATCTCTAAGGGATAGGCCCCATACTCCTCTTCACGGATTTGCCACTGTGGTCATCGTCAGTCCACTACTTCTCTGTTTTGTAATTTTCTTATGATTCTAGGGAATTCTGCTCTGGCTGGTTTTATCAGCACCACTCTGCATTCACACCTGCATAGATAAGCTCGTGTTAGCATCAGTGGATGGCGTCTTCGCCAGAATTTCAGCAGCACATGTGGTTTTCCCACCAACCATGACACAAACGAAATACGAGCCCGTCGGTGAGGAAAACGAGGTACAAGAGGATGTTGTGCCAAAGCAGCATTCAAACAGAAACACCGTGCACTGGGTGGTACATTTCGTCCAGTTGGCCATTCTCGTGGCAGTCCTGGGCGTGTTTTATTACGACCCTTGGACCCATCGTGAGAAGACTACCGAGGGGGCAGCTACCGGTATCTCGAGGGATACCTCGGTGACCTTCACAGACGACGTGTATCACGGAAATTCGTCGCCTTATGTGGGTTTACCCTCAGACGAACAGGACGAAAGATGGGAACAGCTTTACCACCAGTACGTCACTATCGACGAGAAGCAGACCCAACTGAGCGTATACCACCAAATGTGGTGTCTTGACTTTCTCAGAAAGATGTCCACGCCGTACTTTTACTTTCCCGGAACCGAGATTGAAGAGCTTGGACGCCTGGAAACTCAACAGCAACATTGCATCGATCAGCTTCGACAATACGTGATGTGTAATGCGGATATCACAGAGATGCCCTTTGAGGAGGTTGATGGAGTGAAAATCGGGAGTTCACGGGTTGAACATAAACTTTGCGCTGATTACGGCGCGCTATTGCAGAAGTACTAGATTGTGAACGGGCGAGACCTACTTCATCAGTCTGTTACATTGTGGCATACATAGTGAAATTGATTACTCAACGTTATCGGAAGTGTGGTGCTTCAAGTACAAGTAGGTACAGTGCACTTCACCTAATGAATTCGAGGATAACCGTCGACTAATCTTGCTATAAAAATTCCCTGTCATTATGCATTAACGATATAACTTATCCGACTCGAACATGGGCTTCGCGTTAGCACAGGCCCAGCTGCGACTCAGCAGTCTTTCGCAGGTCGACCTTACGAATCTTACCCGAAGCAGTCTTAGGGTAATCGCCGACGAAGAACACATACTTTGGCACCATGTAGTGACCCAGCTTGTTCCGAACCCACTCCTGAACCTGCTCAATGGTTAGCTTGTCCGAGTCGTCGTGCTTTTCATGGCTGTGACCCTTGTGGAAAAAAGCATGAGGGGTGATGAAGGCACAGACTGCTTCTCCATACTTCGCATCCTTGACACCGACCACAGACGCCTGAGCAATTTTATCGTGGGCGAAGAGCACGTTCTCAATCTCCAGAGGATGAATGTTCTCTCCACCTCGAATGATGAGGTCCTTGAGTCGACCCGTAACCTTGAGGTATCCCTCGTTGTCCATGCACCCCTCATCGCCAGTTCTCATCCATCGCACACCAGTAGCAGGATCAACCACCATTGCAGCCGAGGTCTTCTTGGGGTCGTCCTTGTAGTACTTCTGCAGCGAGTATCCGGAAGTGACGATCTCGCCCTTCTCTCCAGTTGCCAAGGGTGTGAAGTCAACCTCAGACTCGCTAAGATCTTCCGACTGGGACTTGATGATTCGGCATGAGGTGTGGGGCATGATCTGGCCCACTGAATCGACACGTTTCTCGACAGGATCGTCAGGGCGCGTCATGAAAGTCACAGGGGCAGTCTCGGTCATTCCATAACAAATTGTGAGAGCATTGAGATTCATCGACTGACCCAGCTTAGTCATGAGCTCCCCAGGCACAGCAGATCCGGCAGCAATACCAGTACGGAGCAGCTCAAAGCCGGGGAGGAAATCCTGGCCAGGTGCCTTGGCCTCCTTGAGCTCCAAATCCTTCAGATACTCCAGTTCCGCCACATACATGGTGGGTACACCATGGAGACCAGTGCACTTGTACTTTCGCACATTGTCGATGGCAGATCGTGCACAGAACCACTCAGAGGGGTAGACCAATGCAGCACCAGTGGTCAGAGCAGCCAGGTTGGACAGCACCAGACCAAAGCAATGGAACATGGGAACAGGGATGCACAGACGGTCCTGGTCAGGGGCTACTCCGTTGACTGCAGGACCAGAGGCAGGCTTGAGGCCCATTCGGGTTCCGATAAGGTGGCCGTTGTTGAGAAGGTTTCTATGAGTCAAACAAGACACCTTGGGCTGCGATGTTGTTCCGGAGGTGAACTGCATGTTGGTGATGTCGTCGGCATTGACAGTGGCAGTCAGACGTCTGATCTCAGTGGGCACAGATGCAGGGAGGCTGCCATTGGCCACGGCATTCTGGTACTGGAACACGATGTCATGCATGTCGGACTGGGCGCCCTGGAACTTCACATCCTTGATGGTGTCAGCTCCAGGAGTTTCACCAGAGGCCATGTTGATGAGAAGCTTGAGCTTCGACTTGCCAGACGAATGCAGGTTGTCAATGACCTCCTGGCAAATGGGAGCAGCGGACTTCAGGGTCATCTTGCCAGTGGCTCTGTCTTTTCCACCTGGCAGATGGGATGTCATGATGAGTGCCTTGGCCTCTGTAGCAGCCAGAGCAGCTGCGAACTGGTTGGCAGTAAATGCAGGGTTGAGAGGAACCAAAACTAGTCCCAGTTTTGAGAGACCCATCTGGAGGGCAGTGTATTCCCAGACATTTCCAGCACACACTGCAACAGAATCGCCTGATTTGAATACAAGACCCTTCTCACGAGCGTGGGCGTACAGCGAGTCGGCAAACAGGTTGGAGAGCTTGAGAAGCTCGGAGAATGAGATGTGAGTTTCGTTGGTGTACTCGCTGGTTCGGCTCAAAATGGCGTTTACAGTGTCGGGTCGCTGGTAAGCCGAGATCAAAGCAGGGTGCTCTCCCTTGGTACCCCACAATTCTCGCTGGGCTGGTGTTGTGTAGTAATCCCATGAGTGAGACTCGATCAGAGCTGGAGAAGAGCCACCAGTGACCTCAGCGACGCCAGGAGTGGAGAGGCCCGAGTACTGACGCTGGTTTTGACCTTTGAGAAGCCGTGAAAGAGCTGGGGCGCTTGTTCGTGCATTTCTGGGTGTCAGCCACTTGGGCCGGTCTTCCTCCGAAGTCGTTGATCTTGTAGGACGGTTACAAGCGAGATGAAAGCTTCTTTGAGCGGTTGTGAAGCCCTGAGGTCTTGCGGAAAGTTGTGTAGAGACTCGACGGAGGGTGGAGGGAGCTCGTGGTCGCAGCATCTTATATTGTGTGTGTTTTGGACAGTTGTGGAATTGTGTTGGTCTCACTCCCCCCCGGTCTTTATATGTATGGCCATTTGGTGTGGGGTTTGAAGTGCATAAGCTTATAGTGGGTGCGGACATACTTCGGCGCGGGGAAAATCTGGGGTCGGTTAATGTGTTATGGTGGGGGTCGAACGTTGGGACTTCCAATTCGGGCCAAAATCGGTGCTCAAACATCATCTTTTAAATAGTATTAGTGCAAATCGAACCCCGAATCAACCAATTTCAGACATGTTTCGGGCTTTCGTCGGGGTAGTGAGTTCGGTCCTTGGCCGGAGAGGGCTAATAGGCGCGTTCTTGGTTACTGAATCGCCGCAAAAAAAGAAAATAAAGCAGGGCAACCTGGTCTAGGGAATTGTTGTCAGAATTTGGTGCCAATTCTCCGAGGACAGTGAAACCATCACATTGTGGAGCAACTCTTCCCACAAATCTGTGTAGATAGTCGATTATTCAGGTATGCACGGCTGCAGCCTGAAGAAACTCAAACTCCGCTCAGTAAAGTGCGTTGCCAATTTAGTTGTTAATGTTTCATGGTAAATGAGCGAGACAGCCGAAGTGTCTGTGCTACACCAGCTAAGTCATGGCATTTTTTCTTAAAACATGACGAGTTGCCAGTGTGTGGAGTACAATTTTGCTCTCAGCTCTGTGGTGTCATATGCATAGATCAGCATACGTAGGGAAGCTCAACAACGGCTTCATAACGAAAGTCTAATATGCCAAAATCACACTGGCTACACAACAACAGCTCCAGTTTCGATACCAGACCTTCATCTCTAATGTTTTTACACACCAATCCCGATAATCAGATTTAGTGACATATGCAATAACGTTATCCGTCCCCACAACGTACCGGTATGTACTCGTACCGTACTTGTAGACATTCCGATAGGTTTCTCAACTTTTGAAAAGTTAATTTATTTATTGCGTTGTGTGATTGTGGAAAAGAAAGGCCCAATGAACAGCGAGCCCAAAACTTTTTATGTGCTAAGTAATCATCTCAGTATCCGATAATAATAATGGTGCGGTTCAATTAAGGTGCTTGAATGCCATGTTGGGGAAAATCAATTATAGCAAAAGTGTGGAGTTGGGGAAGTGACAACGGATTTTTCGACAGGATGTGTAGAGCCTGTGCTGTTACAGACTAGAAGGCACTATATCGTTACTTTTCTTTTTTATTCTAGGAAAATACATTACGGCGCCTGAGGATACTTCTGAGAAGTACCTTCTGATGGGTTAGTCGTATGTGAGTACTGGCGAACTCGTATCTTACCTTCGGCGCCAGTAATCTGGGCATGAATCTGTATAAACGAACTTGAGGACACCCCTGACCGGCTGTAGGAGTGCAATAGTTAATTTCCGGGGTAGGGGTCGCAACCAACTGAGCTGATTGCGAGCTGATTGACTACATACGATAGCGAGTAATCAGCAAACTACAGAGTACCGTCCAGTAGCACTACCAGTTAAGCCAGTGCTGTGGCGTCCTATGGAAAAGATTGTTCGAAGTATGCACCTACACACCTACAAGGAGGGGTCGAATGAATACCCTTTCGTACATACAAGTGTGATCATGCTCTGTCTTCGATATGAGGTCAGGTCAGGTTGTCAATTCTGGCACAGTGTTCTTCTCATTAACAACAACGCGGAGTGATTACAGTACACAGTACACTTCACAGAGCGCAATTTAAGTGGATGTGAGCTATGCTAATATTACCAAGTAGCAACACCGAGAAACAAGAACCGACAATCGTACAGACTGTGCGGGGACCCTGTACCAGTAGCTACAGTACCCCCGTACAGAGCAAGTTGATGCCCAGGAGTAGTACGATAGCTATGCCGCTACTTTAGTGCATGAGTTGCGGGGCTCATATTTTTTCAGTGACACTTACACTCTTTACTGGAAAACTCCATGACAGTACAAGTAATTATGTATGCACCTTGCTGAGTGCAATTCTTGTTGCAGGCACAACTTCATCGACGAATTGCGCCAGGTATTTTACATGCCTACATGTAGACTACAATACAGTACTTGTACGGCCACGCAGAATGTCACAGCTTGACGAGATCAGAAAGATTGTCCGGAATTAAATCGACACGCTAACAACCGCCATACTTCGAGCCATCCTTAGTGCCGTTTTAGCTAATGCGGCTATGGATCTTTTGTGAGAAAAAAAAGTGGCATGATTCTCTGTCAGATGGAAAGGAGGTTTGCTAGACACTACCATATCATTACGTCAGCATCGCTGCACTCCGAATCATGAGATGCTATGGTTAAGTGTGTCTGTGTTTGATATTTCGGGTTTTTCTTGCAACATTCGTGCCACTTGTATCTTCACGCTGAACACAGTTGAAGCGCCCAGGTGGAGTGGCTACTAGCTACCGGTAGCTGCCGGACATGCTGGTGCTTGTATTTTTTGACTCCAACTTCAGTTTTGGATAGAGGGAGGGCGGATGTACAAGTATATCGAACACGTACCTCGCGTCAGTGGCTGCTTCAGGTGGGTGCTACAAGCAGCTACCAGGCACAGTGCTCCGGATGTACTAGAACTTATGTTCAGTCGTACATCCGTACAGAAGACGTCACGTCAAACGCAAAAATCTGCACAGATCAACCACTGTAGCTGAGTAATTGCAGTTGGATGGGTTCCTGAACTGAGACATCCATGGAGGAACAGGATGCACCAGGGTGTTTACTGGTAGAGTACTGTACCTTGTACGAGGGAGTGTAAACATTGCCAGCACATTGTTTTCTCCGCCCTTTATATTCACTCATCGAGAAGAATAAGGGCTATCCCCAATTGGCTGTAAAGAGATTGAAACTGCCTGGAGCTTGCCCACACACGTGTTTGGCGGGCCATTGTAATTAGATGGTCATTCCGTTTAACCGCATGAGGCGAATACCCCAGCCAGCGCGTCGAGATGGTTAGAGCGATGGTTTGATACGTGACACTGCCTCCCCGGTTTGCTGGATCCACACCCACATCCCGCTCCGATTTAAGCACTTCCCAAGCAAAGCAAGCAAGGCTGAATCTGACAGCAGCTGGAACGCACAAGAACTGTAAAATTATAAAAACGGTCCGGAGGCGGATGATTGACCCACTGGGTCCGATGCAGGGAGACCCCGGCCGAGCCGAATCGTGTGCTCTCTCGGGTCACGTGACCGGGTCCGTGCCAAGAAACAAGCGGATACGGATGCACGTGTATTTGGGCGCTCACGTGGTGTCTATGTCTCCTACAAGGGTACTTGTAGTATCGTAGAGTGTGTCTTTTTCGTGGCGTGATCATATGCTTCTACAAGGAGATGTTCTTAGAAGGGCTTTCATCGGTTAAACTTGTGTTGTTGATACATATGCTCACACGTATGTATTAGCTACCGTACAAGTACTCCGTACCGCTACAGTGTGCTCGAGTATAGAACGAGAAGACTGTACCAATTTTCGGCTCGTAACAATGTCAGCCGTTCGACAACATGAGCTGGCATCTCGACATTGAGCCGTGTGTTTGGCCCATATGCCACTACGTGTAGCTATTCGTAGCTACAGTGTGTACACGTCAAGCGGTTTAGAGTGATGGCTTGTACCGTTTATGAATGGGGTTGTGGGAGGTTTTAGCTAGCTTTCACTTCGCACGGCCTCGCCCCTCCCTTGTCTCACCATCGGGGGCTCGGAGCTCAGCCGTGCCCGAGTGCCGGGGCGAACTCGAAAGGCCGATACAAGACTAAAACTGGTGGCGATTGGACGGTTGCTTTTGCAGTCTTCCCTGGCTCTGCTGTCGGTCCCCATTCCCCTGACCACCTCAACCTGCCCTCGAGCTCTGTGTTTGTGCCACACTCTGTTGGCGGTTTTGTATCCGGGCTCCGACTTAGCCGCAGGCAGAACCCTATCGCACGTCCGTATGTGTGTATCATCACAGGAGCGCATGGACTGTGAGCCTAATGCAGTCGGATCTGAGGGCGGCTGAGAGAGCGGGAAAATGGCTCAAAGATGACAGATAACCGGCCACTAATGTTTGGCCGCAAGCACACAGGGCTATTGGAACGTTGGACACAACTCTAGAAAAGACGGGAGGTTTCCCAAACGTTCAATCTTGTGCAGTTCCTCTTGGTTGTACGGCTCCACAACGTCCGTCACTTTTTCGGAGCTCCGTTGTCTTTGCTTGGTTCTAACAAGACTTTTCATTTCTCTCATCTGATTCAGCCTCACTGCTAAACCGTACTCGAAAGTTAGATGCGCCAAGAAAGCTAACCTGCCAAAATAACTCCGAGATATGGGACCAAGGAACTAACACGGGACGCACACATCAATCACCAAGTGCCGTTCGTTCGTTCACTACGAAATATAGAGCAGAGAATGTATCGTTCATGTTGCAAATTCATATATCTATAATAAATAACTACTGGAAAAATCGGCATTGCCGAGTTTCCACGTGGGATGATACCCAATCATCGACATTGTCGAAATGCAGTCCACAGGCTCGACAACAGCCGCTCTGGCCGTTTCGATCCTTCTTCTTGGTTCCCACAGGGTACTCAAAGTGCATGGCCTTGAGATGGTTCTTGTAGGTGTCGCAGCGCGAAAAGCCTCCGGTCTGGTGGCACAGGGGCTCCTTTTTGTCATCCTGGTGCTCCTTAGTCATGAAGAACGGGCACCGGAAGGGGGCGTCTCCCCGATGTGACTTGAGGTGACGGAACAAGTCGTTAGGTCGTGCAAATCCTCGACCACACTCGGTGCAGGTGTGTGGGCGGGCCACCTCACTGAGATGCGTAGATTTGTGGGTAGCGAGGTTGGAGAAGAACTTCAGGCACTGGGGACACTGCTTCTTTCTTCGTGTGGGATGGGGCATGGGCTGGGGGATGGAGGTGGGGTAATAGTACTGCTGCTGAGGAGGGTAGTACTGGGGCACCTGAGCCATCTGAGGCACAGGCATCTGAGGCACCTGAGGGCCATAGTATCCCATGTTTGGCTGGGGGGCAGGGGCCCGGTAAGTAGGAGGAAATACATGAGGCTGTGCGAGCGATGTAAGCAGAGCCACAGGGGAGGGAATTCGTGCCTCAGTCTCAGGCGAAGATGGCGAGGGAGACGGAGGATGCTGGTGCTGATGCTGGTGCTGCAGCTGTTGCTGGTGCTGCTGATGCTGATGCGAAGGGTTTGGCAGACCCAGACCCACTACACTGGGGAGGGTACACGTTCGGCAGTTGGAAACGGGAACATGCTGAGTGGAGGGGTAGTGGAGATCTTGCGAGGAGCCCGAGTTGGTTCGTCGCTTCTTCAAACTGGGGGAATGCTCGTCATCAGAAGGAGATGGAGGGGTGTGGGGGTAATGGTGGTCCGGGAGTATCTGCTGGTGGCAAGCTCCACTACAGGAAGCCTTGGTGGGCTCCTGGTTGGTCAGGGACGATATAGAGAGTCGAGCGTCAGGCATGATGGTGAGTCTTCTTTTTGTGGTTGTGTGTGCTTGTGTTTTTGTTTCGGGGATCACACTTTCATGAGATGTCTCTTCTCTTTTGGCGAGGCGCTGATGGCCCCCCAGAGTATATATAAAGCTATTCGATATCCAGCATTTTGGCTATTTGGCGGACATAACTGAAAAGTAAAAGCACTCGTTTTTGCCTTTTAGTACTCTTTAGGCTTCCAGTCTTTTTCCCTCGGACAAGAGACTGAAAACTCTATAGGTCAAATAGCTACATGCCCCCGCAGATGAGGAGCGCAGATGAGAAGCTTAGCCAAAGGGGAGTGGTAATAAGGTTTGGACGTCTTACCAACGAAGTCCGGGTATCGCCCACTGGGTACTAAGAGCGAACAGGAAATGAGAAATATGATATAAACAGCACATTCTCGTCACGAGGGAACTTGGCTGTTCCGAAAAACTACAGTCACCCCATTACATAATGCGCGTTTAGTGAGGAATTCATTTCGACAAATCTCCTCTTGGCAAATACCGCAATCAGATTCTGTCTTGCTTGTGGGCTGCAAAAGAGCATTACACAGACGTGAGGGAGGACTGACCGCGTGGCTAGCGGCACTAAAAAGTCGACCAACAGGTCACAACACTCTTTAAGTCCATGGAATTAGTAGCGTAGTAAGGTGTACTAGTCTGGGTGAACCAGGGGGGGGGAAGGCTTGGCCGCTATATCGCCAATAGCAGTACCAGCCGGGCAGGCGTTCTTCACAATGTGACTGCGGTGGCTTAAATCTTCACACACATTTGTCCTCAGTGCCTTTACGGTATGCCGCACATGATGCGGTAGAGCGGCTTAGTTATGAGTGAACCTTGACTTGCATGCTCAAACCGGTTAATACCGCAATTGCTAAGTGCTAAACGGCGCATCGACCTCTATAAGCTCCACTACAGTAGCTCAGTCGGACAGGAGTAAAACGAGTCGCACGTGTGCGGCTGATTAGGGTACGAACACAACACCCCGGGCAACATAGGAATGCTTGGCTAATAGCAAAACAAGGACGGCCATTTGTAAGCGATAGCGAAATGCATTGTGTACAGGACACAAGAACGGGTACGATACATGTGCTCTGCGTGAACATGCACTGTGTGGTGGACAAGTAAGAACACTGTGTTCCCATGCAGAATATATATTCGTGTACAGAGTATTCAAAGTGTTGGGATCGGGTCGAACCTCATCTGTAAGGGTCATTCTTTAACCTCCGCCAGCTAAGAGAGGCTGCAGTAGACCAGATGCGCAAAAATTATACTCCCCAACTGCGGCTCAGGTACGTTCAGCACGGCTAGAGAAGACCCGTGCTTCCGCCCTGAGAGTATTTGGTTGCTAAATGCTAACGACATCGGCCCGGGACGGGATCGTGCTTCGAGTGACAGGGCGGCAGTTAGGCGCTTGAAACGAACTGCCGACCCCGAGACATGGGTCTGTGACCCACGGACCATGCTCCTTTGTCGCTTCGTTGGCCCCTCCTATGGCTACAAACACTGGTCTTCCCCACCACCATGCAATTCTCGGATTTATGTGCATGGTATGCCAACTTTGTGTCCCGTCTGGAACCACGAGTGTATCATAGCGGTCTAAGCCCTTTGTCCGGGCCATGAGGCGCGTGCTGTATAAACCCCAGTCATGGTACCCGTTGGTGTGGCTCTAGCAGTCTACGATAGTAGGTTGTGGCTGGAAATGGCAAAAGGGATAACCCCAGCAGACGTGTGTATGTACTTGGTACAAATCATACATCTCCAAGATCTTGGCAGGTACGCCACACGGTTCATCGGTATACAACCCCAACTTATCGTCTTGGCCCTGCAAGACGACCCGACAAACATGGTGTCGATGTTTCCCAGTCACAGCCCAACATAAAGCCCCAACGGCGTCCGTCCACAGACTCTCTTTTCTAGGAGTTATCCAATAAGATTCTGGTGCTCGAGGGGCTCGGGAGCAAAGCCTACTTGGGTTGGAATCCAAAGAGGTGAGGCAATTGGTACCGGTACATACAGGTACGGAGTACACTGAGGTTTCCCGGAAAAGTATTGGTCCATTGCAAGCGTACGGTGTAAGTAAGGTATGCGTGGCGATGAGCTAGACCCCTCCGTACAGTGTACATACCGCTACGGTACTGTAGTATGTGCCAGCCGAGTTGGTCAACCCCTTCGACAGTTACCAATGTACTCCGTATTGTACCTGGTACACCAAAGTACAGTAGGTGGTCGTGAGAAGGATAAGACTCACTTGAACAAGAGACGGAAGTCGGAATGAAAGGTAAGTCCGCGAATTGCACGCTGAAATTGATTGCCTACTTTCGGTACAAGTGGCACTTCAAACGTTCCACTTGTTCAGTTACGTGGGGTAGTTACACGGGCGGGGAACTTTTTGGTGGTTCTATAGAGACTACTGGTCAAACTACTGGTACCAGGTGGCGGTTTCTGAGTGCATCGCCATTGGTCAATCCCGATCCTACACCAGCCTTCTGAGGAATACATGCTGCTCTTGGTCGTGACTTCTCTATGACGCACTGTGGTGGTTTGACATTGAATGAGTCTATACTCGAGTTTGCCGGGACCCACGAAGAGCCCTTTAGATGAACTTTCTCCCTGGTATTCCACCACTTCCATGCACCGACAAATACCTCCGCGAGTCTGGGCTATGAGGATGAATAGGATTCAAGTAATCGTCACCTGGTGAGTTATTGGGTTTCATTTCATTAAATAGGCTCAGGAATGCCCGATTAGGAAACACGCACACACCATATGGCGAAAAGCCGACTTAACGAACAGTACGAGGCTTTATAGTCGTGCGTATAGTTACCGCCGTTGAAGTGCCCACGCGCGTCCTGTACATCTCGGGGATCAACAATGTTGGCCCCGTACACATGAAAAATGCAGCAATTCAGTGCAGCTCGCTCTACTTATTCAGACATCATCTGTGCACACTGGAAGTGCGTAGGAGCGCCTCACCCAGGCGAGCTATCATAAGCGCGGCTCAACACAACCGCACACTCTGACTGTCTCGGACTTGTCAGTTTCTATCTGCCCCATGTTAAGACGCGTCCAAAGTTTGGCCTGCGTTGGTGTCGTCTGGATCAGGTGTAAACCGCTCAGTGGGTCCTCGTCTGTGTGCGGCAGCGTTCCGTGGCTGCTTCTTCTTCGAATTGGGACAGCGGCTGTTCTCGTGCTGTGGTGCAGTGCTGTACGGGTAGATGCTCGATGGCAGATCCGTGATTGCTTATACATTGGATGGAGTGACTTGAATCTCGTATCTACTCGTACAAGCACACTGAGTCTGCTTTTTCCGGGAGCAAGGTTATTTTCGCTCACGTGATCTCTTGAAACACGACTCTTTATGCAACTTAGATGAGCCGTATATACTGGTACATGCGGTCGCTGCACTGTGCAAGCAAGCGAGCACTCAAAAAAGCTAACGAGTGCCAGTACGAGAACGTCCAACATCGGAGATGTGCTCTAATCTCCCCATTCTCCAACTGACAGTCTATAGCTCTATATACTGGTAGGGTACGTCGTATGTAATTTCACGTCTAAATTAATCTGTCACGTATATACTTGTACCTGGTTTGCACGCAACAAGGGTGTATCCTAGGTGGACTTCTTGGCGGCAAGCTTCTTCTTCTCCTTCTCAGCCTGCTTGATCATGACGGAGCTGACGAACGTGCCGACGATACCGAAAGCAATCACCAGAAGGATGACAGGGATTCGGATGGCCCAAACTCGAGGAGGGAAGAACTGATGCAGGAAGTGAGACTCATCCACAAAGGGCTGTGTTAGAAAATGGTGCGAATGACACGCCCAAATGGCGTCAGACCCAAAGGTAGCAGCCGACACGCCTCAAAGGTATCACGACGAACCTTTGATCTGTCAGCTTCAGCCGTTCAGGCCAACCAAACCAGCAATGTGTGACAGCAGTCACGACAAGCCACGATACTCACAAGGATGAAAGTCCACGAACTGTAGTAAACGAAAACGATGGTAGCCACGGCGAGCATACCGGCACCAACTAATTGATCGAGCTGTGTTAGTTTGATTGGGCAAAGAGGACAGCTGGCGTCACGACCCACGTCGCCAATAGCGATGAACGGTCCAAAGTAAGGACCCGAGATCCGAGAAGTCAACGTGTGCTGTCATTTCAAACTTCCCGTCGACCTCTCAATTCTCCTCTCCTCTTACTCACCATGTTGTGTCTGTCGCGAAAGATGGAAGTCGCGTTATGCACTTTGTGGGAACCAAGTTCGTGTCCAAAAGTCACGTGATAATCTTAACTTTACGTGAGCTCAGAACAGAGCCGACGGTCAAAGCTGGAGATGAGTGAGAGGCCGCAACAGTTGGGAATGCTCGAAAATGGAGAAAGTTATGTATTATGTGATTATATGTAAAAATAAAGGAACCTGTTGAACCAGTGAAGCTGAGAAGCTGACTTGTGTTGTCATTGGCAATTTGGACACACTTGAAGGTGGTGCGACCTATGTGGATGATGATTCTGGTCTATGGACTTACGTGGCATTTGGAACCAGGTGTAGGACTACTCGTGCCCATAGACCATCTGTTGAGCAGCTTTCTCCAAAGAACGAAGAGACTTCTCAACACGAGTATGACTGTAATTAACATCTTCTGGTCTGATGAGAGGTGAAAGAGGTGCACAGTGCTACTCAAATTGAGTTTCGGAGTCCGGTGAGCTGTGATTCTCGAAAAATGACACATTACGACTAGGGGAGGATCAATAGCGACTGTTGAAGCGTCTAAGTCTTTAATCGCCTATCTAATAAACCAATCGCCAGCATTCTACTTCCTCAGAAACCACCCAAATCAGAAATGTCCTTTTTCGATAAGTAGGGTAAGGGTTATGCACCCCATATCATACGGCACTGGAGGTGAATGCTACTTAAGCCCCCATGAGCCGTCTGTGTCGTCCATCAATAATGTCGCACTTCAAAACTGCCGCGAAAGATTTCATCGACTTTGTCAACGCCTGTCCTACTCCCTACCACGTTGTCCATGACGTGCGTGCCCGTCTTGTCAAGAATGGCTTCAAGGAACTGAAGGAGAAGGCTAGCTGGAACATTGAGCCCAATGGACGATACTTTGTCACTCGAAACGAATCCTCCATTGTTGCCTTCACTGTTGGCGGAAAGTGGAAGCCTGGAAACCCCATGGCCATTGTCGGTGCCCATACCGATTCGCCCACTTTCAGAGTCAAGCCTGTTTCCAAGCGAAGCCCCAGCGGCAACTTTCTGCAGATCGGCGTGGAGTGCTACGGAGGAGGAATCTGGCACTCGTGGTTTGATCGAGATCTCAGTGTGGCTGGCCGAGTGTTCGTGAAGGATCCTGCCACTGGAAAGTCTCAGATCAGACTCGTCAAGGTTGACAAGCCCATCCTCAAGATTCCTACTCTAGCTATCCACCTTGACCGAACTGTGATGGAGAAGTTCGAGTTCAACAAGGAGCAGCACCTTACCCCTGTTCTCGGTCTTTTGGAGAAGAACCTCAACCAAAAGAAGGAGGAGGAGCCTGTTGAGTCTGGATCGGACAGCACCCCCCACCAGTCATTGGACCAGTGCCACGATTCTGCCCTCATGGGCTTGCTGGCCTCTGAGCTCGACGTGACCCCTGAGCAGATCGACAACTTTGAGCTGTACCTTTTCGACACTCAGAAGTCGTGCATTGGAGGTTTGAACGACGAATTTATTTTCTCTCCTCGACTTGACAACCAGGTCAGTTCTTACTGTGCTACCGAGGCTCTCATCAAGTCTCTGGATACCGTCGAGAACGATGAGTCTATCCGAGTAATTGGTCTTTTCGACCACGAGGAAGTTGGGTCTCTTTCCTACCAGGGCGCTGACTCAAACTTCTTGCCTGCTGTGCTCAGTCGACTGGCAGGTGCCCCCGGCCAGAATGACGGCTCCGACATCTCCATCAACTACCAGTCTCTCGCAAGCTCTTTCCTGCTGTCCGCCGACCAGGCCCATGCGTTCCATCCCAACTACCCTACCTCCTACGAGTCGGCCCACCGACCCGACATGAACCGGGGCCCTGTTATCAAGATCAACGGAAATCAGCGATACACTACTGACGGAGTGGGTATGGTGCTGATCCAAAAGATCGCCGAGAAGGCCAACCTGCCCATGCAGAAGTTTGTCGTGAAGAACGACTCCTCCTGTGGCTCTACCATTGGCCCCATGCTTGCATCCAAGCTGGGTCTGCGGTCCATTGACATCGGTAACCCCCAGCTCTCCATGCATTCCGTACGAGAAACCGGAGGATCCAAGGATATTTACTACCTGGAGAAGCTGTTTATCGAGTTCTTCAACAACTTCGTGGAGACTGACAAGCAGATTGTCTACGACGAGTGATAACAAATCAGCATATAACACAATTCGCATCTCAATTAGTAGCCCCTAATTCGAATAACGCAGCCCCTGAGCCTGCATCCCTAGTAGAATAGCCCTGCACGTGTATTATTATGTATTTACTTTTGTCCTGCCTGTATCAACACTTACCACAGGTACTCGTAGCTGATACTCTTGAGCCACAACCCCATTCTCTAAAAATCTTTCTTGAACACCTTCCAAAATTTGTAGCCGAGGGACTCTTTCTCAAACAAACGCTCGTAAGAGGTCGTCAGCTCGAGTTCCCCACCATCCTCGCAATCCTTCTCCAAGCTGCCAAAATGGTCCGAGTGGCACGCTCTTGGGGTCCCTTCACTAGCGGTAACCATGTCCTTGTAGGAATATGTGCCACTGAAATCAGTAAAGTTGATACCAATGCCGCCATTAGCATCCTCCTCAATGGAACTGGCACCACTGGCCCCGCTGAAACTGCTAGCTCTACTGTTTCCGCTAGCCCCGTTAGCTCCACTGGCCCTGCTGGCCCCGCTTGCCCCACTGATGCTAGCACTGGCCTCACTGGGGTTGCCATTAGCTCCTTCCATGAATGATGAATCAGACCATGAGTAATCGCTTTGACTCGAAGCAGCCCCTCCTCGTCCCCTTTTGGCTTTCTTGAAAAAATCCTTGCTATGCCGTTTAGTGTCACTCCATTTGGCCTTCCACTGATCGCGGTGGCGCTTGGGAGCCATGGTTGTCGTCTGCCCAGCGGCCACCGCGCCATCTTGATACAGCCTAGCATCCCTGCCTCCATGCTTGATCATCATGTCGAGAGCATCTGATGGAGACAAAGTTTTGCTTGGACTGGCAGTTTCAACCGCAGTGCTTATAGAATCTGACTCCCGCACGCTCACAACGTCTGGGGTATCGGAATCGTTGTCCTGCCAGATGTCAGCCATGAACAGATTTCCCACCGGGTGCGCGCCACTGCTGACAGAAATCCGTCCCAAAAAGGGCTTATTTCGCGCAACAAAAGGGGTGGTTCCCGCAATGGTGCTGTGGATGCCAGATGATTCTGGAGTGATAGGGCTGGTTGAGTTGACCATTGGAGGTGACATGCCGTTACTCTCCGATGATTCAAGGGTATCGAAAGCAGACATCTCACGATTCCTTCGCTGTTTGTTGACGACCAATGGCGCGAAGTAGTTCTCAACTTCGGGAGACACACAAGGTGAAGTGTCGGGGGTCTCTACTAGGTTGCGGCCGTCTAGAGCTTTCAGTAGCGACACAAACGAAGCTCCTCGGAACTCTAGTTGCTGGGGATGTGGGTTGTAAGACTTGGATGGCTGTCTGAAGTGAGGGATGTTGTGATCGATGGCTAGTTCCTCCAGCTTGAGGGGCGCCGTGTCAATGTATGTTGGTTTCAACATGCTGGGGTATGCGAGGTGGGTATCGGGTATTTGTGTAACTGAGATTTGGGTATCTCTGGTATCTCTGGGATTCGTGAGTGAGACGGTATCGTCGAGCAAATGTAGCAGATCACTAAATCAGGGACGGCGGTTTCCTGTTTCAGCGTGTTTTGGCAAGTGTCCGTCTCTTTTTGGATTTGGCAAGGCTGATAGCGGATGTCAAGGTCAAAGTATCGTACAGTAAGGACATGCGTAATCTGGATGGGCCCAAGGTAAAGACATAACCTTATTGTGGGGGGAGTTTGAGACACAGATATCGTACTAAAAGATGGTTTCAGTGCCCTGTTAAGAACTGTGAAAGGTGTTTTGTGAAATATAATCTTTACTCTCCACTTATGGGAATAGAAAGTGCCATTAATTCCTGAAACAAGCTAAACATCACGTTCCTCGGCCTCGGTCGATTGCTTCAGGAACCTTGCTTCAGGAACCTTAATTCATTATCGTTCAGCACTCCAGATGCGGCTTTTAATGGGCTGGACTCTTGCTTCTGTGTTGGAACATTGCTGGATCGGCAGTATGTAATTGAAGTGTACACTCAAAATATCAATATAACCGTTGATCTCGAACATTAGCTGGAGGGCAATCTTTTGCAGCACTTGAGGTCTTCCACCGTTTATCGTTGACAATTGGGTACTTTCTCAGCAATTCATAGGAAATGAGATATATTAGTTTACTCTTCCTACCCTCCTTAGTTGTACCCTACAGCAAGATTTCTGGAGGGCATCGATCCCTCTCATGTTGACAGCTTCTGTTAATTATAGCTATGACACATCCAGCCTCTCGGTTCCGTAAATTGGATTCGCCCAAAATTAGGTTCGGCTATTTGCGTGCACAAACATATTGTTATGGACCACGACGTCATAGGAGCCACGCGAGAATGTATCTACGAATACCTTGTAAGAGCGAGATAGCAGGCCAGTAAAACCACATAATGGATAAAGAAAATTGGTTGGAAATGGAAAAAAAGATGGAAGAGGGCTACGCTGACACTGGAATTGCGATTTCCGGGCGTGACACCACATTTACACCAGCCACAGCCTCTCGAAAAATGCACGTCAATGCAGGGAGATGACAATAATAGCAAGGCAGGCGGCAGAGTCACGTGCCACTCCAGCCGCGCAGCCAAAAAGTTGCTGTTACCATGAGTGGAGAAACGAGCAAATTTACGCTGAAAAGCTGATTTGGTTACATGTGGAGATTCACTGGGTACCACAACTGGCTAATCTTTCAATACAGCCTCATACGACCTCCATCAAAATTCACGCATCTATATTATTATATTGCCCGCTGTTTCAACGCGGGCTGTGATGGTTCACATTGTTCGTAACTCAACTGAGGCCAAAGTTCACACTGTCCAGAACACAACAACACGGCAGAAGCACGGTGCGGTGACGTGTCCAGAATGACGAGTGTGGGGGTGTGCGTATCAGTAGAAAAAAACGAGTCGGAAATGGGCGCAAGGCAGGTACACGGGTTGAATGGCATGCCAGAAGAAGACGCTAACCCCATACTAAACTGTCTTTGAACCGTAGCCCAAACAAGTGTACATACGTTGCCTGCATGCATTGATGGGACAATAGGGAAGACACTTGTCCATAGTTAGCCATTCTGAGCTTAGTGTCCCAGCTACTGGCCCTGTGTGGGAGGTTGAAGAGATCAGTCTACTGCTGATGTGTGGGGAGTATCCAGTATCATATAGCTCATTGTAAAGATAACAGAGAGAGAAGACAACGGATAGAAACCGAGCGCCCGCAGCCCTAGCAACCACTGTAACTCACTCTTACCCACCCGAACCATTCTCCCAGCAAACTCTGGTATCGCGCATCGTCGGCCCACAACAAACATACAGCACACCCATCGCAAAAAGGCTCCCTTCTACATACACCCACGCAACGCAATTGCGCACAAAACAGTCGCGCAAAAAACAACCATGCCCGCCCCGTCGATTGCAAAATCGTACTCGCGGTCCATGGGTCTCAACCGCTCAGACGACGAGCAGTCCCCCCAGCAGACGTACGCAAACATGCCGGGTGCCTTCGCTCCCCCTCGGGGCCATCGGTCGCACCCGTCCCAGTCGTCCATCGATATTCAGCCAACGTCGTCCTACACCCGAGAGGGCCACCACGACGAGCCTTCGTCCCCCAAAAAGCACCACGGCATGCGCCACAGTCTCAGCAAGCGGTTCTCCGGCTCCTCCAAGGCCCTGAGCTCGCTCACTGGGCTAGGACGACGAAACTCCAAGCGACGAGGAGACTCCAGTGCTGGAAGCAGTGCCCCGACATCGCCTGCCGTGGAGGACTACGGCCACTCACTCCCCAGCTCTCATGCTCATGCCAACACTAGCATGCAGTCGGTGACGTCACAACAAACGCACATGGGAAGTGTTAGTCAGCAGTCCTTCGCAACCGCCCCCGGCAACTCGACTTACGGTCTGGCCCAGGGCGGCCAGAGCTCCAGAAATGTCTCCGGTGGCTCCACCGCTTCCGGTGCAGTACCACAAGGCAGCTACGGTGTCCCCGAGAAGCCCTACACTCCTGCCGCTGACAAGTCCCATTCTGTCGCCGACTCTGCAGGCAACAACAGCTACTACAGTCGGACGCTCGACCCCGGCCGAACTCTTGATCCTGGTAGAGCTGGTGGCTCCGTGTCCCACGCTGCCGCCGCTGGCCCTGCCGCCTCTGCTCCTGCCAATGCTGCCGCCGGAGCTGCACCCTCCCACACGCCCGCAAACTTTCCCCAAGTAGCAACTCAATTTGGGTGGGAACAACAACAGCCGCACACGAGCATGGTAGAGAACAACGAACACGAGCACGTTAACGAACGTACCACTCAACACCTGGCCAACATGCACCTCTCAAGTGACGGTGCTAGCAGTGACTACGAGGAAGAGCAGCAGCAGCATGCAGGACTGGGCCTGGGATTGCACCACGACCCCCGACGCATGAGCACCGCTTTCCAGAACCGGGCCGAGGAACCAAACCCCGACGAGCCCGACCAGGAACTGGACGACGACTACGAGTACGAAGACTCCCGGGAGATCCTCGAAGACACTCGAGACTACTCTGCCCAGGAGCAGTACGCTCAGGGGTACGCTCAGCAGCTTGAACAGGAGCAGATGCAGCGGCAGCACTACGAACGACAACAGTTGGAACGACAACAGCTCGAACGACAGCAGCTTGAGCGACAGCAGTTTGAGCAGGAGCAGGAGCAGCAGCAGCACCAACGACAGCTGGAACAACAACGACAGTTGGAACAGGAGCAGCAGCAGCGGCAGCGACAGCAGTATGAGCAGCAGCGACAAGCCCAACTCGCCGCACAGGCCCAGGGCCAGGCCCAAGCTCAAGCCCAGGCTCAGGCCCAGGCTCAGGCTCAAGCTCAAGCTCAGGCTCAGGCCCAAGCTCAGGCCAAGGCCCAGGCTCAGGCCCAGGCTCAGCAGCAGCATGCCCAGCAGCAAGCTCAGGCCAGAGAGGTGCAGCCTTCGTCGCCCCCTCATGTTCAGCCTCCTGCACAGTCACAGCCCCCTGTGAAGATTCACGTGGCCCCCGGTACGCATGTCCAGCAGCATTCCCAGCCTCAATTGGCGCGGGGTTATGAGCCTCAGTACACAAACAACGACAGTGTTACTGCCCACTCTAGTGCCCACACTGCCCACAATGCGAAGGCACGGCCCCAGGTGACTATTCCCGCCACTTCACCCGTGTCTCTTTCTGGATCTCCAGTGTCTCCTCGGCCCCCCATTCCTCAGGTTCAGCCAGTTCAGCAGCAGCCCCCTGCACCCAAACACGCTGCACCCGCGATTCCAAAGACTTCGTCCCCTGTTGCCACGAAGGCATCATCGGAGCTGCCAAAGTCCACTGAGGAGTGGAAGGAGAAGGGTGCCGCCACGGCCGTCAAGACTGAGGTGACTCCATCTGGCGAGTCCACCACAAAGATCATTCGAAAGGGTGTCAACGATTTCTCGTTTGGCCGACCTCTTGGTGAGGGTAGTTACTCTACAGTAAGTATTGCAGAATCATGCGTTGGATTGGGAGACATTTACTATGGTGATGGAGGATCAGAAACGAAACTTAACTAACACAGGTACGAGCAGCTGTCGACCGACACACCTTGCGAGAGTACGCCATCAAGGTCCTTGACAAGCGACACATCATCAAGGAGAAGAAGGTCAAGTACGTCAACATCGAAAAGAACACACTCAACCGACTCGGCGATCACCCCGGTATTGTGCGACTCTACTACACCTTCCAAGACGAGTCGTCCCTGTACTTTGTGCTTGACTATGCTGCCAACGGTGAGCTCCTGTCTTTGATCAAGCGAACCACCTCTCTCAACGAGGAGTGCACCAAGTACTATGGTGCTCAGCTCCTGGACGCTATCGATTACATGCACAACAAGGGTGTGGTTCACCGAGATCTAAAGCCCGAGAACATTTTGCTTGATGATAAGATGCGTATCAAGGTGACTGATTTCGGAACCGCCAAGCTTATGGAGCCTCTGAAGGATGCTGATGGTAGTGCAACCGAGAAGTATCCCGATGATGTCAAGGCACATTCGTTTGTCGGCACGGCAGAGTATGTTTCCCCCGAGCTTCTCACTGACAAGGCCACTGGCAAGTCTTCTGACTTCTGGGCCTTCGGTTGCATTTTGTACCAAATGTTGGCTGGCCGTCCTCCTTTCAAGGCTGGCAACGAGTACCAGACATTCCAGAAGATTGTCAAGTGCCAAATGTCGTACCCCCCTGGGTTCCCATTTGTGGCCCGTGACCTGATCAAGCGTCTGCTCGTCGTTAACCCTCGCCAGCGACTCAAGATGGATCAGATCAAGAGCCATCCCTTCTTTGAGGGCATTGACTGGAACGACAGAAAGGCTATCTGGAAGGGCGCTCACCCCAAGCTGCAGCCTTACCGACCCTCTGCAAAGTCTTCAAACCCCATGGCTCGTCAGGCCGCTATGCCACCTCATGTGCCCTCCACACAGGTCCAGCCCATGGCTCCCAGACAGATTCCCAACTACAAGGCCATGCAGCAGCAGTACCGGGCTCGACAGGAGGCCCAGGCTAAGCAGAGTGCACACGCTGCAGCTGCGGCTCTGGCCATGAAGCCCTCGGCTCCTTTTGCAAAGAAAGACAACGATCTGAGCCCCACCAACTCTGGAGGAACCAGCAAGAAAAATGGATCTAACACATCTCTCCACCTGCAGACCAAAATGTCCGCTCCCCGGCGGGCTGGCCAGACAGGCCCTTCCACTTCCACGGAGCGACTCCAGAGCCCTGACAAGTCTACCCCCAGCCCCACTACAGCAACCCCCGCTGCAGCTGCAGCCGCTTCGAACGGCGCGGCCAGTGCAGCGGGTGGGGGGATGGCATCTCGACAGTTCCGATCGGCAGCCCCTGCCACGTCTTCGATGCCTGGAGGTTTCCCGAATCCTGCTCTTGCCGCAGCCACCACGGCGTCTCCTCCTCCAGCGGAGCCTGTTACTGCTCCCAACCCAGCCTCGGCTCCCCCTGTTCCCACCCAGGAGTCTGCTCAGACCCAGCACGTTCAGTCGATGGTGTTGCCCGAAGATCAGGCGCTGCCTGGCCACAGGGAGGTGCAACAGCAACAGCAGTATGTACAGAGCGCACCTGCTCCTGCTGCGGTTCCTGGCATTCCTTCGGTTGCCTCGGCTGCTCCTGCTCCTCCCGCGGCCACCACCCCCGCCCCCGCGCCTGTTGCTTCTGCGGCTGACACCACCACGGCTTCCATCCAGCCTGGTGATACTACCCAGGCTATGATGGACGAGGACGACGACGAGGCAGAGGTGCTACATGCCACCGAGTTGTCTGGAAAGCCTCCTCGAACTAACCTCGACAACCCCCCTCTTCTGCCTGCTGCTTCTCAACTTGATGCTGAGTTTGCTGGTCTCATGATGGCTCATGACGAGCGAATCCTCAAGCTCGGCCACATCTACTGCACAGCCACTAGCCGGAAGGAGGAGGACGAGGAGAAGGAACACCATACGCGACTCTCGAAGTTCTTCACTGGTCCCAAGAAGAAGCGCCGAATCTTCCTTGTTACCACCCTGTGCCGAGCCTTGGTGGTGTCTATGGACGACAAGCGTATCCGTGTGGAGATCGATCTGATGTCTCCTTACGTGGGTATTCGGGAGTACCCTGACCGAAAGAACGGCGGCGGTGTGTTTGCCCTGGAGGTCCAGCAGCGAGTATACTACATTGAGGACAGCAATGGATCAGAGGAGTGGATCCGTGCCATCTCCAAGTCTTCCGAGTATGGCGAGTTCCGAGAGCTTGTGGCTGCTCAGCACAATGCTTCTATCGCCAATGCCGCGGCTGCTTCTGCCATTACCCACACGGCCACGTCCACCGGACCTGGACACGCCGCCGCAGCTGCCGCCGCAGCTCGGTCGAACCCATCGACGCCCAACATCAACAACGGCAATGCGGCGTTCGGCTCTCCAAGCAACGCCGCTCAGCCTGGTTCGCCCTACTTTGACTATGTTGGCCATTCCAACGCCATGTATTCGTCGCCTCAACAGCAGCAGCTCCCTACGGCGTACGGCAGCAATACCTACAAGTTCCAGGAAGCCCCCGCTGTGCCTAAGGCTCCTGTGACCACAACCACTTCCAAGTTTCTGGCACGCAACGAGGAGCGAAAGCAACTGAGACGGTTGGGGAACAGACAGCCTAGTTAGACTTGGTAAATCATTTAATAATAAATTGTAATAGTGTGAAAGAGTAACGATAGTACCGTACAAGTAACAAGTCTCTGATGGCTGTGTGTATCGCGTGTGTGCGGTGGTTAAGGAGTGTGCTGTTGCCATGCCGGAACAAGTTCGGACGCACTCTGAGTCAATTCAGCAGTGCAATAATCTCAAACCGTCAAAAGCCGCAGTACATACTATGCACTAAAACCTGGGGAAGAACGACACACGGAAAACACCAAATGCGAACCCTAAAGACGAGGCACAGGATCGGATGACCATGGTAGACTGTAGTTCTTTAGATGTTCACTGCAATATACGGGCATTTCCAGCAATTGACTGGATTGTATTCCTTTCTCTACAAGCAACGTCGTTCACTGTAACGAGCACTAAGGTTCGGGTCGTTTAGGAGGGCCACACTTCGTGCACTATGATCGGATATGAATCATCAACACGTGTGGCGAAGTGAAGAGAGTGGCAAGTGACATTGGCCAACTGTAAAATTCTCTCAATCCCCCAATTTAACCCAGTCCCGTGCGGATGTAACCATCAGGTATCGCCTCTTGTCACAGACTACGGTTTTTTTTGTTTCGGCCACCAAAACCAAAACCCATGGATCAACCCTAACCCAAAAAGATCCAGAAATTTCCACGCCCACAACTATAAATGTGCTTTTCTCCCCACATCTCCCCAACCAAACCAAACGAAAATGTCTTCCGCCATCAAGAACGTCAAGTCTCTCGTCCCTCTGCTCGACCGAATTCTCGTCCAGCGAATCAAGGCTGCTTCCCAGACCGCCTCCGGAATCTACATTCCCGAGAAGAACGTTGAGAAGCTCAACGAGGCCAACGTCCTCGCTGTCGGCCCCGGTGCCCCCAACATGAAGGGTGACATTGTCGCTCCTTCCGTCAAGGCCGGTGACAAGGTCCTGATCCCTCCTTTCGGTGGATCTTCCATCAAGATCGGTGATGAGGTGAGTATCAATTGCGTGGGACATTAGATGTCTCTACGATTTCGATATTGTGGTGTGATGGTGATTATTCTGCAACTCCAAGGCAATTAGCAGTTCCCTGTGACTGCTACAATTCCTGTGTTCCAGAGATTTGCCCACTGATCCATAGCACTACGCCAAGACATGAGGCGGATGCCCTCAGATCAGCCCCGATCAACCTTACTAACCACAGGACTACCTCCTCTTCCGAGATGCCGAGATTCTCGCCAAGATCAATGAGTAAACGTGTAAATATAAATGTATATAGCCTTATGGCGGAGACTTGAAATTATTATGTGTTAACCTCAATTATAGATGTATTGCCATGAAGACTTGTGACAATTCAAAGCCGGAGATGATTACATGATAGAAATTGATGAATGAAATGGACTTCCTTATGCTATTTATTTGTTTGCGCCCTTGGCGGCAATCCAGTAGTTCTCCACCCTGTTTCGCCTCAGCAGATCAACAGCAGAGACCTGGTCTTCTGTAGACTCAGTTGTCCACTTTTTGAAATGTTGCTCTAGCAGTTGACCCTCCCACACCAAAGTGCATTTGTTCCTACTGAGATCAGGTAACTCCTTAATTCCCTCGTCCTGTTCTCGAATAGGTGCAGCCTCAGTCCATTGGATTCGCCGCAACATGAGTTTCTTGTATCGCAGCACGTCTCGAGGAGCTCCTTCCACAACCACCAAGTTGAAATCAGGATTCATCAGCGTGATGCCAGTAAGATGTAGTTGGCGTGCATTGACATTGACCTTGTAGCGGTGCTGATCATCAACGAGCGACTCGATCCGAAACACAGCAGTGAACACACCCTTGGTCTGTTTGTCTCGCTCCGCCTTGTCCGCAATCTTCTGAGCACGTTCCTCCTTGCTCAGTTTTCGTTCCTGATTATCTTGCTCGTGTTGCAAGCGACGACCCTCAACTTCTCGACGCACTCTCATTTCCACAGAAGTGGGATCCTTGATGCTGTCAGAAGACAGCACCGAAATGAGGTTTGTGAGCTTCACCTTTGGAGGAGGCGCAGGGTCCAGGCCTAGTCGGATTCGATCCTGTTGATCTTTGTGTTTTTCTGCTCGAGTCTGCTTTCTGATTCGCTTCTGCTCCCGTTTCGTGAGATGCAAGGGCAGTGGGCCCTGAGGCAGGTGTGCTTCCCATGGAGCCTTGATCATCACAGGGTGCTGGATGTAATGTGTGACAAGCTGCTCCAACTCAGCATCAGTCTTGAGCTCTCCCAGAAAACCCTCGTCTGTCTGCACGTATGGAAGATCCCACCACTCCACCTCCGGAGGAGCCTGTACCTTGTATTTACGCTCGTCCACAGAGATTCCGACTTCACGCTTGGCTCTCTTGGCTTCAGCCTCAGCCTCCATTTTTTGTCGCATGGCTTCCATTTTTGCCTCATATCGCAGCTCCTCTGCCTGGGCGATGTACTTGCCGGGTGCGTTGAATTGTAGAGCTCTTGGACGTCTCGCTCGGGGGAGATCAACTTGGGGGTCGAAAAAGTCGTCAGTCTTCGCCGGAACAGCACTTGTGTCGAGATAGGGGTTATTTTTCTTGAGTTCCTGTTCCTCCTTGATCTGAAGCAGCAGCGGATGTACCTCTTGGTCCAAACCGATAACTGGGGCAACGTATGGCTTCTTAGGTTGTCTCTGCGAAGCCTTCTCTAACTCCCTTGGCTTCTCTTTTTCCTTCTCTTTCTCCATCTTCTTGCGCTGGAGCTCTGCTGTCTTTTCCTTAATCCGTGCGAGTCTCTCGGTGACATTGCTTTTCGGATGCTTCTTGTCGGCTGTGTCGGTTTTGCCATTCCCTTTGGCTGCCTGCTTCGCCTTGAGACTGGCTATACGGGCGTTTATCGAAGCCCGCTTGGCCTCGATAGACTCCGAGTCAGTCTTTGCACGCTTGACAGTCTTATCGTCACCCTCGTTCAAGCCGTGTTTGCGCCCCGTCATGATGTGTGGTTCTCTGTGGTGAAATGAAATAACTTGAAGTTGAAAATAGTGGAGAGTTCGGAGGTGCATGAGCTCATGCCGGCGGTGTGATAACTTAAAGAATTCTACTGGGCAGTAATATGATGAAGGAATTGACTAGAGACACATTATGTGATCATGGTATCAAAATGATCAGAAATATCTTCTAATTACAGTGAATGCATTTTTTAGGCTGAATTATGACATCTGAAATACACGAGTTACACGAATTGACACCCCAGTCAGTGAGAGCGCTCTGAGCCGACCAGTATCGTACTGTACCTGGTACAACATTGGGAAGGAATGTCCACTATCTCTGATACAATAATATTCTCCTAATGGGTCTGTTTACTGTTGAATCAGACTCTGCTCTTATTGTAGCTACGACAAACGCTGATGAGAGTCACACACCGTCTACGACGAGATATCCATTGCTCGAGTTTCCCATGACAACACCTTTGCTTGGTCATAACTGGTGATGTCCCCAGCTAATGGGATTCATTGGCCTCAGGGCTTCTGTTTCCAGTCTTTTTGCTGTTGTAAATGATCTATTTCAGATATAAAAACTGGTATGCGATGTGGAGAATGTGTGGTTGGAGAAGATGCAGACGTTCGTTAGAAAGGTGCTTGGGTAGTGCCCCAGCGTAAGGGGGGTCCAAAAACGAGAGGCACGTCTCCAACAACTGACGATTCGGAACCGAAATAGTCAAAGAGCTCATTTAATTGGCTCCGGAGCTGCTCAAACTCCTTTTGAACAGTCTCGAGCTGTCTCTCTACTCCAGAGATGTTTTCCAAGTCGCGGGCTGCGAGACTCAGCAAGTCGTGGCGAGACGTCGTGGTTGTCATTGTGGCTGTGGAATATTGATGATAGTGGTGGCTATCGTGTAGCAAACCACAGCTCTACATTTATATATCTATCTCATGGCACACATGTGGCAAGAGATGCATCCACACAAGGCCTCTTCATCCAATGTTCACAAGACTTCAAGGTTTCGGATTAATCCAAAATCTCGATGACTTCCACATTAAGCAATATCAATGAAACACTCCGTACATGCTTTGTGTGTGTGTGTGTGTGTGTGTGTGTGTGTGTGTGAATTCCGATACATGCACATAATTTTCTTTGTACGAGTGCTCGAATTTGCAGGTTGCGCTCCTGCGTGTGGCCTCTCTTCACACAGATGATAGAGAGACGCCGAGTCACCTGACCGTCACCTTCATGTGAAGATCTACAAGGACGCAGCTGGTGCGACGAGGAATGCCTATCGTTTGACATGTCTCACCAGCGATGAGCTTTAGCTTCCAGCGACGCGAACGACGCGAACCACACGATTAGAGGCATCGCACTGCGGAGTGGAGTAAAACTTTAGCCGTTTAAGAAGTGGACACTTTAAAAAACCCGTTACGAGATGTGTACAATAATTGTTTCGCGCTCACATGAGCAACGCCTTGTCCCACCATTCATTATTCATTAGTCGTTATATCATATTTTCTGTTGTACATATTGAGGGCAATCGACATCAGAGTCGATCAGAAGAATCTGTCGAGCGACAGAAACTTGGAAAGCTGACCGACAATGTGTGAGCCTTCCTCCTCCTCGTTTTGTTGAGCTCTGCACGATGCAGCTCTAGTGCTAGATCGAGTAGATGGCGTCGAAATAGAGATTCTTCGCGCCTGGGGCTTCTTGGGCGCAGCTTCAGCCAACTTCATCTCCTGGACATCGTCGTTGGAACTCGTGTGAGACCCTCCGAACGACGGTCGTAAACTTGGAGAACCGATTGGCGACGCATTCTTAGAAGCATTCTTAGAAGGCTTCTGTGGGGTCATGGCGCTTCTGGGGGCTGACGCTGTTTCGTTCGAGTTACGTGCCGAGGAAGCTGCTGCCGAGGCTGCTGCCGCTCCCGACTTCTTCCTGTTCTTTGTGAAACCAGAAGAGCGTCTCGCAGGCTTGTATCCTGATGGCCGGTTACCATTGGCCTTTCCTTGAGCAATGAGCTCGTCCACGTTAAGCTTTAGTTTTCTGGCCTCCGCGATGACCCGCTGGAACGGTGTCGCATCTTCTCCAAGCTCCTCCACTTGCTCCTCTTCTTCTGACTCGGACTCGTCCTCGAGTAGATGACTCTTGGGCACGCTCTCCATGCTCGACTTGACCAGGACCTTAAAATCGACGTCCTGAGCAACCTTCCGATCTATAAGCAGTTGTTCCAGATTCTCGAAAGTCGTAATCTTCGGGGGAGGAATGAACTTGGTAGGCGGTGGTGGTAGCAAGGAAACTGACGGTGTGACTCCTCGATGCTGAGGAAGCGTGTGTGTGAGTATTTGTTGTGTGTTGTGTTGTTGCTGTTGCTGATGTAGCTGTTGTAGTTGGGCCTGGGACATGGCTCTTCCGCTGACTGCTGACATTGAGAAGCTTCTATCTCGCAGGATGGGCTTGGTTTTCACTTCCTTCCCCAGTTGTTTGAGAGCTTGTCTGCCCTTGGCATCTTGCTCCTCCATCACCACTCCACAGGTAATGGCAGCCGAGTCGTGCGATCCATAATCTCGAGAGTGTGAGAGACGGCAGTGATTGATGAAGCCCTGTGGGCTGCCAAAGCTTGATCTGTCGCAATCCTTGCACACCAGCCGTACCAGAACACCGTCAGGTCGTCGGTAAATGCACTGCTCGACGTTTCCTCGGCCAATGTATCCACCATTGGACGCCAGCTTGGCTGTGGGATGTCGGATTCGCCTGGTGGGCGGTTCCAAGTCTTGCAACGCTGGGTGTGTGTTGACGTTGTTTGTGTAGGTTGTGTCGTCCACGCCGTTGTATGGTGGGGACGCTTTCGCCACCGTGGCTCCTTCAGCCGGGGATGCTTCCTTATCCTTCAGGTAGTGTGCGTAACGCTGCACAAAGTCGCGGGGCTCGCCACTCACGACATTGTGTGTGTTGTTGTGCAGCTTCCGCATCTGTACCATGAGGGTCTGCACCTGTGCAATCCGGTCCTCAATGGTGCCGAGTTCTCGGTGCTTGAGCAGAATCTCCAGGTCAAACTGCTGCTCAATGATGGACCGCATCTGTACTTGTGGCGACTTGCGTTTCTTCTCGTGGTACTCGTCGGGTTCGTCGGGTTCTGTCAACGGCGATGAGACAGACGACGGTGTCGGGGTCTCGAGATCCATGTGGCGGTGATGGTCGCTGTCGCTGTCGCTGTCCGAAGCCACGAGCCGGCGACGCTTGGACTGTGATGGCGACACATCTTTGGCGTGGTCGTTGCTCATTTTCCGAAGTGTGGTCTGGTGGAACAGTTAGGCATAAGCCGGAATCGAACTGCAGTCAAGCTGCTTGTGTGATATTTGCGAGGGTGGGGGGACGCTGTACGGTCGGTTTTCAGCTTATTTGCTCGGAGAATGTGTGTAGATCTGTCCGATTCTACCCCGTAATCAGTCGCAGTCCTATCTAATAGGTGCAAGTCAAGGTCGTGCAGCGGAGCAAAGGGCGCACCAACGCAAGACACACGGGGATATCTGGGTTGTAAATTTGGGACTGGAAAACTATGATTAAGCTCAAGGTTTTGGGAAGTCGAAAATAAGCTTTCAACACACACCCACCCATTTCATGAACAACTGAATGTGGGGGAACCGATTCTCGTCGATGATAATACCCCTCGATGCCAAAGCAAAGACGGTGGAGCTCGGGCGGGGCCTAAAGCTGAAAAAACAAGAGAGCCTGTTCCGAACGTGAAAACCGCCACCGAGAAGGCCCCAACCGGCTCGATTTCCGGTGCCCAGCAGCCACCTCTGAGCCTGCATAAACTTCACTTGCTTTGCCCTTTCATGTAAGTGCCTCTCGCATCTGGACTGCCCTCTAAACTTCCATCACACTCCATGGCGAGCGGTGCATCTGGAGATAGTGGTCCGACACACGGAAAAATCGGAACCGCCGAATACAGAAGGTCCAGACACCACAGTGTAGACATGAGTGAATATCCCCACTGCACACGGACCTGGGCAAATAATATTTGAGTGTGGCGAGAACGCCCCTTCGGTCACCCCGTATAAAGACGTTTGCTTCATGCCGGCCAAAACCAGACTACACGAGCACAATAGTGCGATAGCGTAGCCTCTCTCGAACTGTTTGCCACACACACTAATTATATTATTTTAGTGTCGTGTGTCGTGTCACCGTGTTTGATGGGTGGGCTGAGTGAGACTAACGGCGACAAGTCCCAACTGGAAGCCTCAAAACATGACTCCCCCTCAGCATTCTGGTGATCGCGAGATGACATCTGAGCGACGGAGGCGGAAATCTCACCCGCAGGTGATGTTGCCCAATCTATAGTTGGGCTCACTACATATCTACGGGCATGGGGTTGTCCCGATCGGACGCATAATATATGATGTAACTATATTGAGAATCTATACACAGGGGGTTTTCTTCAATAGCTCCTTCCATTCTGTCATCCCATGGAAGGTGTCATGTTTGTTTGCTGCCTTCCCCGCCCCTTCGGTTGTGGTGCCTTGTTCCGACATCTCGCTGTTTGCACACGTCGTGCGTCTGTCATGCAGCTGTTGCGTTCATACTCTGGCTCGATTGTCCATCGTACACCAAACTCAGTCTGGCGGCACACTGATGCACTGCATCTAACTACACTGTAAAAAAATAACAGCGTCGAAAAAATGAAGTAGATGCAGATCAGGCACACAGCACAACACCAGCGCGCAACAGGAAATTCACGGAAACATGACTGAAACAAAACAAATCACAAACAACTCATCGATACACGACACTGTGGAGCGAAGCCACAAAAAGCTCTTGGAAGACAAGCAAGTGAGACTATCAGCCAGCGGTAAGGGTTGCACCAAGATCATCACCGTTGTGCAACTGGTCAAGCAGCTGACTAGCAAAATCGGAGAGAGCGAGAAGGGCAAGACCGTTTACCAATACAACCGAATCTCGACGAACGACTCAGGTGAGAAGTCCATGCCGCAGCTTGATATCGTCTTGTCGCTTGCCAAGGTCGCCGAGCTCGACACCCCAGAGTGGACCATGCAGACCGAGATGCCTGTTCACCCCAAAAAGACCAAGACCAAGAAGGCTTAGCGGGTTGGAGAAGAATTGACACCATCGATTGATGTCTCGTGTCGGCGGAAAGCCCTGACGGGAGTTGAGGTGTTGCACTCGCCAAAGTCAAGGCCTAAATCTGATTCCTCGCTGTGCTCGTACACAGTCCAATCATATTCAGGAATGACTTCAGGGAGATATGTGGCACCAATTCCGAAGCTTTGTTTGGATCGCAGACTGGCTGTTGAGATGCGGTCTGGAACCACTGCTGGAGGCACTAACACCTTTGGATATCGAGGTGTTGTTCCTGCGTGCTTCAAATTTGTTGATGAGATGGAGTTTCGACTTGGAGTGCCAGGTTCTGATTCAGGTGACGGGGATTGGTGGCGGCCCCGGTAAACTGCAGGAGTTCCTGGCCTTGTGGTCTTCCTGGAGTTGCGAGCCTTCTTGTTCTTCGCCCGCTGCCAGTAGTCGCCATCGTTATCATCGCTCATGCACTCTTGCATTTGATCCAAGAGTGGAGTGTGCTGTTTGAAGTAGGACCTGATATCCTTAGTGGGGGTATGTGGACGCTTTTCTTTCACTCTGACTGGTATCTTGGATCTCGGTCCCGCGGGAATTTGGCGCTTGGTTGGCACCGGAGTTCCTTTGGGCGGATGTGTGTGGCTGACAACAGCTTTCCGCTTTGATCTTTGGGTGATGTTGGTATCTTTGGGGGCCAGCACAGTCCGTTTCGGCTCTGAAGCGTTTCGCTTGGGTCGTTTGTTGGCCCGGACAGGCGTGTCCACTGAGTCGTCGCTGGGTATCTCGAATATATTTCTTGCTTTTGCGCGTAGTCGTTTCATGGTATCTGTAGTAGCGTTTGTGGTATCTGTGAGGTATCTCTAGAATCGTAGGCTGTGTAAACACGAGACGTTTTTGTGTCTCCATCTCATGGATTTAAGGACGGAAGTGAGTCTTTACACAACACTATGGTCGTCCACCTTAAAGGGCTTCATAGTCCGCGTGGTGGGCATTCATGGATAAGGTGGTGTCCTGTAGCTACAGCAACAGCTGCACATGTTCAGTGCGTCACACCAGTCTTCGACGTGTCAGATGTCGCAAATGCATGACCTCTTGTTCGTTCTGCAACATCCACAGTAGTATAGAAGTCTTGTATTCTTATGACCTCTCTATTGTATAAGTAGACCTTGTATTCTTTTCGACCCACAGTTCCTGCGAAGAACACGGAACGGGTTGCCAGGGTCAACTCTGGTCATGGTAGAACAGCACAACCTGCTGATTGACTGATAATCTCAAGAGAAAAGGGAATAAAAGGGATTAAATCAGATTGTTAATTCTGAATCATTAGAATGGTCCACTTCTGGTCATGTCACTTATGGACGTACCGGTAGCTACTGTAGCCGTTGTTCTATGATATCTATCAAGAGCGATCGTCGCAGCGGTAAATCGAAACAGTCTACCCAAGGTATATATGCTAGTAAGTACTTTAGTTTTTCAGTGATTACTTGTATTCAGTCGATCAACTCTCTAGCATTTCTTTTCCTTTCACCCCCAGCTCCATTTCCCTTTTTCCAGCTTCCAGGCAATCTTTTCATCTTCATGTCATGTTTCAACTCTAAGATTATACGTCGCCAAAACCACCACCCTCCCAACATCGCGATCCAATATCTACACTCCACCATACACACCACAGCCACATATCAAACATGTCTATACCAAGAGGACCTTCTACACCAATCATTCCCTCATCGAAGGGTGCGCCACAGATCCCCCGAACTCCCTCGTCGACGCTGCCACACCCCACTGCTGCTCAATCTCCAGCCAGCGCTTCGTCTTCCACCTTCCCCAGCGCCCTCAACCCCAATGCGCAGCAGTCTAACAACCCTGCCCCCGATTACCCGCCACAGATGACGGCCCCCACAACATCGTCGTCATCTATCCGAAAGCCTGGATCCATCTACGAGCGGAACATCAACCGTCGAACTCCTGAGGTCTCTCTCAACGCCTTTGCATTCCTATTCTCTGAACTCGTCCAGTATCTACTGCGACAGCGAAAGGAGGCTGGAGCTAACGCCGGCTCGCTTCCGGATCTCGAGACACGTCTAAACACCCTCGGCTACCATGTGGGCCAAAGAGCACTGGAGCTGGTGACTATCAGAGAAGCCACGGCAGGAGCATCAGCCAAGGGCGCGGCAGGAGGAAGACGAGAGAACAAGATTCTGGGAATCCTCGAGTTTGTGCATACTCACGTGTGGAAGATGGTGTTTGGTCGTGCAGCTGACGGCCTAGAGAAGTCGCGAGATGAAGAGAACGAGTACATGATCATCGACAACGAGCCCGTGGTCAGCAAATACGTGTCTGTGCCAAGAGAGAACTCACAGCTCAGTGTGGCTGCCTACGCCGCAGGTATCATTGAGGCTGTTCTCAACGGAGCCAACTTTCCTGCCAAGGTCAGTGCTCATACGGTTGAGGACGAGGACCATCCTCTGCGAACGGTCTTCTTGATCAAGTTTGATCAGGCCGTCATTGACAGGGATCAGAAAATCGCAGCATAGTAACGTAACGACGAATATATAGAGCAATGAACGATAGATGAATGAATAGTTCATGGTGACGGAGGTATGTAGGCAACTCATAATGACAAATGCTCACCCGAGACATACCTAACACGCTACAACATCAAACGCCGCATGTGATTATAACTTCATAACTGTACATATTGTGGCCTTGGCCATCTATTTATCTACTCTCCATCAAAACTTTTTCCTTCTCAGCTGTCTCGGACCCTTTCCATTGTCTGTCCACCTCACCTACAAAGACACCTCGGTGTGCTCGGCGATGTCGTCAACAAGCAGATCATCATCACTCTCAATATCGGGGTCAACGCTGAGCTCCTTCTTCATGCTGTAGGCATCCTCGCCATCGGCGTAGTATCCGTTCTCCAGCTTCTTCACCTCAAATTTCAGCGAGTCTCGGTAGAGGTGCAGGGCAGCTCTGTTGGACTTTCGCACATGCAAGGAAACGTACTGAGCTCCATACACCTCGCACAGAGCTCGCAGAGACAGTCGCATCAGCTTGTCTGCGATTCCCATACGTCTGTAGGTTCGCATCACCGAGAGAGAGGTGATGTGGCCATGTGGTCTGTCATCCTCCTCTTTGCTCTTGTCGGGGTTGTTTTGTGCCACAACAGGGTCGTCCTCCATCTTTGCCAGAACGTATCCAACAATCTTCTCGCCGTTTTCCGAGTCTTTAGCGGGCATGGTAGCCACGAAAGAGCACTGGGGCCACGAGATGGCGTGGTAAAGGTAGTACTTGAGCACGTAGTTCTCGGGCAAGTTGGTCAGGTTGCAGTTCTGCATACCTGCCAGATCCTCCACCGTTGCTTTTCGGATGTTCATGGTTGTGGATTGTGCTGTCGCTGCTTCAATAGCGCCTGGGATATTCCTGCCATAGCCATGAAATTCGACAATTGGGATTTCAGATCAGCCCTAACCCTAGAGGTGGATTTTGGCGTGGTGGAGATGAAGAGAGTGGTGAGGTGGCTGTGTGACGACCACGTGACCCAGTGATCACAAAATACCGTTCTTTTCACGTATCGCCCACTTTCAGTTCATAGGGCAACAATTCACTTTTTCTTCTTGCAATGGTACACGCTGCTTTATCTAAATGCGCGCTTTAGTTGAGTATTTATGTGAAAGCGCACACCTGCAGAGGTGGGCCGCAGAAACAAGTTCTGTATTGTCTATATGTGATGGTGAGAATCCGGTTAGTCTTGAAAGCATCTGTGATTCTCTCTACAGAGGCTAACAGGCCTCGAACCTGACATGTACCCGAATCTATAGCTACAAGTGAATCTGCACCTTTTCTACGTGCTCTGTATAATTGTTGCACAGTGGAGTGCGTCAACGAGCAAGATATGTGGCATCAGTCCTTGTCCACTCGTTGCACAAGGAAGATAGCCCCTGATCTTTGCCTTCCCTTGTTTCAGGGGCACATGTGCATCTTCGCCTGATGTTTTAGAACAGAGGACTCTGTCGACTTCAATCATGCCATGTTAGTTAGTCTCTGAGACAGGGCATGGAGTGAAATTCTCTGTGTGTGCCGATGGCTGATCAGTGATTGACTTGCTACAGATGGCTACAAGCCTACAGGTAGACGAACACTGTGCGATAACTGCCTACTTGCATCCTACAGATTGAAATCGTTTGTGTTGTTTATTCTACATACATTACATGCCCTTAAGACATGCTACTGCTCTAATCAGCATGTAGAACTTCAGTGGCCGCGAAAATGTGGCCAAGCTGAAATCTGTGCTCTGCCATCCAAGAGCCGGTTCCCTCTCAATGTGTGTTATGTTTCGTGTGTGCGGATTGTTTGTTAAGTCGGGGTAGGTGTGTGTGCGCGCGCCGTGTGTAAGGGTCCTGTGTGTGCATCCTCCATCTCCTCTACCAATGAGTGGCTTATCATAGCTCGGACGAGTCGAAGTACAGCTTGGGGTCAAACTGAGAGATGTCCGCCGACGTGGCCTCGCCATCAAGAAGCAGCTCGGCGATAAGCAGACCAGTGCCAGGGGCGTTGTTGATACCCCAGCACGAGTGACCCGATGCCAAAAACAGATTCAGTGTAGTTGTCTCACCAATCAGGGGACCTGTGCAAGAAGGAACGTCCACCACCGGCAGATAGCAAGCCTGTCGTTTGAGCACCTTTCCGTTCTTCAGCTGGTGCGAAAGGTCTCCTGCCCACTTGAACAGCTCGTCACATCGCTCTCGCTCCACCTCCACCGCGTCTGTGTTTTCTGGGACGGGCAGCGAGTCGCCTTCGCCGCACACGTAGATTTCGTCCTTTCGGGCGTAGATCTCGGGGCTGACGTATCGGTTTCGCGACACTCGCAGCTCTGTGAAGATGCCGTATGCTGTGGTGGGCTTGGTGGGCACAATGGTGATGGAGTGTGCTCGCAAACCGGATATTGGGCACGTGGGCAGCAACTTGGAAGTCCACGGGCCCACCGCCAGAACAACCTTAGCGGCCAGGAGTGTGCGCTCGTCTCCAGGGTTAGCCACGTAGGTGACCGAAACAGCCTCCTCTTCGTCGTCATCGTTTAGACGGGTGTTGACCCGCTTGACGGAGCCCAGCACCAGCGTCGCGTGGCCGGATTCGAGCACCTTTTTGAGGATGTAGGTTGTGAACTTGAACGGGTGGACCTGTGCGGTGGAGTCGGTGCCGCCCAGGTGTGACCACGAGTCGATAACTTCGGGCCGGATCCAGTCCAGGTCCTCAGGCAGGTCCACCTCGGGGCCCTTCTCCGACGAGTGTGTGGGGGCTCTACCGGCCACCTTTCTTCCCAGGGGTGCCGGGCCGGTCTTCATCAGGTTTCCCTCCACTGAAACCGTGCTGACCCGTCTGTAACCCCACTCCACCTCTCCGTGGTACTTCTCTGCCAGCTGCTGGTGCAGTTCGAACGACATGGGAACAATCTGCGACGGGAAGGCCCACAAAGCCAACAGTCCACCGGCCTTACCAGAAGCGCCACCTGCCGCTCGCACCGCCTCGATGATGGTGATGTGGTGTTTCTCTGGGTCGAACTTTGGGTGGTTCAGCAGATAGTATGCTGTGCACACTCCGATGATGCCGGCGCCCACAATGACAATCTCTTCTTTTTCAGACATTGCCGGACGAGTGTGATGTGGCTTTGGGTAAGTGTGTTTCGTGTGTGCGGTGTGTGGGTGAGTGTGGTGTGTGGATGTGTGTTTTTCTATAAAGTGTGACTTTTGTCTTTTCCTGTCGATTGTGTAAACTGGCCCAGCATCGTGGCCACGGGGTCGAAAAGGGCGTCTTTGCGTGCGAGAAAGGAAAGACGCAAGCTGGGGGCCAAGTCGATATATCTCGATATTGGCTATGACCTGGTGAGGCTGGAGTGCTGCAAGACTGTTCAATGCTATTTATCACAGTATAATGTGTCGTTATGTGGGCTGCTGTGCGAATGATCGCGCAGATTTTTTAGGTCTGTGCGAAATAAGATGTGTCCGTGTTTGTGTTGAAAGGCTGGGAGTGAAGAGAGCACGTTTGGGGGGCTTCCCAGGGTATATATGGAGCCAATAAGGGAGCCCGGGGACCGAGCTTGTTCTTCAAGGGCCCTGTAAAGTCGAGGTTTATGTTTCAGGGACCCGTCCCGTCTCTATTTTGTGGTTTCTAATCCGCGGAAGGGCCTGTTTGGTAATATATCGCTGTACATGAGCATGCTTACAAACGGCCAATTGAATTTCCAGCCAGGCATAAAACGTGCACTGGGAGGAGGAAAATGGGGTGACTATTGCTTAAATAAGAGGGTAAGGAAATGCCTTTAAATGACCAAACGGCCCTTTTGGGACGTTTAGCTTGGAGGGGAAGGTGGGCGGGAGAGCTTGGATATTCGCACAACCTTGGACAATAGGTTTGGCGAGAGCCACATATCATAGCACACACCCGTAACAGGAGGCACCCCCCACCAGGCACGTTGGTTCTATATAGCTATAAGTAGCCAAATAAGGTGGTGGTGCCAAGGACTGAAATGGCAGCCACTGAGGCATGTGATTGTGAATTTCAGCCCACGGTGCAGTGCAGCTCACCAGGGGTAGTAGCCGTTGTTGTTGCGCGTATCCCGAATTCAAGTATTTCCAGGCACGGCTTTTATTTCCGCGGAGGGGGCTCTCTCTCCCTCTTAATCCTGTCTGTCGACCCGGCCCCTGCGACATGGGTGTGTCTATCTGAAAATCGCCTGAGACTATATTATTAGTCAGATTATCGTGTGAGCTGGGTGAGACACACACTCACGCACACGCTCACAATGGCTAATATGACAGCCTAACGGCTTGCTCGTTGTAACCTCATCTGTCAGAAGAGTTTACGTTGCCACCCTTCGCAGGGTCCTTTCTCTCTCGCGTATAACATTTCCAGCTGCTGTATCCGCATTTCGTTCAGCCCAGTCCACCAACCGAAATCGGGCTCGATTTCATTTTTTGTTTCGCTAAACCGCTTGTGCTCGTCTCCGTTCCAACGCGCTTGTACATACGAGACTAATACAGCACAATTTTTTAGCCCCCTCTGCAAGTGGGGGGACACATACACCAGACCCTCTTGCAATGCGGATCCACCCGAACACATTATTTACCCAGGTGCAGCCCCCACTTCCATGCTTGGATGCATAAGGTTACACGGCACCCCAAACCGTTGCGATGTCGGCCAGGCACACCTGGTACGTCTTGTTACAGGTGTAAGAGAAAAGTCTCTGCTAGATAAGCTGATGCTTTTTTGCCTGTTAAGGGCACACGCGCTTGCCGGCTCTTGGTTTCTTTTTCCTGGAGGCGCTTCGAGTTGACAGAAGCAATCTGGAGACTATATTTTGGAGCCAGCGGGAGTTTGTCAGGTGCCAGCTGGAACTACGACGCAGAGAACAAACGTATTGTGTGTCTTGTGTGGGCAATTCCGTCCGCAAATCCAAGCTACCAGCACAGCCCCATGAGTCAGCCCTTTGAGCCGCTCGAGAGATGCGCGCTGCGCCTAAGAGATGGTCAAATGAAAATGGATACACACACTGCAGTATTGACTTACCCGGTCCCAGATTCCGCTTACACATCCCCCCTGCAAGTGAACCCACCAAAGCACGCCCAATTGGACCTATCCGGACCCACGGAACATCCAAGCTCCGAGCGAGTTGGAGGTATTCCGTATTCATCGAACAAGACGAACGTAGATCGCTATCAGGTCAAGATCCAGACAAAGAGAAATTATCAATCAGTCGCATAGGCGATAGGAGTGCATACGTGCTCGTAGGGGGTTTTAATAACAGAAAATGGGGGATATCCACACACCCTCACGTGGTTCTCATAGAAGCAAAAATAGGAGAAGCGATGTTCTGTTGGTTACAAGGACACTCTTAGCCGGTCACGAGAGTGGGGGTATACAATGGACTTACATAATTATGTCACCAGTGTTCTGTATGTGCATGTCATTCTGTTATGTGGTGGGGAGGAGGGTGTGTGAGATAGAAGTCAGGTTCTTGAGAAACTGTAGCGAGTAGTTACCAGGTACTGTAGTCTTGAAATGGTTCCTACTGATGGCAGGCGCATGTGTCTGCTTACTTCTACTTGTACTTATGCTTGTACCGCATCAGCATGTACCCATGGAACTACAAGTATTTGTAGTCTGATACTGCACCCTCTCGCAATGGCAGGATCCTGCCCAAACGTGTTGAGTCGTAATTCGTTATCTGCTTGGTTATAGTTGTTGCACCGCCGCTACAGAGCGATGAGCAGAATGAGCAAGATGATGAGGGCCACAATCAATAATGTGATGCAGCACGAACCCAGAGTCTCCTGGTTCTTTCGCACCACCCAGTCCACCTTTTTGAGACCACGCTGCAACCGAGAGCCAGCCGAGTCAGCATGACGGTCCAGATCGTCAATGAGATATGACTGGTCCTCCAGCTCCCGCGACATGACATTGGCCTGCTCCCTCAGCGAGTTCACCGTGTTATACACACCGTCCAGAGCATTGTCCTGCTCCTCGATCTGGCTAGCGTACATCTGCTGGGTGAGTCCCGCGGTTCGGGACTCGGAATCGTCTGCTTTATCGGAGTAGATGCCGTGTGGCGTGCCTGTGTTTCGAATCTTGCTCACCTCCTTCTGTACCTGTCCCAGCTGTGACATGAGCTGAGCAACCTGCTTGCTACGGTCCTGAATATCTTCACTGCTGAGACCGAACTGCTGCGGGCGTCCCTGAGCAGCTTCGACGGACTGTGAAAGGTCGGTTATCGTCTCTGCTAGCTCCTCTGTGATGTTTGTAAGATCCTGAAGGGTGTTGTGATTTGAGGGATCCGACCGGAACTGCTCTAGCAGATCTCGGGTCTGCGTCAGCTGGTTTTGCGCATCAGCGCATACTTGCACGAATGGGTCCATTGTGTGTTTGTGTGAGGTTAGTCGTTGTGAGAATATGATGTTGATGTCACCTCATGCCACGGCTACAATATCGGGAATGTTCGCCTGTAACCTTAATTTGTTGAGGAGGTCTGGGACCTTTTGATGTGCTTGTACAAGTACAAAGCCATGGAAGTCTGGTAGTATGAATTACAGGAACGTATGTTGTGTGAACAGAGAAACCATCAATTCTACTGCACTTCTACTACACTCCCTCCCCTGAAATCACATTATGATCTTCATTATGTAATCAAGTTCACACGTCACCGTAAATACACAACGGTAACGAGCATCGTCCAAATCTCATTGATATCGATCGAACCATAGAATTGGTCTTGAGCATGGTCATTTCGAGATGGCCGCTTAAGACAGCTCCTTTCGCTGCTGGGCAGCAAAGTCTCGAAGACACTGGTGGACAAGAGTATGGTCTTCAAACTGAGGGAGGCCACTCACAGTGACGACGGCAACAGGGCCCTCGACGCCGTTGACACGAATGGGGAAAGCTCCTCCATGAGCGGCATACTCAGCATCGCTGACTCCGTAGGCTTCCTGAAGAGTTCGTCCCTTCTGTCTCATGTTGCATCCCAGGAAGAAACTGCTTCGACCGAATCGAATGACAGCGTTTCGCTTTCGAGCGACCCATTGCTGGTTGTCCATGTTGGTTCCCAGTCCAGAGGCCGCTCGGAACCAGGTCAGTCCTGTGACAGTGGTAATATCAATCAGGATGCACTTGCCTGCCTTCTTGGCGCGTTCTCGAATCTGGGAGCCCAACTCGAACGCGTAGTCGGCATTGAAGCCCATGAGAATGCATTCGCCTTCCTGCTCGTCGATTTTTTGCAGAGGGAGATCAAAGGGAAGAGGTGTAGCCATTGTTGAGGAGTAAGGGTGAATAAGGATGGGAATTTCGGATTAACTAGTTTGAGCCGAACATGTATGTGGGGGATTAGAGTTTAGTAATAAGGTTCCTTTCAGGACAGTGCGTTAACATCGCCAGAATAAAGAATCAGACCCATACATCACAATCATTTCACCAAAAGCACACAATGGCCGACACACCCATGACCGACGCGTTCCCTACTGCTGTACCTGCTTCTCCCGAGCCTGTCAAGACCGAGCCTGCCCCCGAGCCGACTACCTCTGTCGCTCCTGTGTCTGCAGCACCACAAACTACACACACCCCCGCAGCGGTGGCTACTCCACCAACCTCCACATCTACGCCTGCTGCCGAGCCAATTAAGCAGGAGTCAGCATCTACTTCATCGCTCCCTAACCCAGCCGAAAACTACGGCGCCCCTACGCGTCTGTGGCTCAACAAGGAGGTGACTCCTGCTCTTTTGGCTGGCATGAGACAGATTGCCAAGGACAAGCCTGAAGACCCCGTCAAGGCTCTGGGAGAGTTTCTCATCAACTACAAGAAGTGATTGCATCGCATAGAGGGGGCTGGGATACGACTTGTAGCATTGCGTGTGCATGGGACACAGGAATGACAGAAGGAGGGATGCGAAACTGATTTGCAGGACTTCTGTCGTTATGTAAATTATAATGATAACGGTATTTGTTTGTTTGGACTGGAATTGGGTGTTTTATTCGATGTGAGTGTTGCCAGCAAGTGTGAGAGATGCGCTATACTTGTATGTGAAGTGTTGAGTGTGATAGCTGTATGGGAGAGTGACATAATAAAGCACCGAACCTGACACGTGACATTAGAGCACAGGAGTCAGTCAGGTCTAGATCTTCTTTCGTTACTAAGAAGCGTGCGATATATCATGAACAAACCGCCTCACCAACTACCCCCTAACAGCCCTTTTCTTCTCACCAACTCGCTTACATAATCAAAAGTAGCAAGTTGGGACACCGCCAGGTAGAAGCGAAGGAGGGAAAAGAGCACAGTATTTTTGGTGAAAAAAAAAAAGTTCTTCTACTGTGTAAGCACCACTACCAACGCGATATCCACTTTCCAGCAATCTCCAACAGAGAGACGACTCCAGCCCAACTCTGTTGTCCCGTTTAAACTAAAATTGTGCATATGGCAAGCTGAGATTAATCGTACTATCCCATCGCTATCATCACCACCAACATGGCCACCGACAACACTTTACGACCGTACTACAACTCCGACACGTTCGGGTCGGGTACTCTGTACAACAAGCGACAGTTTCCTACCTTCTCGGATGCGCCTGGTGGAGCCACCACTTCGGGGTCCTACTCACACTTTGAGGGTGGCAACAGCAGCCGTGTATCCCGCAATATCGGTAACCACAACTTTGGGGACCTGTTTGATGGCATTGAGATCGACTATGACATTGCCGGCACCTCCGAATCGGTTCGCCACGCCATGCACTCGCTCTTCCAGCTCTACGGTAAGACCTTCCTCAGCCAGCCCTGGGAGGTCAGCAAGCTATTGCTGCAGGTAGGAGACTGGAGTCACTTGCAGCGAGTGGAGAGCGCGGCCGAGGTCGAGGATCACATCATTGATGTCGCTCTACACGAGGAAGAGGAACGAGAAGAGGATGAGGAAATCGACTACTTTGAAAGCAACCATAGAGAAATGATGGGAGACACGAGCCCCCGAAGCCACAGCCGAAACCATAGCCACGGAGAAGAGTCCCCCAATGTTCTGGATTCGGACCCTCTGCCAGACCAGAAGAAGCGGCTCAAGAAGTTTCTCAAAAACTACCACAGCCAGCTGCAGGCCAGGACCACGCGTAACTGGGACATTCTGCTGGCTCTCAACGAGGTGGACGGTGTTCGGGGACCCTGGAGAGCCCTCAACGCCTCTTTTCTGCTGGGCGCTCTTACAATGACTCTGGAGGCTTGGTTTTCTGGATTCTTCAGCTCCATTTCCAACTCGCCAGACCCTTTGTTCCTGGAAGAGGTTGCTCATTCACCCACCCCCATTACCTCCATTATTGTAGCCGTCAGCGCTTCGGTAGTCACTTCTCTGCTTGTGGCTCCTCTGGACCTGATTCGAACACGTCTCATTGTGTCTACACTTGCTACCAAGCCTCGATCGGTGCGACAGTCACTCGTTGAGCTCAAGTCGCTCCTGTGTCCCCCTGAGCTGCTGGCACCCACCTTCCTCGGCTCATTCTGCACATCGGTCGTGCGACACACTCTTCCTCTTTGGAAGATCACCAAGCTGGGCATTGACTCGTACCACTTCCCCGTGCTTGATAGACTGTTCAACTTGGCCAGCGCTTACGTGACGATGATTGTCAAGCTGCCCTTGGAGACCATGTTGCGACGAGCACAGGTGAACCACCTGGATATACCCTCCGGAAGCATGATTGTCAAGCCGGTGGTCCAGACTTCTACTGTGGCTGTTTGGTGGCACCTGCTGTCGGGCCAGATGCCCTTGGAGGACCTGTACAGAGGATGGAGAGTGTCTGCTCTCGGAGTTCTGGGAGAGTGGGGTGTTGCAAGCTTCAACAGTGTGAACAAGGCTGGGCGAGAAAAGTTCTAGCTAGTCGAGATACAGCAGCCGCTTTGCATTTTATGTACATATATATATATATATACAATCGAGTACTAATAATTGGATCAGATAATATACTTTCTTCATGTATAGCTATATATATAATACCTAGGGATTGTGAGCATCATGGAACATGCTAACACTTCGACCCTTGCCCCCAACACTACCCATGCCTCGCTTCATGACAACAATGGGGTTCTCCTTGTCTTCATCGTCAAGATCAGGCTTTAACAGCGTGGGAGACTCCCGAATGACGTTTCCAGCAAGGGAAAGGTTTCGCTTCGATGAAGACTTCTGCGGAGAGTTGAGCTGGCCACTGTTCAGAATGGACATGGTGGCAGAGCCCAAAATCGACTTGCTTCGGTCAACCAGAGAATCTAGAGTCTTGTCGTTCAGACTCTTGACACGGTCCTCGAGGGACTTGAGTGACTCCAATCTGATGCGGAGACATCCACTGGCGCCTTCGTTGGCACTGGCGAGCTCACTCTTGCGAGTCTTTAGCTCGGAAACAGACTCGGTCAGTTCATCATGCTCCTTCTTGGCATCAGCCAACTTGGACGTGATCTCATAGAGCTCTCCCTTGGCTGAAGTGAGCTTCTCTGAAACATCCTCCAGCTCCTTCCTGGAGCTAACTAGCTCAAACTCGAGCTTCACTCCAGAAATAGTAGACTCCAGCGACTCCTTGATGTTGGCGCTGGCGTCCGAAACGGTTTGCTCGAGAATCAACTTGGCCTCAGCTAGCTTCTTCTCCGAATCACCGACAGTGCTTTCAGATGCACGCAACTGGCCATTCAAGCTTGCGGAAACCTCAGTGAGAGAGCTGAGGCCATCTCGAAGAGCCTGTGTCTCTTCAGTGTGAGACTTCTTGAGCTCCGAGACCTCGTTGGTATGCTCCTCCTTCAGGGACTTGAAAGAAGTGAGAGCTTCGTTGTGCTCTTGCTTGACGTCTGACAGCTGTTTCTCAAAGTTCTCCTTGATTTCAGAAAGGCTGCTAGCGTGCTCCTCCTTCAAATTGGCCACCACACCCTCATTCTCTGCCTTCAGCAATGTCAAGGCAGAAACATGTTTTTGATCAAGGGAAGAGATCGTGCCGTCATACTCCTCTCTTGATGAGGCAATGGTCTGCTTGTGCTCTTCCTTGAGAGCGGAAATGGCCTTCTCGTGCTCAGCCTGTGCCGCGGAAAGAGCCTCCTTATGCTCCTCATAGACAACGGAAAGGGCCTTTTTGTGCTCTTCTTGTGCGGCAGTCTTGGCTAGCTGGTGCTCCTCCGCAAGAGATGCAAGAGCCTTTTTGTGTTCATCTTCGAGGGATTCAAGGGACTGCTTGTGCTCGGCAATGGCGGAAGCCAGGGTCTCCTTGTTCTCAGCAGCAGTAGACGCAAGGGCCTCCTTGTGCTCCTTCTTGAGAGTCGCCATCTTCTCGACCAACTCCTCCTTGGCAGCAGCAGCCTCCTTCGCGTGCTCCTCCTTTAGAGAAGCAGTCTCCTTAGCGTGTTCCTCCTTAATAGCAGCGTTGTCCTTGGTGTGAGTTTCCTTGAGTGCAGTGACCTCGTCAGCGTGACCCAACTTCATAGACGACAGCTCCTTCTTGTGATCCTCCTTCATAGACTCAATCGTCGCCAAGTGAACACCGGCTTCCCGGCGCACATTGCTGAGCTCCTTCTCATGTTTGTCCTTCATCTCTGAGAGAACATCAGCGTGACCCTTCTTCAGCTCAGCAACGCGTTCCAGATACTCTGACTCAATCTTCTTCAGGCCCTCGTCCCGGAAGCTGGTGATTTCGGCAATTGAACTCTTGTGCTCCTCCTGCCATTGCGCCTGCTGGGCCTTATAGGTTGCCTTTGCGTCTGCAAGACGGGACTTGAACTCCTCGGTAGTAGTGGCGTGGGTATCCTTCAGAGTATCGATCTCCTTCTGGTGGTTTTTCGTCAGTGTGTCGACGACATTGGTGTGAGTATCCTTGAGACAGGCAATCTCCTTGGCATGTGTCTCCTTGAGGGTAGCCACGGCTTGATCAACCCCCACCTTCTTCTCCTCCTCTCCACCACGAGCCAGCTCAATAGTAGACATGTTCTTCTTGAGGCTCTCTATCGTGTCGCTGTTGGACTTGACCAGGTCTTTGTGTCGAGCCTCGAAGGTGTCCAGACTGTCAGAGTGCTCCTGCTTCAGGGACGACACCATGCTGGCGTGATCAGACTTGAGAGTGTCAATGTGTCCGGAATGATCCTTCTTCAAAGAAGCAACAATTTCCAAATGCTCACTCTTGAGTGACTCCTTCTGTGAGCTGAGAGCAGCCTCGTGATCAGCCTTCATACCATCCACCACCATCTTGCGTTCTCCCTTCAACTCCTCTTTGAGACCCTTAAGAGCAGTCTGGTGTTCTTGCTTGATGTTCTCAACAGTAGTCCAATGCTCCTTCTTCAGGTCATCGACCACAGACTTATGGTCTTCCTTCAGCGCCTCAATGGCAGACTTGTGATCCTCCTTCAGAGCTGCGAAAGCAGACAAGTGGTCCCGCTTGACGGACTCGACCGTGCTCTTGTTGTCTTCGAGCTCTCTTCCTTGTCGCTTGGCTGTCTCCAACTGCTCATTAAGCTTCTCCACATCCAGCTGTAGACCCTTGATCTGATCCTTGTAGTTGCCGTGGGTATCTCGAATCGACTGGTTCTGAGTCTGGAGCAGCTGGCTCTCATGTCGCAGCTTTTCGTTCTCCTGTCTGAGCATGCCCGAATCGGTCTCCGCCTTCTCACGTACTCCTGTGGCCTCGGCCGCAGTCTTCCGCAGAACCTCAACCTCTGCCTCGAGCTTGGACAGCTTGGCAGCATGGTTTCGTTTGTCGAGAGAAGAGGCGTCAAGCTGGCCCTGGAGATCCTCGTTGGACTTTTGTAGCTTCATGAGCTGCTCCTCGTCGACCGAAGCGGAAAGCTGGGTCTGGTGAGTCTCCTTGACAGCCTTGGAGAGACCATCGAGACAGCTCTTGATATCCTCGACGTCTCCTCGATCCAGCTCGCGGAACCGCTTGAGATCTGACTGAACAGACAGGAGATTCGAGGTGAAAGAGCTATCGAGCTGTCTGTTGCCATCCTGCACGGCCTGGATGACCTCCTTGAAATCAAACAGACTGATAATCTGACTGGTGATGTCGTTCTTCACCTTTGAAATCGAACCTGTCACGTCCAGGTTGCCCTGCTCCAGTACTCTCATGGCTGTGGACAGATCGTCGATGCCGTTGTGGATACGGTTCATGTGGCCGGTCAAGATGGCAGTAGGCGAGGTTTCGTCCAGTTTTCGTTTGTTATCCTCCAGGGCCTTGCCCATCTGGTCCATAAAGGCATCGAGAGATGATGTCAGACTGGCGAAGGTGGCCGAGACTTCGGCCTTGATGGCTGTCAGGGCGGTGCTACTCTTCTTGACATCGCCTCGAAATTCGTTGAGAGCCTTTCCGTTGGAGTTGGAGCGGTTGATGAGTGACTCGAGCGAGTCTTGCATGTGACCGATAGTATCTTCGAGCTCTCCAATGGGAGCGGTTTGTGGTTGGGACGAGGACGATGTTGTGTTGTGAGAGGTCATGGCTGGCGTGTATGAGGATGACGAGGGTTTTGTGGGTGACTCATCTGCTCGAGGGTCGAGGGTCCGTTTGAATGGCGAGTTTGCCACTCTGCCTCCGAGCTGTCCCCCAGAAGTTGGTGCTGAACGCAGCCCTGGCGAAGAGGGGTTCATGGGTAGGGGAGGCGGGTTTCGTGCTGGGTCCGCTGAATCCCAACTGGGTTAGTATGTGTGGTATCAAGAGAGAGAGAAGGGGGAATGACTTGGCGTCTTACTTTATGTATCTGTATCGAGCAAGATTGAGCAGGTTCAAAATTGAATGGTTGTTGGTGTGCATGGCAAACAACACCACCATTCGAGTGGTGTGATGAGTGGAGCTTCAAATAGAGTGGGTCGGGGGTGGGCCATGAGAGACCACAGACACATATTATCCCACTCAAAACCAGCCTGGCCACCTTACTCAAAAACAGCCTGACCACCTTACTCAAAACCAGCAACACCCACACAACATGGTCCTCGTTGGGGAGATACTCGTGCCACGAGTGTGACACAAAGCCACGAAACTTCTCTGCGGCTCAAACACACAATCATTCCAGTTCTTCTCAGAGCGTCTGGCATCCGTCATTACTCACATTGGTCGTTTTCTGTCCTTACCACTCATGACAATGGTGTGGAGTTCTGTTTTCGAGTGCTGTTAATTTCCCACCTCACTTCGCTTAGTCTTTGTGTGCTTGCATGATGTGACGCGGCTGACGCGCTCCAGGTAAACAATGCGTGTTTTAGAGTTTGATAGTGTGTGAGACTCCAGCACAACAGTGTGGGTGTGAAACAGGTCCAGGTGATTTTCAAGCATGCTACGAATATGTAGTTGTGGTTGGTCTCAGTGTAGTTGTTGGGAGTGATATTCAGACGTGTTAGGTCAGCTAATATCGCTTTCCCTACCTCCATACTCACGTAACTCTTCCAGCTCTGAGACGTGCCCCCCTAACTCGTCCAGTGCTATATATAGGCGAACTAAGAACATGGGCGGGGTTCGTGACCAGCGAAGAATGCTACTTGTAGGTCTTGTCACGAGATTTGCGTACATATGACAGCTGCTTGTTGCTGTTGTTATTGAGTCGACATTATTACTGGACCCTGACTTGTATCAAACACCCGTATTTATTATAGCACCCGTACGAACGGGACCTCAGGTTCTTCTCTCGTCGTTGCCATGGTGACACGCAGTAATAATATTGTGCCCATCGTCGCGTACAGACCGTGTTGAAACATGCTCTGCTGTACGAATACAGGTAGTAGTGAGACCATTTACTGGCACTGTAGCAGACGTTTGAACTGTTCGATTGGTTGTCAACCAAATGGATCATGGCCACGACGGGATTTCAAGATTAAGGTATGGGCCGGCTTGACAGTGTAAGAGATCAATGTTAAGGCAGCAAAAGAGAGAAGCCATCTTGAGAACTGACTACATGTTTCAGAGATGGACTGAGGAGGAACTGAGACGCGTAGAATCGTTTTGGCGACTCCATGGGTAGGTACCCGTACTACAGTAGTTCTCATATAATACCACGATACTGTAACTCATGCATAGTAGGGGCTTTATGTAACACACGCCAACCTCATAGCTTGAAAATCGCACCAGCTCTTGATCAATGGTTGGGATCATTGCATGCAAAAAGATGCCCGCGAGACGCACCCAGAAACCGTTGAGAAAAAGGCGAAACGGGGGCGATTTCTCTTGCAAGATTTTCTTTTCAACGGTCGAACCTTGAGGTTGAAGAGCAAATCTTTCTGAATTCTGAGACATGGAAGCGGAACAATTCTGCTTCTTTTTTGGCTCAGGAGCATGCATAAGCGAAGTGCTCATTTATAGCGTTAAAGGCGGTTCAGGAGAAAGAGAAAAATGATGTCCGATTATTTCCAGCGCCGCAAATAACATGGTTTAGTTCTGATAAGCAAAAATTTGTGCCACTCGATCCTGCAAAAAGGTCGTGCCCGGGCTCGAACCGGGGTTCCCAGAACTCTAATCTGCATCAAAATCTGGAGTGATAACCACTACACTACACAACCGATTTTTCCGGATTTTGGAAATCTGGGCTGGCAAATCCAAAGAATGATTTTTTCGGGATTTTTGCGCCATCGTGCTGCCCTTGATTCTATGAGTCTTTTGCACTGCTCCGATCTTTTATCGCATGTCATTTGCGGTAGTTGTCTGCTGTTGAAATCCTTGAGGTGCTGTTGTGAGTGCAATTTTACATGGCGATACTTTAAACATCATTCAGAAGATCCATGTTGGGTTCACAACGGTCAGTGACATGTTAACAATGAAACCATAAGCACGTCTGAACTTTGGTCGTCAATATCGCGTCTCTTCGGTCCGGTTACGTAACTATTGTCAACGACGTCCTCGTGCTTGGCGAAAGAAAATGTCATAAACTGAGTTCCACGGGCCCCCCTCCACTGAAGTCTTTTCAACGCCAAGAAGAGGAACGAAGAGCAACAAGTGAGACAACACCGGTGCTACAACGGTTCAACGGTTCATGACCTATTCTTAGCCGTGAGTAAACAGTTGACAGCTACACGCGTTAGTCTGAACTCAACAGGGCTCGGGATAGCATACAAATGCATTCCGTGTACGAGCTGGCTACGCAGGACCGCTTCCGACAAAAAATCGGCGTCCGTCATTTTTTTCCCGCTTTTTCTGCAGCATCTTGGCTCGCTTCCGCTCTCTCCACACTGTTCGGAGCAACCCAAGAGTTTGTACAAGTACTTGAGGGCTTCTCATCTGCACTGCGCCCAGCCTTCAAAGGTGCAGGACGGTGAAGAAGTCAGATCCGGTACTTAGCCGAGCGGATCGTGGAAACCACAGTAGCGAGATGAACAGGTGTGGAGTGGTGTACAAGTATTACACCGAAAGACCTTACCTGGATCGCGTTTACTCTCCCCCGCCCTTCCCACCCTCTACAGCTTAGCTAGTTCAAACCCCACTTCAACAAAGCCCAAAGTAGGGTGACGTCAACCGTCTCTTAAGCGCGTTCGGTAAGGGAAGGAAAGAATTGCCGGGGAAGCGGAAACCATCCGTACAGCGCAGAAAGCCAAGCCAAGACGGAGGTGGTGAGAGTAAGAGAGTAGAGACGGTTGTGTCGGTGCCTGAACAGCTGTCAATATCCTACGCTAGCCAAAGCTAAGCACTTGATGCGCAGCTCTGCCGCTTACATTACCGATCGCGATCATCTCTGGCATGATCGCCACCGACGTCTAGATGTTTCGTTACATCGCCAAACTCTTCTCTTCTCTTTTCAGCTCTCTTTTCAGCTCTTTTTTCAATCAGATATGACTTGCTTTTTCGGCATCCGAACAGGGTTTTCAAAAGTGCATAAACAGCAGAGTCCGGACGACAATGAGGGGATGGGTATAGATGTGTGGTCTTGGGTCGTTACTGGCGGAAAGAAAACTTGGATCGACTAAAACACACGCCCCAAGTTAATTCCCGTTGTCAGCTCGTCAATTACCCCTCTCAGTCACCACCCAAACCCACCTCCTTTTTCCATCTGATAAGAGCAACGTTGACATCGTCTGTCTGGGACATGCATGCAAGGTGTCGGTGCTGCCACAAGCTCTCAAAGAAAGGTCCTACGGTCATGCGACTGCGGTGCTGGCAATTTATGATGCTGAGCCAATTGAGGGGGATGTATCGTGGGCTTAGAATATGTGTCACCACACCCGATGCTACACAGACAGATTGCGCAAGCCTTCAATCAGTCGAATCAAAGATTTTTGCAACTGCGATTTCGGAACTTCTGCCAAACGGGTCTAAAGTGATCGTCAGTTGAAATGAAATCTTGCCAGACGGAGACGTGTATGTACGGGACGACATGTACGAGACGCAATGTCGACTCTGGGGTTTGCATGGTACGATACAGTAGCCCACAGTAGCTCGTTATTGACGCCGCTTTATTATCAGATGGTGCTATAATAAGAGCTAGTTAAGTACAGACTACAGTAGTGTAGCTAGGCTAGTAGCATAACTGTAGTTCAGAGAGGGGTAGCTACTTGTACAAGAATCGGTATTCGTCACCAGCACCACACTCGATCACCATCCAGAGCACCAAGTCAATCACCGGTAGGAAGATCAATCGAACACCGATAGATTCGCCAAGACGAAGACTTGTCTGCTGCATTCGCTGCAAAATGTCCACCTTTGTTTCCACTCCTCCTCTTCGGGGGTTGGTTGATCAGATTAGTGACGCTTAAGCCATGCTCGTATTGTACCCAAACCGGACGTTGCAGAGACCCACCCAACTCTCTTTGTTGTCGTGCCCATAATAAATCAGACGGTGCTAATCAGATAGATCAAGCGAGATTATCTGATCTAGACCGAGAGGGGCGCAGCCATCAGGACGGTGTTGGGGGGTTTGACAAACGTGATACAGATCCTGCTCAAACAAACAACACACTCCCATCAACCACTCCCCCCTACCCTCCCTCTTCCAGTGAGGGCCAAAAATAACTGGACGTACTGAAAAACTTTTCACAAACTTTTCACTCTTTTTTCGATACCTTCTTGTGCCAACCTTCTGCACAATAAATCTTTGGAAGATGGTTGCCGATCCGCTTGTCTGCTTTTCACCCTGTGCAGCCTCCATGCACAAGCGTTTTTCGGATAATCTGATAATGATTTTTTATATATAGAGAAGGCAGCGTCCGGGGGGGCAGAGAAGATCAGAAAGATCAGCCTACATCTTCACACACAAACAATCACCATGCCCGACTGGAAAGCCGTGTGGAAAACCATCTTCAATCCAGAGGTGACCATTGCCGAGGATGCTCCCGAATTCGACGGTCCTGAGGGAGTCCGAGAGATCGAAAACGTGACGTCCATCTGGTCCAAGAAGGGTCTGTGGATCGCCTGGGGCTCCATGTTGCTGCTGGCCGTTGCCATTGCTCTCGACGCTCAGACGGTCTTTGTCTACTCCACCTTTGCCACATCGTCCTTCAACCAAATGTCGCTGTTGTCGGCTCTGGGTGTCGTTCAGTCCGTCATGTACATTGCCACTCGGCCCGTCATGGCCAAGATTGCCGATGTTCTCGGTCGATTCGAGGGTCTGCTGCTCTCCATCATCATTCTGACGGTCGGCTTCATCATGCTGGCAGCCTCGCCCAACATTGGCACCTACTTTGCCGCCCAGATCTTCTACGTGTTTGGCCAGGTGGGCATCCAGTTCATGCAACAGGTGTTTGCCGCAGATACCTCCGATCTCAAGAACCGTACCTTCTTTGTCATTCTGCCCAACCTGTGCTATCTGTTTGTCCCCTGGTGTGCAGCCCCCATCACTAACGCCGTTCTCAAACACACCACCTGGCAGTGGGGCTACGGAATGTGGTGCATCATTGTGCCCGTGGTATCCATCCCCGTGCTCACCACCATGTTCGTCAACAAGCTCAAGGCCCGACGAATGGGTCTGCAGGCCGGTCTGGCAGTCAAGAACTTCAAGAAGACAGTCCAGCACTTTGATTTCATCGGCCTGATTCTGCTCACGGCCGGTCTGGTCACTCTCTTCCTGGCCGCTACTCTGGTCAAGACCTCGGCCGACTGGAACAAGCCCCACGTTCTGGGAATGATCATTGTCGGGCCCATCTGCCTGACGCTGTTCCCCATCTGGGAAATCTTCCCCAAGTACCCGTTCCTGCCCTTCCGAGTGCTCAAGAACCGAGTGCTTCTCACCTGCTGCTTCTTCATCGCTCTATACTTCCTGGCCTTCTACCTCTACCAGCCCTACTACTACGCCTGGCTCATGGTGTGCAAGAACCTGAGTGTCACCGCTGCCACCAACACCTCAGTCACCACCACCGTCTCATCAACTGCTGGAGGTCTCTTTACCGCCATCGCCATCAGATACACCAAGCGAATCAAGCCCTTCATTGTGGTTGGAGCCTGCATCTACCTGCTCGGTCTGGGTCTGTCTTACAACTACCGACAACCCTACCATTCTCTGGCCCAGTTCATTGTCTCTCAGGCAGTGGAGGGAGTCGGAGCTGGAATGCTGGGATCCCCCACCCAGGTCATGGTTCAGGCCGTTGTCTCCCATAACCAGGTGGCTGCTGCCACGGCCGTCTACCTGTCTTCTACCTCCATTGGTAACGTTGTTGGAGACGCCATCTCCGGAGCCATGTACCGACAAATGTACCCTAAGCGACTGCGAGAGTACGCGTCTTTCCTCAACGAGACCGAGATCGATACCATCATCAACAACATCAACGAGCCGCTCAAGTACGTCTGGGGCTCTCCCGAGCGAACCCAGATCGTCACAGCCTTCAACAATGTCTACAGACACATGCTCTACGGCCCTCTGATTGTGGCTGGAGCCATGATTGTCATTGCCCTGACACTTCCTGATATCAATCTCGACGAGATTGAGCAGCAGGTCAAGGGTGTGGTCTTTGGCAAGTCTGGCAAGGCCAACAAGGCCGACGAGAATCCCGTTGGCGACTTTGGAGGCAACCCCGTGGGTGGATTTGGCACCGAGCCCGTCGCTGCTTTCTCTCCCGAGTACAACGGACAGCATGATATCGAGAAGAATGCCTACGAGCAGAAACTCGAGTTGGACACCGAGTCCGACAAGAAGTCCGAGATCCGAATGTAGGGTCGGAGATGAACACGAAAAACATTACTAATGAGTCACGAGAAAAGTTATAGATTAATAATATGCATTTGATAGAGTCAGTAGAGTGTACAGTAGGGGGATTTCAGTCTGGCACAGTAGTCTATAGATGGTTAGATGAGGGTTAGAGTAACTACTGTACATACGAGTACACTGGTATCAATATAGTTGTGGACACCCCAAAATGGACATGAGACGTGCTGTATCATTATGCCCAGATTGATCGCAGCTCGCCAAACAAACAAAACCCCGCTCGCTCCTGAACACCCTCTGATTGCAAATCTTCCATTTTGTTTGTACCTCCTCGTCGACCTCGTAAACATACCCGTTTAGAGCCACTCAACAAGAGGAAGGTTGCGTGGCGACCACGGAGCTGTGAAAAAGACGATAGGAAGGTGTAGACGAGTGATGGACATTTGAGCGGTATCAGGGTTGGGTCAGCACGAGTACTTGCACACGTGTGATATTCAAGCTGTCAAGTTCCAATTCACGACCCCTATTCAGCTGAGTACACTTCTACTCGTAATTAGCCGTCAATAATACTGCCTGACTCCAAACGGCTAATTACATGAAGTAGAATCTGTGGAAGACACAAGAAATCGCCAAGTCGAGCCGTTTGTAACACCCCCAAATCTCAACAAACACGGTGGCCACTCAGACCCACTGAGACAGTCAAATACGAGTAAAAAAGATATCACGTATGTAGTACCCGCCCAATCCTAATTTCCATGCGGCTGACCCATATAAATGAGACATGTACGTATACCCCAGTGATCGGAAAATATCTGAGACAAGCAACAAGGAGATTAGCAGGGGACTGGACGGAGATTGTGGCGGAATCTCCGGGGAGGACGGGGTTGCAGGCACTAAAGCGTCGCTTGTTGAGTGTCTCGAGCCGTTCTTAGCCGTCTTTGTGTCGCCACTGTTTTTTTTGGCAGGTGGCGGGTGTCGAGACGGTGGTAGTTGAAGTACGAGTGTTCGCAATTGCGGTTGCTGTGATAGACAAACACAAGCTCCAATCGATCACACCATCGACCAACCTCCCTAATCAAACACTCGGTAGCTGAATATTTGATTACTCTCCACACATTGTTCAAAGTTAGCGTTTTCAAAAAAGCGTCGCTCTTCTCCTATAGCCCCCCCACCCTTTCCACTTGCACCTGTGCCTCTACAGTGAACTTTGTTAAGGATCATAGACCTGTGTATTTATGGATGTTGTGGGTGTTTAGCTGACAAGCAGAGTACATGGGAGGAACGTTCATCACGTGACCAACCAGACTCTTCCTTCCCCCTTCAAAATCCATCACCCCCACCTCCTCCAAATCCGCCCCCTAATCTCCGTCCTCCCCCTCCCCTCACACGACTATCTTGCATGTCTCATGCGTCTCATCAGGCATGTGAATAAGAAATATGCCGAAATCTAGCAGAATGTTTCACAACACCTGGCGCTAAATGACAGTGACAATAAGCTGACGTTATAACGGTTCCAACGTCCGCCGCAACTATCAGACGCTCCTCTCCCGACCATGACCTTAATCCGCTCAGCAGCAGCAGTCTGTGGAAACATTGTGTTTCACCATGGAGGACTGGCTCTCAAGGACGACGAATTGTGCTACACTGACGACGTGTACCTCTACGACCAGAAAACCGCCGCGTGGACATTTTTGAGCAAAGAAGAGCCCTACAGAGCCTCCAAGCAACACAGCATTGGCCTTCGCGCAGAACACACAGCCATTCCTCTCAATCATGAACTGGTGCTGGTGTTTGGAGGAAGGTCCCCCAAGACCTCTTCCGAGTTCTCGTCTCTCACCCAATACTACGTGTTTGATATCAGCAAACGGGTGTGGATCGAGCGCGATGAACTCAAGGAGTACTCCAACATCCCCAAGAAGCTAGGGTCGCTCTACATAGGCGATTCGGGCGAATATGGCATCTACCACGGCATTGAAAAGTCCAAGGTGGACCGGACGGTGCTCAGAATGGCCAATCGAACGAAATCTGGCCCAGATCAAAAGTCCCAGTCGCTCGTCAATGGACTCTACAATCTCTACAAGGAGGGCAAGTGCACAGACTTTACCATTTCAGGGGTGGACTGTGGAGGAGACACGATAGTTGATGATAGACAGGGGGGTGAGGGCGATGAAAAGCCTAAGACGGTCAGTCTCAATGCCCACACGGCCGTGCTGTACGCGCGATGGAAGTACTTTGCCAATCTGTACGACTCGGGAATGCAGGAGTCATCCACACGGACCCTACACATTGAAGAGCCCTTCCCCTGGGTCAAGGCTCTGGTTCACTATCTCTACACGGACTCAATTGAGGAGCTGGACTTGGAGACGGTTGCCGGAGTGATGATTCTGGCCCACATTTATGACTTGCCCGAGCTGGAGGACATTTGCACCTCTCAGATCTGCAACTCGGCCGCCTACTCGATCCATCAACAGGTGCTGTTCTGGTACCGAGGGTACGTTGCCGAAAACCAGCTGGTTCAACAGAAGTTTGCGCGGCTCTGTTTCGAGTCACGTGACAAGGTCTCCAAGGTGCAGGCCTTTCAGGATTTGGAGCGAGTTGGACTCTTGTCGACTCTTTGCACAGACATGTTTTCCTTGTCTGTTCAGTGACGAAGGGGATGACTCAGCTCAGCACAGCTCAACACAACACAGCTCATTAGCTGGCATAGATATAGAAGGTAATAGATGGACATTGAATTTAACGGGTAGTACAACTAACAGTTTGCCAATGTCTTGAAAGGTCAACTACTTGTATCAGTATTGATGGTCACGTGTTGGTACCTGTACGAGTACACTCCTGAAGCACTATGCACTGGTGAACTTAGCAGCACAACAGGAAACCAAAACAGGTCATCTATCCAGGAAAAAGGCTACCAACGTCTCAGAAAGGCGCCAACAGCTCCATTTTCGACCCGTTTCATCGTTTATGCCGCCCAAGAACGCCCCAACCCATGCACCTCAGCCACACTATGTTTAGCGTCAAACCGGGGCCAAAGTTGATGCATTCCTGAGACATTACAATTAAGAATGTATACTGTGGACAGACACACCGGATCAGGAAGGCTTACATAATACAAGCCAGGTGAGAATGTCAACAAAAGTTCGAGTACGGAGTACATGTTCTCGCCAACCCCACAACCACTCACGTGTACAGCAATCACTCACGTGTCTCGCCTAATACATTCACAGGGGCAAAGCCTACAGTCCACAGCCCTCTTTTACGCCCCATCAGAACGTGTGGCATGTACAGCGTAGACTAACGCACGTAAGAGCTCACACAGTCACCCAGTAATACAGTGGAGAATGGAATGGGGCGGAGAACCAGATATCTGCATTTCTCACTGCCCCTAGCTTTATGCAGTGAAATACCATATACAGTGTGTTAATACAGGCGACTCTTGAAGGGCATCCCAACTCCACTCCACTCCACAATACAGACCGCGACGTTGTGAGACAAATAGCAATCTTCACCCTTCGTAGGTGGTATATCGAGACGGCGTTTCAAAACTCTTTACTACGAGTACCCATTCAGAACGGGTTGTTGTCCGCTCGTGATCTACGGCCACTCTCCACCAAGACCTACGGTCACTCTCTACCGCCCTACGGCCACTCGCTACCGGTACCTGTAAAAGATTATTAACGAAAGTATAGAATATATATGGTATCTTAGTTGTTGTTTTCCTCATGGTCCATCCACTCCTGCACGTAGACCGATGCACGCTTGAACTTGCGGTCCTTGTACTTCTCGAAAATGGCCTTGTGGTGGGTGAGCGGTTCCCGGCAGCACTGGATAATCCGCATAACCGCGGGCAGCAGCTGCTTTTCGGTGTAGCCAGAGTAGTAAGTGTGGCCATCGGTCCAATGGCCACGGTTAAGCATGCGCCGCGACAGAAAGTGTGCTGCGGCAGCAAGCCACGATGGTGGGGCGCCAACAAAGGTCTTCTCCATGATGGTCACCTCCAATAAATACTTGGCGAGAGTCCGGGTCTCCAGGTCGTAGTCGTCGGCCTTGGAGGTTCGTCGCAGAAACGACATGGGGCCGGGCCACCCCAGATTGAAGTCCAGCAGGTCGATCATGTATCGTTCGGCCTTGAGAATCTCGTCCACATGGTAGCCGTTGTCCACCATGTATGCGATCTCCTGTACGCTGGGGCAGTTGATTTCCTCGTACTTGGCAGCCACAAACAGCGCCACGGCGCCAACCAGCTGCAACTTGCTGAGACTCACCGTCTTGATGGTCAGAAACCGGTCAATGTAGTTGATGGTGAGGAACAGCGTCTCGGGCAGCAGCGAAAACCGGTGGTGCACCTGCACCAGCCAGTCCACCAAAATGGACCGCATGGCCCAGTGGATCTCCGTCTGCGAATCCATGTATCCGGGGTTGGGCTGGAACCGCACCTCCAGCTCCTTCATGTAGGTGAAGATCTCCTCCGCATACTCTGCCACCATGCTAATGTCGTAAGTGTCGTCGTCGTTCTCGTCCAGATCCACTCCGTTGTTTGTGCTGAAATAGGTGGCCACTCGGTTGAGCTCGGTCATGGACTCCTTGTCCACCACGGGGTAGAGAGCCTGGGGGTTGGACTCCGACACGGCAAACTGCTGGCCGGCGCCCTCCTCCTCGGACTCGTAGAACTCATCTTCTATCTGTGTTGGCTCGACGTCGGCCGTCTGTGTCTCCACCTCCTCGTCCACAGTGTCGTCAGAACCAGGGCACGGCTGCACAAGCGACGTCGTTGACGGTTGTGTTGCTAATGGGGGGATGTTTTGGTTCTGTGCGACTAATGGTTGTCGGGTGACTCTCTGGGGAGGTTTGGAGATGGCCACCTTGGCCTTTGTGGCGACCGAGGCGGTGTTGGTCACAGTTCCAAGAGCCACTCGTTTGGTGGGGGCTCCTCCAGCTGCGGTGGGCTTTCTGTACTCATGTAGCGAGTTTTCGTCGTGGGTTCGTGTCTGTGTTAGTAGGGAAGAAGCTGGAAAAGCTGAAAAAGCTGGAGAAAGGGAATACTCACTCTGTCCATTATGGAATGTGTTGTGTAAGTCGAGAATGTGAATGTCAAAAGGTGATGAATAAAGAAGAAACGTGAGGGTCAATGAGGTCGAAGATGTGTCGAAAATTACTATTACTGAAGATATTAGTGAGTGAAGATTAAAATGAGTGTTTTGGCGGAGACTTCAATGACTAGTGAGAATGCATAGGCTGTCGATTAGCGAGGGTGTTGGTTTGGTAAGATAAAACTGTTGTTGTTGTTGGTGTGGTTGTCGATTAGTCGATTAGTCGGTGAGTGTATGTGGAGAAGTCGATGTGTGTGTTTGTGTCCGTCGTATCAGGTGTGTGTCTGTGTCTGTGTCGTCTATACAGTCCGATGGTAATGAATGTAGAGTGTGTAAGAGTGTGTGTGTGTCTTTGTGGGTGACTGGTGTGTAAGACAGTGTCACGAATGGGTTGACTGTTGAGACTGGTCGTAGACAGGTTGTAGACTGGTTGACAGAGCTGAGGCTTGCGGTTTGGGGGTGTTTGTGTGCGTGTGTGTGAGCCGTGAACGACGACAAGGATGACTTTTCTCCTTCTCTCCTATACCACAACAATTGTTAGGATGAAGAGTCCAAACGTAATGTGTGTGGTGGTGATAAGTGCAGGGTTTGGAGTGGTGTTTATGTTTTGGTATGTCTGCATTTGTGTGCCAAATAATGTTTTGCAAGCAGTGGGAAAAATAACACACACACACAGCACACAGCACACACAGCACACAGAGAGGATACATACAAACACATCAAATGCTACTGCACGCCCACTGCACAACTGTGACAGCCGAGAGGGTCCCTATAGGGCCGGATCCATGGGCCCAAACAAACAGAAAAAGCGTGGGGGGTGTGCTCTGCCCCACCCTCGATACCCGGCCCAGCTCTTTTCGCGGTTTTAGCGGCCCCCTACACACTGGTACACGCCGTTAGCCGCAACGTCTGGTTTGAGGTCGCCAAAAACCCACGCTCGCGAGTCAAACAAGGTTGGACCTTTTTGGGAGAATAGGGCTCGGAAATTGCCCGATTAGGCCCATTCCATCTGAGACCAAACTCAAACGTCTCTCGGTTGCCCCAACAGCGTGCAAACAAACAAACAAGTGCCAAACATTGGCACAAGTCAAAAACACCAAAACATAACATGGACTGAACAAGCGCCCAGCAAGCGTGAAGTTGGCGTGAGTAAGCGCCAGCAAAGCGTGCCCAGACGCGAACAGACGCGAACAAGGCTGGAAGCTAGGTTTAGAGGGGCCGCGCTCTGTACAGGCGGATCACGTGACCAGAGGAGCTGGACCTCTAGCTACTCTTACACCGGTACACTTGTAGTCATTCGACCTATAGCATCTATCTCAGTATAGACGGCTCTGTACCTGACACGTGGCCGGACTAGCGATGAAGACTGTGGGCTGGCTCTCACTTGTATTGCTCGTGCTGTATCGTCCCGGTACATACCGTTGGTTCCCTCGTGCCCATCCTCTTGGTTAGCTTGATGACAGCCTTCCGTCCTGCCGTCCTCGACGATCCCGGCATATATTGCTTGGGTTAGGTGAATGTTGCTCCAGGATACAATGACGACAATGACGGGGCGGGAGGGGCTTCCCGGCTCTTCGTCTATTAGACTGCTACGTTGTTTGGTTGCGTAGAGGTTGGTCTCAGGATCCGATACGAGCGATGCTGGCTTGTCACTCTGAAGAAGACGACTGTCATTCTGGCAGGCTTGGCAGAACACTCGGTGAGGCGAAGCTGACATCATACTCGTCCCGGTACAGTCGCAGTGTTACCTGTCCCAGACAAGGACCTGTCTCTCGTATTCTTGTGGGTGTATTGTTCCAGGGTATACAAAGGATGTGAAGGAATGTGCACAGTGCAATATATCGTGCGAGGCTCGAGTATCGTACGTTCGATTCGGACGGTGGTACAATGTAAACAAGGTGTGCAAGTATACCAGTCGTAAAGATGGGCCAAACAAGATGGCACGGCAAAAAAGCAAGTGAGCAGTCATAACGTCCACCACTGCAAAGCGACCATTGCTAAGAGCCACCTCCAAAAATGCACCCCCCAGGCAAGCTTGCCAATAAGCACACATTCTATACGCACCGAATTGAATCCAAAGACCGTCTAGGTTGAATATGTAGTTATCGGGCGGAATTTAGCGTCGAATAGGCTTTTCCATCAAAGACTCTTTTGGCCCCGAAAGAGCCACTTTGAGCCTCCCGGAGCCCTTGTTCAACGCGTGCTGTATGGAGTGAGAGTGAGGAGGTGAGACATGACGTCGCGGTGGTACAGGTAAGGCGAGGCTCACGTGGGTAGGTCACGTGGACGTGTGCAATGGGGCATTGAGGCGTGACTGAAGTACACACAAGAATTGTATCGTAGCTACCTGGTGGGTACAATGTACTCGTTGTCCAATCGCACCTCTCATATATCGTGCCGAACTCCGTAGATTTGCATGGTTTCTTTTTCAGGGCCTAGTCCACAAGAATGATTATCACCGTCGCCGGGGAGACCCATTTTCATGTACCATGCGGTTGCTGCTGGAGGGAAAACGGAGCAGACAGGAACATTAGTATACGCCGCAGAAATGGGGCAGACAGGCGCAGGGCAACGGTCTACAAGGGTACATTTTGGGCGCATTTTGGGCGCATTTTGGGCAGATTTTTTACACATATTTGCACAGCTTGCAGTGGTGATAACCAAGGTGGGTGCTGTTACACTATAAGCCAAGGATGGTGGGATTTTGAAGGCACGTATTTGTCCCGTACTAGGGTACGGTGCACATGAATGTTTCCACAGTAACGAGAACGGTAGGGCAATGAAGCGGCAACACACACATTGTTGTGCACAACAACAACAACATCAATTCGTGCCGGTAGGTCGCTGCAAAGCGTGCCGATTACATAATGAAGATCTGACAATCGTCTGGATCGGCTGTAAGCAGGAACAGACATGTCTATTATCGGGGATTCATGCGCCGAGTCACTTTCACGTGATTAGTCTGGTGAAACTCGGTCTCTGTTACCGAATACGATTCTTGTACAAGTACATACCGGTATGTACTGGTAGCTCTGTTTCATTTACAAGATGCTAACTCTGAATATTCGTAGCTTTGAATTTGGCGAACTCTGCCTCAATCATACGCAACAGTAGCGTACTGTACTCGTACTTGTACGCAGTGTACCACCCGTGAGACGTCCGTGCGACTGTCCCGATGATTCAGACGGTTCGATTTCGTCCTCTTGCCTTTCTTAGTTGACGTAATATCAGGACAGCACTCAGTTCAATACCCCGACCTCTGGCACGGTTGACACAACCCAATCTCGAACCCCAGATACTGTTCGTACATCTGTCAAGCACCATTTTTTCGGGCCCTGGACAGTCCGCACGATATTATTTGCCCCTGCTGGTTTCTGCATTCATGAAACGAAACGGCACTGCTGGGGAGAGAGTGGTTGGTGTCGTTTTATTTTGATTCTTATTTGGAAGATGCGATGACAGATTTTGACCTCGGCAGGTGCGACCTGTATTGTGATTTTCGGATCATCGTGTTTAACTCAGTGGAGGGCAGGGTGAGGCAGGATGAGGTCAGACTTTACCTGGTAAAACGGTGGTACGTTATAAGGACAGTGTTGTGTGCGATCTGCTCGCAGTCGCCCCAGCCTACTCCCTATTTCTGTCTTCTTCTGCTGATATTACCACCTCCTATTTTCGTCTCCCACTCCGAATATAGGAGTGCATGTTTCAGGGTGGGAGTAGCTAACTTACGCAGGAACATTCTTGAGCTTGACGGAGAGAGTGGAAAAAACGGTGAGGCAAAGCTGTGGCAGGGTTGATGAAACGAAGCAGAGCAAAAAGGAAACCGACGAACAGCATTATTCACCGTTCATTTCCCCGAGAAATCGAAGCAGAGGTGTTTCAAGTCGGACTCTGTATTGCTGCCTTTTCATTGGCGTCAACCATTTTGGCAGATCACTGCCGTACATACAGATCTACACTGGAGATTGAAGGACGGACGGGTAAGTCTAAAAAAAAAAGAAAGACGAGATTCTCTTGTCAAAATATGAAAACTGGACAGCGTCTGTAGTGCGTGAAATTCTGGACTAAATACTGGGCAAATTACACAGCTCGAAATGGCAGCTTGCTAATGGGAATTGTGACTTTTTGCTGGGCGAGTTTTTTTATCTCCACAACTCTCCGTCGTATCATGAAACGTCTGTATCAGTCTTAATGCTGAGACAGTCTAAGGGAATGCAAAGTATATTCGTGAAGGGTTGCGGTAAGAGCAAGGAAGCTGCTGTGTTCTACTGGTATTTGTAGGGCTTCTGGGTGAGGAAATACAAATACAAATGCCCCTGTTACCCCGTAAGACCGTTTTGGAAATCTCTCGTCAGCTCCTTGTCATCCTATTGTCTTTATCTTGACTCCGTCTTAACACTGGCAATCCCATTTTAGCCTCTGAAATTGTGTCATGCTGCATTCTTCCCAACATAATAAAAAAGGCTATGCGCATTTAGTCCTTGTTCCTTGAGTTTGTTTGCCGTGCGATGGTGTGTGGGGGGAGTGCTAGAGAGTGGAATGGCTATGGTAGAGCAAAGGGGAATGCCCAGAGAGCTTCAGTGGGTCAGGATTAACTAATTAATTTTTTCTCCCTCTCGATTCCACCCTTTTTACCCCCCTCCAGCCCCCAATCTCCGTGGTTGAGAAAACTCAAATACACGCGTACACGGCTGACAAAGACCGATGGTGTCCCAAAAGACCTAAAGGGGCTACGCACGGAATGAGGAGACACAAGACGATAGAGTGAGACTGGGGTGGACCGTTTGATAATATAATGGTGTGTCATTGTTCTCATTGGTGGTCTCAGCGCTGCTGTCACAGATGTAAGGGACAAGTGGGCGGTTCAAGCGCGTGACACGAGACAAAGCCCGTGTGCACTGTCCACGGTATAATTATGTGAAGACGCGTTTGCACGTTACAAGTGTATATTACACTCTCTTACCCCCACACACATTCCTTCTTACTCGTAACACACTCTCGTGCTGAAACTCAAGCGACACTTTATTTGCAACAAGATCTGGAAGACCCTGACTGACGTCTGTCGATCAACAAGGCAGGTCGCGACCCAACCTCTTACACGCTAAACGCACGTTGCCCATCTTGAGCACCTTTTCTTCTTCTCGTCATTCGTTTACCGGCTGTGATCACACAGTTTAAGTCACGGCCACTACAGCCTCTAGCTAGAGCACCTTCTACAACCTCACCAGCTCACCAGCTCACCACAACCACAACCACAACCACAACCACAACCACAGCCACGACAGTGTAACCTCAACAGCTTCACCTCAGCTTCCCCCCCCTTCCCCCCCACCACCATGCTCACTCTACAACAAGTGGTGACATGGCTCAAGGGCGTGGAACTGTACTCCAAGGGCGACTACGCGCCGGCCCTCAAACAGTTCAACCAGCTCATCAACTCGCCAGAGTACTCGGGCGAGGTCAGCAAGGTGGCCCACAACATCGCCGCCATCTACTACAAGATGGAGGACCACGAGCGGGCCTCCAAGTGGTTCGTCACCGCGCTCCAGAAAGACCCGTACCTGTGCATCACCCATTTTCTATTTGGACAGTGTCTGTTTGACCAGGAAAAGTACTCTGAGGCCGCCAAGGAGTGGGACAAGTGCCTGGAGTACATGCGCGGCAACACTTGGATCAACTACCAGCCGCTGGGACTCAACTTCACGCTCTACAGCTGCGAAGTCATGTTCAACAAGTCCATGGCGAAAATCTACAGCGGCGAAATCTTGCCGGGAGTAGCAGACCTGTCGCGAGCGGGCAAGGAACACAAATGGTCCGGAGACCACAACAGAATCGACAAGGCGTACATCTACTTCAACGCCATCAAGGACTCTCTGCATCGAGCCACCACCGTGCCCTCGACCAAACCGGCCCAGAACGACGCTGGTATTCAACGATCCAAGTCTCTATCGCGCTCCAAGAGCCAGAACCTGTCACGGTCCAAGTCCTTGGCGCGTTCCAAGTCCATGAAACACAAACAGCAGCAGCTGCAGGACAATATCCGCAACCGGTCGTCCATGGGCTTCGGGGCCAACTACACAAACACCTTTGACGTGTCCCAGGCCGAAAAGGAGGCTGCCCAGCGACTTCAGCAGCAGCAACAATCGAGTGGATCTGTCGGTTTGGGAATCAGACAGTCTCCCAGCATGCGAGGTTCTCCTGCTACTAACCGTTCGTCTCCTAACTTCAACGGAAAAGGCCCCTCCAACTTGGGACGTTCTCAAACCCTAGGAGGAGGAGGAGGCGCTGGGGGAGGTCACACTCATACCCAGACTGGTGGAGCCCCTTCTGGTCGACTCCATCGAAGCCAGACTACGGGACATTCCCCCACTACCGCCGAACATCCCCATTCGTCGGCTAACGTGCACCGAAGCCAGAGCACCCGATCTCCAGCTTCTGGAGCAGGAGGAGGGGGAGAAACCGAGGTTGATCTGCCCACGACCGTCAAAATGGCTCGGATGAACGAGACGTACAAAATCTACCAGATTTCGGCCGAATTCTGTCTCTTTTCCATCCACGACAACCGCCTCAAAAACATTGTGGGCTGTGAACAGATGGCTTCCCTGCTCCGAGGCAAAGACAAGGAGATTTCCAGCGGCGGAGGCGTCGCAGCAGCACCAGCTCTACCACCAGGAACCTCGTCTCCTCCTCCCGAAGACTCCACCGAGTTTTCATTCGTCGAGTCTGTCGGCCGGTCCGAAGACGCTCACGTCGAGATCGACGATTACTACGACATTGACGACTACTACGGCACCCCTCCCGGGTCCAATGGGTCGCCGCCACGTGGCCAGAGAGCCGCCCTACTACCTCAGAACCGTTCCGTGAACCGTTCGGGCGGCTCCTCTATCAAATCCAACGCCGCCACCGTCGCAACTACAGGTTCTCCGCCTGCAAAGTCGTCGTTCCACAACAACAAACCGTCTCCTATCGACGTGGATCTCGCCAGAGAAATGCGAAAGGTCTCTTTTGACTCGTCTCTGTCCACTCCCAAGCTCAACAAGCTGGTGGACAAGATCCAGGGCTCGTCCTCCTCTACCTCCACCACGTCTCGAGACTCTGTGTCGTCTTCAGACTCCATCCATGCGCCCAAGGCCACCAAACACCGGGTGCAGATCAACTACATCCGTCCCGTGACTGCCAAGGTGTGTTCTTTTGTGGCTGAGGAGTGCTCTTCTCCCGATACCCCCATCACCCCCATTCCACCGGTTAAGAATCAAAAGAGTGCTGGAAACGACTACTCCACGCGATCGCCTTACCCTGACTCGGTCGCTTCTTCCGCTTACGAAGACGAGACTCTCACGTGGACGAAGTCGCTTCCTCTTCTCCCCAACGACCATGCGGCCCAAAAGACGGACCAGCGTCTCCGAGAGCTGCGGGAACGGGACCGACGGGAAATCAGAGACGGCATCATCGACCGCAACACGGGCATGACGCCGCCCCAAAACCACGAGTTTGACCCCCAACATACCGTGGCGCCCGGCCGGGGCAGAAACACAAAGTTTCTGACGGTCGATCTGGACGCTGGCCACAGCAGCCAGCACCACCACCAGGGGAGCAATGGCCGGTCCAAGAGCCCCGGCTCTCCCATGTCCCCCTTTATTCTCGTCACCTAGCTGCAGGTGGTTGATGACGAGCGTGAACGTGTAGTATTATAAGTTATTGAATATGTAAGTGTGAGCAATAGTACACACGTAGTAGCTAGCTAGTAATACTCTATCTATGGAATGTTTGAATTTTTTTTCAATTTTTTTTTTCAATTTTTTTTGATTAGACAAGTTTGGACGCGTACATGCAGGTACAGATTTGACGCGTTTGCATTCAATAATATCGCTTGAAATCGACTCATAACTTTCACAGTCATTATTTCGTCATTATTTCGTCATTATTTCAACAAAAATGACGAACTTCGCGGGGCTCACGAGGCTCAAAAACAGTACCGGGACAGGTATGGAGTCAACCCTCCAACTGCCCACGCCAACTACTCGCCTCCACACAGTCCTTATCCTCGGATGCGGTTTCAGATTCTTCTGAGAGCGGCAGGAATGCCTCCTAAGGGCATCGATTTATGTTCTGGGGTTATTCATGGTATTTTCGAAGACTACAATTTTCTGATTGAGCATTTCAAGCTGCTTGAGGCGGACATGATTGCGGTCCTTACTTACCTGGTTGTCGGGGAGAAAAGGCCAAACTGCACGTCAAGAAGTTCACTACACTGAGAAGAGGTTATCAGCTGGCGTTTGTGAAGTCCATGAATCGCGAGCCTGGTCACAAAAGAACCGCTCTATTGCTGGACAACTTCTTCACAGACCCCGATCAGTACCTGCTGAGTCCCCGTGTGCCTCTGTGGGTTCTTGAAGATTATCGGTCTATAGAGCCGGTTTCAGAGCGACAAAGAGAGCTGCAGTTTGTACAGAAGAATCCCGGCCCCGATGCGCGGCTCCGAAGACTCCAAGATCAACAGAGGCAGCTGCAACGAGCGGTGCAGTTGAGTAATCGTCACCCCGAGGCTCCACAAACTCAAGCTTCCCCAGAGCCAGTTGTTGTAAAAGCCTTCCAGAAAACTCCCCAGTGAGACCAACGAAGCCCAGAGATGATTATTGTAATCTGCAGCTTCAGTGCTGTCGTTTGGTACGTACTACTCTTGTGCTTTTCCGTTGAAAACTGGTCACACCTCCAAACGACTTACTTAACGCAAAAGTCACTTAGATGAAATTGCAGTGTTTCTGGGTAGCTAGAGAAAATTTGAAGTGGACCAAAAAGTACTCTGAAACGTGCTCTGTTGAATGATAGTCTTATCTTTCTTGATCCTCACACGATATTCTCTGCTGCTGTCGTTATTGTAATGCCCATCTAGTTTACTTTGATTTAGTTGGGGCAATGCTGTAGCTAGACATACTCCACTAAGCGCTCGGATCAACGCCAGCACATCCAAGGGCAAACGGCACTACCCCTTCATACACGGCACCTGCGTTTTTTGCGTATAAACTCGATTCGCTGTTATCAGTCTGGATTTGAATTTTATTTAGCGTGATAGGAGCAAGTGGGGGGAGGTAGAACGGGTAAAAGGTGGTAGAAACAGGATTAAACTGGATCAATCTATCAAGCAGAGCCCCTGTAGTCGACCGAGAAATTATCAATTTTAACGATTTTATTCGCTTTTTACACAATTTGTTCTTGCACGTCTTCAACCTCCCCACAATTAAGCTCAATTCGGCACTCTCCACATAATCTCTACATTATCTCTGACGACGCATCGCACTAACCTCTCACAACACTACAGCATGATTATCAAAAGCAAAGTGCCACAAAGCCCGGCCAAGACGTTTGGACACGCCGCCCGCGAGGCGTTCTGGGACTTTGACCACAAAAACACGCCTCTCAACCACGGCTCGTTTGGAGCCTGTCCTCTGCCTGTGAGAGAGGCCCGCAACCAGATTCTCGCCAGAATCGAAGCAAACCCGGATCTGTACATGCGAACGACTCTGTACGAGGATATCGAGGTTGCGCGAAAGTCGGCATGTGAATGGATCGACTCGGAACCGCTCAACACGGTGTTTGTGCAGAACGCTACCGTGGGCTTCAACACCATCATCAGAAGCCTGCCTCTCAAGAAGGGAGACACCATCATCTATTGCTCGACCACCTACGGCGCGTGCGAAAAGACGCTCAGGTTTCTGGAACTCCGCCATGGAATCAAACACGTGTCCGTGGACATTGAGTACCCCATGAGCGACGACGAGATTGTGGACTTGTACAGACGGGCTATTGACGCCAACCCTCAAACCGTTCTGTGTCTGTTTGACACCGTGTCTTCCATGCCAGCCGCAATCCTGCCCTATAACGAGCTGGTGGATCTGTGTCGAGAGAAAGAGGTGTTGTCATTCATCGACGGAGCCCATAGCATCGGTCTGATCCCCGTGAGCATGCGAAAGACCCAGCCGGACTTCTACGTCACAAACGTGCATAAATGGGGCTACGGAGTACGGGGAGGGGCTATTCTATACGTTGCTGAGGAACACCATCGTCTCATTCATACCCTGCCTGTGTCGCACACCTATCTGGACGACTCTGAGGACCTGGAACCTGAGCAGGAAGAACGGCGACTGGTTGACCGCTTCACCTTCATTGGAACCCAAGACTTCTCGCCGTACATCGCCATCACTGCAGCCTACGAGTTCCGAAAAAGCATTGGAGGAGAAGCTCAGATCAGAAAGTACTGCAACGACCTAGCCATCAAGGTGGGCGATCTGGCGGCTTCCCAGTGGCGAACAGATGTGCTGGGACACGCCGGCGCCATGGTTACCGTTCGTCTTCCCATTCCGGAGGAGTTTCTGCAAGCCGCATCTGAGGAGAGAAAGCAGCAGCTCTTCCAGCTCATCTGTGACCACCCTCTGACAAGGGGAACATACGTGCCTCCCATCTACCACAATGGCAACATGTACGTGCGATTCTCCGCCCAGGTTTACAACGAGCTGGAAGACTACCAGGTGGGCATTGACGCTGTCAACGAGGCTCTGGACATTTTCTTCATGGACGAGGTAGAAGAGGTGCAGGATATGTGGGTGTGTGTTTAGCCAGGAGGGAATATATTAAGCATTACAGATGTGGTAGTACAAGTAGAGGTGCAGCTGACTAGGTGGAGATTGTAGTTCAAAAAAGCTCTATAATGGCTCTAGAGAGTCATTGCTGGTTTCGAGGTATCATCACATCACCTCGAAGAGGGTCCAACACATTAGAAATTGGTTTCATAGAAACGAGTGACGTTTCCAGCCACTGGCAGCGTTATATAAATTCAATATGAGCTCTACTACAATAATTACAACCTATTTTGAGCGAAATTTTCTGACTAAGCAGAGTTTGGATAGTGCAGGCCACCATTTCTAAAAAGTCAGAAAATTTTCTGGCATCCTGGCCGAGCGGTTAAGGCGAGAGATTAGAAATCTCTTGGGGTTTCCCCGCGTAGGTTCGAATCCTGCGGATGTCGCCATCTTTTTGCAAACCGAAACACCTGGTTTTTTTTTGCGGAATTGATTTTTAGTCATTGCAATATACGGGTACGGATATTGATCGTACTTTAGACACCAATCGCTTCAACAATGCCCTTTCTATCGATGTTCTCGCGTATGTCTCGCTACGTTTCGCTATGCATGATTGCAGCAATGTTTGACCATGTTTAACGCCTTAGTCACGATCTGGACATTGCCATTAACACTCTCACACACACAATGGACATTCGATTATTTCCCGAGCAACAAAGCGACAAGAAGCCCAACACGGTCTGTCACGTGCTGCCATGCCATATCCACTACACCGGTCCTGCCAACGTGGCGGAGTACTTCACCATTGAAGGCGGAGACGGTGACGACAAGGACAACCAGCAGCAGCAACAGGTGGAGGTGACCAAGGACGAAAAGGCCGACGAAAACGCGGAGGTGGCCAAGAAGGCCGAGGAGAGCATTGCGGCGACCGAGCAGGGCGAGGCTGACGAAAAGGAGTTTGGATTGGGCGGTGGAGGGGATGACGAAAAGGCCAAAACCAAGGACACTGCTTCTTCGACTCCTTTGAGCACCCATTTCCGAGGCCGAAAGCTGCATGGAGTGGAGCAGAAGCTGCCCGAGACGTACCGAGGCTACCGGTTCACCGAGGGCACCAACTTCTTTGAGAACTCGAACCCCGTGTCTCAGCTGGGCGACATTACGCAGGACTTTGACGAGGACGGATTCGAGCGAAACCCGGACGATTACCGCAGCAACGAGCCCATTGAGATGCGGTCGTGGAACGCCGAGGGCTCGTTTGATCATCTGGTGATCTGGGGACACGAGAGAGTGCCCGATCTGGAGAGCGATCAGTGGGCCTGTGGAGTGCGGGATTGGCATCAGGTCGCGACTGCCATGAATCCGATTAAGCAGTAGCGCTAGGCAGTGGGCGCTAGGTACGTAGTAACGCGCTTGCTTGTGGAGCGTGTCTAGCAGTGACCGTGCGTATTACCAGTCTCGCAATTGTGCCCAACGCAACAGTGATTGCTGCGTACTACAGGACCAGTCTCAGATGTCGTTGCTGATGTCTGTACATGCTTCTACCAGTACGACGGAAGAAAAGACCGATTTGATCTGGTTATAAAGACTATGGTTGTGGACAACAATGAAGGGTAGCCTTTAGAAGGCTGTCCTCACCCTGACCTTAAAAGGCCCTTAATCTACACCACCAAACTGATACAGTAAAGAATATGACACGGTATACACTGAGTACACTAGATTCTGTAATCTGGAGATAAAAACAATGGCAAGCACCATGATACCAGTCCTGTTATTACTCTTACTCCTTATGGTACACCCACCCACAGGTCTGCATGGAAACATACAGCCATGAGCAGCACAAAAGTACACGATCGGTGTGCATAGCTGATATGGTGCAGTAGCAAATAGAGACCTCTTTCACTCTTCCAAATGACAGTCCAATATGTATTTCCAGTAGCTACGGTAGCTATTGCTTGCTCCATACGTACCATCAAATAAAGTTGAGATAATGGTATCATCACGTGCCTTGGGACAAGAAACCTTGGGAGTGACTCTTTAATCTTTTGGTCTGTTGGGCTATAATCGAGATATCAAGTGCACTAGTTCTTCAACCACGACCAGATTTCCCAAAAATGGTCAAAAGACGCCTGCAGAACGACCCCGAGACGTGCCAGAAACGGGCCACGGCCTCGCCGCTCACCCGGCTGCCGGCAGAGCTCAAAAACCACATCTGCGACCTGCTCCCCAAACGCGACATTCGAGCCGTGTCCCTGGTCAGCCACGATCTTCGCCACGCGGCCTGCGACAAGCTCTTTGGCGACTTTTTCCTCAGCTGGGACTCCCTGGCGCCCACGAGAGACTACCTGTCGTCAGACTCGTGCGCCATCGCCGGCTACATCCACACGCTGCACATCACCAAACACTCGTCGTACGCCGAGTGGCACTACCCGGAGCTGCTGACGGAGTTCATGTCGCTGTGTCCGCAGCTGGCCGATGTGACCATGGTCATTTCGGGCTCGTCGGCGTGGCTCAAGTACGTGGGGTGCGACCGAGTGTCCAACATGACGGTGGTCTCGGGCCAGGTACAGCGGTTACAGACCTTCAACAACGTCAACGCCCCCGCAAAACAGATTTCGTTCGACATCGACCATCTCGTGGGCTTTCCGGCTCTCAAAACGCTCACTCTCGAGGGCTTCACTGTTCAGAGAGACTCGATTCTCAACAAGGACGGAGTCCACGAAATTATTCCACTGTCGCGAATCTCAGCAGACAAAGACGGAAGCACTCCAGCCATGAGAGTCAGCCCGTCGAGAAACGAAACGGTGACAGTCAAGCGACTGGTGTTGGAAAATTGCATTTGGCAGTATCCTTATGATGTGAAGGATTTCGGCAGTATCGAGGAGTTGGAGGTCAGACTGAGTAAGGGGTATACGGTTTATTCACGTGAGTATGAGGGAGGGAGGGGGGAAGATGAGTGGTCAACATCACGAAGAACACCATACGACGACAACAGAACAGTTGTACCAGAACAGCTATAACAGAACAGTTCCAGAACAGTTCCAGAACAGCTTTACCACAACAACTACACCATCTCTCCAACAACGCTGCTTGATGTTGCCTCACATCTGCGCACATTTTTTAACACAGACAATGAGCGATTCCACTCCTTTGTGCTATCGCCACCACCCACGGTCAAACGACTGACCATCGACCTTCCCGTCGAACCATACCACCAGCAGCTTTCGTGGACGCCCCTCAAGAGCCACAGATGCAAACAGCTAGAGTACCTGTCCATCAAGGGCTTCCATCTGCCCGGTGTCCAATTCGCCGCGGCCCTCCCTGCGTCCCTCAAACAGCTTCGTTTCGAAGTGGGACTCACGCAGGACAAAGAAATGTTCCATCGCCTCGACGCCCAGGCAGACAGCTACCGCGACACGTTCACGGCCAGCACGCGTGCGCGTTCCCTCGATGTCGAACTAGTCGGTAAGTTGGTTTCCATAGAGCCCCCCATTTTCGCCCATCCCAACTACTGACGCAGGTGTTATTGAAGGAGATAGATAAGCAGCATGTATACTAACTAATGATTAATGAAGCTATGACAAAGCAGATGAAGTAATACTGTAGGCAACACTGGAATATGAAGGAGATATATTGGAGTTGGAGTGGCTAATAGTGATGGATATTTTTCAGAGGGGTTTCCTGTTGGTCAGCAAAACATTACCTTGAAGTACATTGCACTAGGGAGCCCAGGAGACACTCATCCGACACATATAATACTGTGCTGTATCAGAACCACAAAATGACACGCTACTCAAGCTGAACATACACCTCCTGATCGCAATACTTGTCGTATAAAATAAGGTTGTGCCGAGTGCAGAAATCGTACAGAAATATGCAGTCGGGGCAGACAAGGAGAGGATGTAGGAAAGGGAGTTGAGAGATAGGTACTGGTTCAAACTTAGTGAAAAGTCAATAAGTATGTTTTCCTTGTCCGTATACAGCTACCCATCTAAAATTCAAAGCATAAAAACAACTATGGTGGTCTCAATACGGTCTACAAGTTCTCACTCCGACTTGCCCCACGTGCATAAAATCTGTATACGGGAAACCGTAATACTCAGGGAGTTGCCGGTGCGACATGAATTAATTGCATAAACATCCAACCCTATACGGATTAGAGTTTCAAACAACAAGATGGTGAAACAAGAAGGGGTAGACATAATCAACTAAACAAGGGAGACTTGTAGGGTTATTCAGTTCCCATTTGTTACAAAATCTATCATCGATTATCTATTTTATTTACACCAGTGTTCGTGGCTGCTCTAGGAAATGACACAATCCACACCCAGTCCATACATGGCCTTTTCCACCTCTCTCTTGACCAACACCCAATCTGCTCTAGAGTGGGCAAACTCGTAGATTTCTTCTGGCTGGAACACGCCCTTGAATCTGTTCATGTCCGATAAGAGCTTGCCCAGAGCCTTGGCGTCCTTGGTATCAATGAGGTACATTTGTCCAACCTCCTTCAGGGCAGCAAAAGGCTGGTTCAGAGGTCTTTGCTTCAATCCCAACACAAACGAGTAGTAGTAATTGAGATCGGAAATGACCGTGATAGCTCCGTCCACAGAAATGGTCTTTCTCTTGAGATGTTTGCAGATACTTGCAAAGAACCGCATACCCAGCTCCTGCTGGAACACATCCAGAACGGTCTTCTCCGTGCTTCCAGACAGAATCTTCATGTGGACCGACAACAGATCAACCAGACCCTTGGCACACTCTGTGGGTCCCATATTGGGCTCCATGTTGGGCAGAGGGTTGAAATCTGAGCCCAGCTGAGTGGTGACAAACAGGAAGTCCATCTGGTCAGACAGCACATCAATGCCCTGATTGAGACCTCGAGCGACGTACTCGTCCAGTTGTTTCTCAAACTTCTTCTTGGCCTGAACCGAAGGAGAGACAAAGTCGTTTCGATCAATGAACCTCTTCTGCGCCAGCTCCTCCTCAAAGAAAACATGGATCATCTGTTGAATGAGATCTCCAATGTTGACCAGCTCGGCAAAGACAACCAGAGGCTCGAGTCCTCCCTTCTTTTCCATTTCCTTCTTTTTCTTTTCCTCCAACGTCTCCTCCTTGACCTCCTCGTCTTTTTTGCTCTTTTTGCTCTTCTTCTCGTCCAAGAAGCCCAGATTATGCGGTTTATACGAATCCAAACGTCCCAGAGCTCTGTCGAAACCACCTCCAATATGCCGTTTACCCAAGATATCTATGAGAGACACGAACACACGCTCACACTGCTCCTTGGAGTCCTTTGCCAGCTGTCCTCCAGCAGCATGGAACCGCTTGATTCGCTCGAGAGAAGCCTTTCCAGCCTTTGTGATGTTGAGAGCCAGCTCGAGGTTGAACAGCGAGTTGATTCCTTGCAGACGATCATTCATGATGGCCGCCTTGGCATCCAACTCGGTGGTGGGAAGATTAGTTTCCAGCTCAGGAGGAGGTGTAGACACATGATGACCGTCAGACGAAGACGAAGAAGGATGGTGATGATCCGGGTTAGGGGTACCGGCACGAGACACTCCAGGGTTAGGAGTGCCGGACTTGGAGTTGCTGGAGTTGTTGTTGTTGGCATGAGGGTTCGGGGTCCCCGATCTGCTGGCATCCTTGGAACTAGAATTGCCCACACCAATGACATTGATGGGCATCATAAGAACGTCCTTGAACGACGACAGAAAGTCCCGCTTGTCCTTCTCTTTAGTCACATTACTGAGATAGTAGTGTTCTGTGGCAATCTCTTTATCGTGGGTCTCCTTGTCCCAGGAATCGACCAGGTCATTGGCGTACGTCTCGAACGAATCCAACTCCAGTTGCATGAACTGGTCGACATGAAACTCAAACTGGCTGATCAAAAGGCGTTTCAAAGCACCCTTGTACTTGTCCTGATGACCGTTGACTGACGAAGGAAGAGCATCTGTGAAGGTCTGTAGCTTGACGTAGATGGTGGGGACGGCATCAAGGTAATAGACGGTTTCCTGCTCACGGGCAGATTCCAGGACGTGATTCAGGGTATCCACCACGGCGTCTTCCAGCACAATCTTGGCAAACAGATAGCTGACGTTGTCAATGTCCAGTCCAAACACGGTATCAATGGCCTCCATCTGTTGCGATATGGTTTTCGCCACGAGATCCAGATGGTTCTGTAGAGCCGTCATATTGATTCCCTTGTCTCCGAGAATTGCGGGACTGTGTGGAATGTCAATGGCTCGTTTGTGAATGAACAGCTCGACACACGATTCGGTAGCACCGAGCTGTTTCAGCACCAGAGCGTACCGTTTGACTCTCGAGTCAGGCGTAAAGTCTCCCTCATCGATTCCTAGCTCGAATTCTCGTAGAGCGGCGTTCTCGAACGTCTCGGCGATACTAGCCAGCTGGTCTCGGTTCTCATCTTCAAACTCATTGTCTCCCAGAGAGAAAGACAGCACTTTCAAGTTGACCAGAGCCCGAGCCTGATGTTCGGGCTGATCAAACAGTTTGAACAGGAGCGGTTCCTGGAACGCTCCCGACTGCACCATATCGTAGTAAAATGGCGCCAGGTTGCGATACAGTGACGAGTACGTCTCCAGGGCCTTTCCATATGTGCTTTCCAGTCCCTCAAACGGTGTCAATGGGTTTGGTTGGTTGGATAGATCTGCAGGAGGCGTGTATGGTGTTGATGTCGTAGAAGACTTGACAGGTTTAACTGGACTACTCAAATCGAGCAGATCCACGAGTGTTTCCGTTGTCTTTGTCGGTTCTCCTTCTCCTGTATCCTCCTCTTCCTCCTTGTCCAGCTCCTGTTCTTCATGCTGATGAAACTCGTCGTTCTTCTTGCGTTTTGCCTCGGCATCGTCCCACAGACCCATGGCCTCGAGCCGAGACTGCCACAGGTCGTCCCGCAGAGACACCTCGCGGATCCGCTTGCACGTGGAGCCAAACACCACCACGTCGCGCGGGCTCATGTACCGCGCGAGATTAGTAAGCACGCGATCGGGCCACTCGGCTGCCGACTGCAGATGCGACCCCGCCGCGGCAGCCGCGCTTTGCTCAGCTGACCACATTAACGTCGACATGTTGAGAGATGGCGTGTTGTGTCGTGGTTTTGGAGATGCTGGAGACAGGTGTTACCAAGCCGTGGTGTATGGTCGGTGCATGCATGTACGTGGAACTTTAATTTGGCGGAGGTTGGATGGCGGAGGTTTAGGAGGTGTAGGAGATGGGTTAGGCGGTAATGGAGATATTGGTTGGGATGGTTGGAGGTGGGGGATGAGAATGGAGTTTTTTTAATTTTGATTGGGGCCCGTTTTGACCGTTTTGAAAGGACCGTTCTGAGTGTACGAGTAGTGTCCTTTATGCTGTCACTGTAAATACCTGGAGAAGCTCATGAATCAGGGAGTGGAGGGCGCCTTTTTGAGAAGATGTTTGGCGGGGACGTGGGGGTTTAATTTCATGAATCGATGATAACGAGGCTGGGGAACAACCCCAAGCTGTCCTTGTTTCTCCATCTATCCTACAGGCAGAGATGTCAGTGGTATCTGAGGAGTAGGGGACGTACTGGAAATGGGAACATAGAGGGGTTGGTGTACAGCGTTGAATGTGGTTCAAATTCGAATTCGAAAAATAGCAGAGTATGTAGCTAGGCTGTCTGATTCGATTGAAGCTTTCAAAATACGAATCCGAACAGTTCTCACAGAACCAAAATGGTATTGGCCCCCCCCCCCCCCCCC